>VZSR01000386.1:873493-909209 GCA_013398615.1 Brachypodius melanocephalos
CACAGTCACAGGCTGAGCTCTATCTTGGCACTTCTCCTTTACCCCCATCTCAGATCAGATGCTCTTTCTCTGAAATGAAGGGACACCCCCCCCCAACATTTATCATCTCTTCCCTTCAGATCAAAGCCACAATCTGCCTGAAACTGCCTGATGGCTCCAAGTGCTGGGCTTGGAAGGGCCAAGGGAGGCACGGGGGCAGCTGAAGCCCTGTGGACCTGCTCCAGTTCCATGGGTAAAGTGGGTATTGATGGATGCTGAGATGAGGCACCCCAGCAGAGCAGCCCTGGAACCCTCCAGAGGTCAACAGGAAGGCCAAAATGCCTTGGCCTCAGAGAGAGGGACTTGTCTGCAGCCAAAGGAACAGCAGAGAGGAGCAGGAGAGCAGCAGGAGCTCAGCTCCATGTGTCCATGTCCTGTGGCCTGCCCAGTCCCTCCTGTCCTGGGGCTGCTGCTCCCAGGAGGGTTTCCAGCCACAGATTGTGGGGGGCCACAAGCAGCTGCAGGGGAAAGACAGCAAGTTACAAACACAAGATAAAATATCGGTGATTCCTGTTGAGGTTTCCCTTCTGTGCTCTTGCACAGTCCTGATTAAAGCTTGTACTTCCAGACATTGTGATTAAATAAGCCGAAACAGGGGTGAAGCTCTGTGAAGAGCTCTGTGTCAGGCAGCCCCCAGGCTGACTCAGGGACATCAGGCATCACCATCTCTGTCCCACATCTCTCCCCAGTCATCCCCACCCACCCATCCTGTCCCCTCTGCGTGGCCCCACCACAGCCCAAGGCATCCACTCGTCTGCAGGTGTTTTTCTGCTCCAGGAAGGGTGGAGCAGGGCTGGTTTAAAAATGACTGATCACTCCTGGCAGTTGGGTGGTTGCACTTCCCCGCTTTGCTCTGTTCTGCTGCACAGCAGCACTTCCCACATCCCAGTCCCCGAGCTGGCAAGATGCTTCTGGCCCCAGAGGAGCTGAGAAGAATCAGCAAGGCCCCTCTGGCCTGGGCTGGCATCAAACCCTGCAGGTCTGACTCTTCACAGTGCTCAAAAACTGTCCCAGGCACAGCTGTTGTGCCTGGATGCTCTTTCATTTCAGTTTGGTGGTGGTGATGGTGGCTCTCTGTAGGAAAAGAGGCTCTGCAGTGGATCTCTTGAAGGAAAACAAGAATATGAGAGAGCAAGTTTCAGGATTGTCTCCTCTAGACCACACTCATGAGTTTAAATGGCAAAGTTTTGTTGTATTTTGTTTTTAAGTGGCTTTTTTTTTTTCAGAACCTCACGTTTCCTCAAGGCAAAAACATTAAACAGAAAGAAAGTGGTGGGAGAAATGTCAAATCACACCTCTAAACCACCACAGGACACCTCTGTGCTGCTGTCAGCATCCCCAGGGCTGTGAGTGCTCCATGCTCAGTCTGCCCTGGCCTTTCCATCCTGTGCTATCACCCCTCAATCACAGCCACAGGCACGTGGGCACCGGCCAGGCCAGGCCAGCAGTGCCCTGATTAGCACAATCAGCCCCTTGCACACACTTTCCTGGCTGCTGGGCACAGCTGCCCCCAGCCTATAAAACCTTGGGGAAGCTCAAGGCTCGCACACATCTGGGGAGGAACGTCCAGCTGTGCCAGAGATGTGCCAGCCCCGGCCACTGCCCGCCCTGCTGCTCCTGCTCTGCTGCCCCTGGGCCAGTGCCAGTGAGTCAGGGCTTTGCTGGGTGTCAGGTGGCTCTTCTGGGCTCTCAGCAGCCCCTGGTTCATTCTGATCTGGGGGGGGGTCTTGCAGGTGCTCTGCGGGCTCGGATTGTGGGGGGCCACGAGGCGCAGCCGCACTCCCACCCGTACATGGCGTACCTGAAGATAGCAGGGATGGGGGCCTGTGGGGGCTTCCTGGTGGCCCCTGACTGGGTGATGTCAGCTGCACACTGCATGGGGTGAGTACTTGATGGAGGGGTTTTATCCCTTTCTTTCTCCCCTAGCCCGGGGGCTCCTTTGCTGGAGCAATTTTTGGGGCAGGTTCTTCCTGTGCTGAGCAGCTCTCTCCACCTCGTCTGCCAAAATGAGGGAGGGGGGGTGACACCCAGCTTGGTTTCCCCTTTCTCCTCTCTGCTGCCACGGGCAGGAATATCACAGTCACCCTGGGAGCTCACGACATCCACGAACCAGAGAAAACCCAGCAGGTCCGGGGTGTCCTCAAGTACTACAAGCATCCCGAATACAACCCTAAAACGTTTGCAAACGACATCATGCTGCTCAAGGCAAGGGGTTCTGTGGGGGGCAGAGGGTGGGCTGGGGCTGTGGGGCTGGCAGGGACCGGGCAGGGCTCGTCCTGGCTGTCAGCTCCTTCTGCAAAGCCGCTTCTGCCCAAGGTGGAGGCTGCCAGGACCTGGGAAGGAGCCACAGGCAGGGTTTGGAGCCTCGTGTGGCTTTCACAGCAGCTCTCCAGACCCTGCTAGATCCTCCCTGTCTCTGCAAAGAAAGTATCCTGCTCACAGCCCTCTCTCAACCCCCTGCTTTCCTCCAGTTGACCTCAAAGGCCGCTCTCAACAAGTACACCCAGATCATCCCACTGCCCAAGACCAGCAGTGACCTCCCCACGGGCACCAGGTGCGTGATTGCTGGCTGGGGTCTGATCGACGAGGACAGGGTCACCAACAAGCTCTTCGAGACCAAGGTCTCCATCTACAGCCGCAGGAAATGCCTCCTCTTCCACCCAGACCTCAATTCTGGCATGGTCTGTGCTGGCAGCTTCCACCAGCTGAAGGATGCCAGCCAGGTACGGGGAGGGCACTCGGGCTTCTCTGGGAGCAGGAGCTGCTGCTGGCACGGGCACAGCCAGATCCCAGGGCAGGTGACAAGCATCTGATGGCAGTTCCCATGAGGACTGGCTCTCTGGATGGCCTGACACCCCCACAGTCCCTGCACAGCACCAGGGGTAGAGCCCCAGCTCAGCTCAGTGGGATGTGGGACAGGAATGGGGCCACAGGGCAGGGAGGGACCAGGGAGAATCCTGTTACCACAAGGAAAAGGTTCAATCTAAAATCCATCTCATCGCTCTCCAGGGAGATTCTGGTGGGCCCCTGGTGTGTAATAAAGTGGCACAAGGCATTGTTTCCTTTGGCTACGACTTCCCACCCGGGGTCTACACCCGCATCTCCAACTACCTGCCCTGGATCAAAAACATCATGAAGAAGTAGCGGCGGTGGCAGCACTTTCTCCAGCTCTGGTGTGGCCCTGGAGACTGCAGTAGCTTCCTTCCTGCCCCTGCTGAAGGCTCAGCTGCCTCCTCTCCTCGGGAACCCAAAGTGATTTGATCAGTGCACTTGAGAGTGCCCTTCCTTCTGTTCCGGGGCTGCTGCCTGTCCCATCCCCTGCCCGTCTCAGGACTGTGTTAAACCACCCTGGCAGAAGCAGGGATAGTCCCAGATGGCACAGAAAGGTGGCACAACAGTCCCCACTTCCTTCCCTGTTCCTGCTTGGACCTTTGCTGCGCTTAAAGCACCCACAGTAAACTCTGAGCTGCATCTCCCAGTGTGTGTTGTCTTTCTTGTGGCCTCGCCGCAGAGTGCAGGAGGGAGGGTCTGGCCGAGGCTGTGACAGGCTGCTGGGACAGCAGCAATCACAGCTCTGCACCCTGAGTCACTGGCAGGCTCAGAAACAAGAGCAATGTTCCCTTTCCTGGGGTCATGGGGGTGATGAGCGCGCTGCGAGGAGAAAAACTGCCCAGGTAGAAATGTTCTGGGGAAAATGGTGGGCACAAACTCCTTTCACCAACTCCAGCATCGCTGTCACCCCCATGGGAGCACGGGCAGCAAGGGTGGGGGGCATCAGCAGCGAGCAGGACCCTGAAGCTGTCGTTCTGTGCAGAGTAAAGGCTGTTCCCTCTGAAGTGTTGCAGCCCAGGACACAGCTCAGCCACAGGGCACACCAGGCTTATCTTCCCAGCTGTCTGAGCTTCACTGGGTGGAGAGAGCTGGACTTCTCGTGGACTGTGCCCTTGGGCGTAGGCAGGTGGCTGTTCAGACAGCAGGTTCAGGGCTTTAGGATCCCAGAGAGGAGGCACACCCCAAGTCCCAGCTGTTACACACCCACTGCTTCCAGGCTTTGCACTCACAGCCCGTCCCCGTTTCTGCACCGTGTCCTGGGTAGGAACACAGAAAGGATTGGACTGAAATGCTCTCTATGGGTATTAATCAGGGAATTGTAGAAAACAGGTCAATAATGTGCAGCTAAAAGCTGAAGTGGCAGAATTCCTTGTTTTCCAAAATTCTTCATCAACAAGAGTCAGCATACTGACTCTTGGGGGTCAAAATGAGGGGTCAAAACAAGCAGGCAATTCTAACGAATTTAACTGGTGTTGCCATCCTCAGCAGGGAGTGAATCTAGGAGTGTAAAATCTCTGCTAGCTTCATTTCCTGAAATCTATCACAGGAGTCCTGCAGCTGAGCCCTTCCTTGCTGAAGGACCGGGGTTCACAGAAGTGCCTGACCCCAAGCCACTTCCTCCTTTCCCCCCATAAGTGCAGGGGGCCCAGCTGGGTCCCTGGAGAAGCCAAGGACCCATCCTGCCTGGCTGCTCTGAAGCTGCTTGGCACATCCTTGTCCCCCTGAGAGTTCCAGTGGTAGCCCAAACCTCTCCCCTCAGCTGGATGGTGCCCAAGGACAAATTCTCCTCCCAAAGGATGCTCAGGTGCTGTTTGCAGGCAGCTCCTGCGCTGGAGCCTGAACTTCCTTGCACCAGGCTGCTCCCTGAGCCCTCATCTCCATCCCAGCTCCATTCTGATGGAATCTCCTGTGCCCAGAGAGAGCCAGGAGCTCCCTGGGGGGAAGAGATGATGCTGTGGTAAATGAGTGAGTCCAGAACTCCCTGACAGGAGGTGAAGGATGTCCATGATGTCAGGAGGAGACGGAATCGGTTTGCGGTGGGAAAAACCGGAGGGGAATTTTAAACCCATGAAAGCTGTCTGCAGCCCAGGGGAAGGGAAGGGGGTGCCTGCCCTGCTCTCATGGCCTTTCCCAGTCTCCCACTGGTCACCCCCATCACAGGGACGAGGTTTCCACAGCCCAGCCCGGATTTCATGAATCCTCCATGCTCCTGCCTGGGCTGAAGGGAAACTGCGTCACCTCCAGCAGCCAGGCTGCCCTGGGCAAAGTGAGAAGGGTCCATGTTTGGGCTTCTGCTCACAGCTGCTATCAGCTCAGAAATCTGCAAGTGAACAGGCTGCAGCTGCTTATCTGTGCATTATGAATCTTTGTCACGTCAGGGTTTTCCTTGAAGCTCCAGCTGCTGCTGCAGGCTTTGCACGAGAATGGCAACTCGTAGCTGAAGAATGGGGTTTGCCCAGTGGCACTGGAGGAAAAGAGGAAAGCAGATTTACTGGCAGCGAGGTCAGCAAGGAAGCATCAGCCCCATTTCGTCATGGCTGAGCCGTGAATACTCGAATTTTGTTGTTACCTTAAATCCCGGAATGGTTTGGGCTGGAAGGACCTTTAGGAATCACCTCATTCCACCCCTGCCATGGGCAGAGACACTTTCCACTATGCCAGGTTGTCCCAAGCCCTGTCCAGACTGGCCTTGGACACCTCCAGGGATCCAGGAGCAGCCACAGCTTCTCTGGGCACCCTGTGCCAGGGCCTGCCCACCCTCCCAGGGAAGGATTTGATCCCAGTATCATCAGTGCCACGTTATAAACACACTCATGATGATTCTGCTCCATCAGCCAAGACTGCAGCTCCTGAGAGAGAGCAGGAGGGTCCTCACCTGCCACTGCACAGTGTTTGGAACTGATGCAGCAGGTGAAAGAAATCTTGTTCATGTAGGGCTGGTGATAAAAATCAAGAGGGTTTGCAAGTGCTCGACGAAACAGAAGCTGCAAGGGAAGACCTCACTGGAAGTCGAAGAGGTGAGGGGAGGATGTGTTGCCCACAGCTTCCAATACAAACAAAGTTCTAAAATTGGCTCTGGGTTTAGGAGGACGTCACATCCCTCAGAGCAGACCCGTGATGGAGGTGGGTTGATGCCCAAGGCCAAGACTGACTGAATTCCCCTCTCACGTTGCTGAGACACGCAACTCGTGGAGAGATTCTTCAGATGAGTCTGACTTCTGCGGTTTCCTGGAGTCTGCTCTCAGGCTATAAAACCCTGCTGGGAGCAGGATGAGATCCCAGTGCAGCCCCACCTCAGAGGGATCCACTGAAGCCCAGAAGGTCGTGATGGAGCACCTGCAGACACTCCTGCTGCCCCTTCTGCTGGTGATGTGCCCCCCAATCAGCACCAGTAAGTAGAGCAGGCTGGAGGTGAGGAGAAGGTTGGGGAAGGGCGAATCTCAGCCCTGTGCCCTCCTAACCCCTCATTCTCAGCCCCATCCTGAGGGGCTTTTCCTTATTTTGGGTTTTTCTTATTTTCTTTCTGCTGTTAGAGCCGGGATCAAAGCTCGGGAGATGCAGTTTGTGTTGGTACTCAGATGTTTATTAATTCTTATCTATAGCACAGTCTCACAGGTTGTGAGTTCCAGCTAAGAAGGTGAAAAATAACTCTGTCTCTGACTCTTTCCAATTATGAAATGACACCTAGATTATTTTTAATTTTAACCCAATAACCAAACACCCGTGGTCCGCAATGTGGATTTTTCTACCCAATTACAAAACACCAGCCAAACCCATGAAGAAGAAGGAAGAAGGTGAAAAAGAAGGACTCAGCCTACGCCCCAAATCCTCCATCTTGCTTTTTATATATATTGGTGTCATCTAAAACCTTAAATTCTAAGTTTTTCACCCTGTGATATCACACACTTCTATTCAAACTGCACACCCACAATCCCAGTGCTGTCACTCGATTTTTGGAAGCCTTTTCCAAGGCCTCAGGTCAAATGTACAGAAAGTTTTCTTGAGGGTCAATGCACAGAAAGTCTAAAATTCTCAGTGCTCATGGTTCCATGATGTGATCCTTGCAGGTTATCCCTGGAAGTGGAGGGAGAGAGGAGGAGAAGCCAAGGCACCATCCAGGGCTCACCCCACACCCTACATGGCCTTTCTGCAGGGGAAGGACAACCACTCCTGTGGGGGCTTCCTGGTGGCCCCCAGCTGGGTGATGACAGCAGCTCAGTGCCTCGTGTAAGTCTTGGCTGTGTCCACACAAAGTCTTGGCTGTGTCCACACAACACCTGGTGTCCCCCACCACAGCCTGGGAACATCTCCAGTGTGGGGGTCTCACAGCTGAGCTCACTCCAGCCATGCCCAGGCTCTTTCCCTGGTGGGCAGCACGGGGCAGGGCACAGCTCAGGGACAGCTCTGAGCCCCCTCTCCCTCCCCAGCCCACCCTCAGATATTTTCCCTGGTTTTTTTCCCCCTCCATGATTTGTTTTATTTTTTCCCAGGTGTCAACAATGGGAGGTCAGAGTGGCTTCTTGCCTTGCTGGCACTGACCTGCTGTCAGGCTTTGTCCTTTCTGCCACCAACTTGTTTGTTGGCAGAACGGTTTCCCCCCGAGCCAGGAGCTTGCCCAGCCCTTTTCCATCCCCCCAGCTGGGTATGGGGTATGGGTTATGGGGTATGAGCTTTTCCAGGTGTGCACAGCTCTGGGTGCAGCTCCCACACACCCCAGGGCTGACAGCTCTGCCCTGGTGCCCGTGACAGGCTCAGGGCCAGTCCCCACACCTGGGCAGCAGAAGGGACTCAGGAGCCTGGAGCCTCACCTGGGAGATTGGGAGGGACTCCTGCACATACCCAAGGTCCTTCCCAATTTTCCTGAGGCAGGGGATGTAGAGGACAGAGAAGTATCCTGATTTAGAAATGCTGGGATTTCCACGGGCCTGCGGAGCCCAGAAAAACAGAGCGGCAGAATTGGACCCAGTGTGCCCAGCTTGAGGTCTGGAGATGAAGGAGCCCCTGCAGAGCTCTGATCTCTCAGGTGGGAGCTTGCTCTGCCTCTTGGCTGGGCAGATTCACTGGCACAGCTCCTTGCTCCCACCATTCTTCTTGAAAAGTGCCTCTGTTAATATTTCCTGTGCATAGGAAATATAAATACCCCTTATCTGTGTCACTGCACTCTCCTGGCCATGCCCCTGGGAGATGAGCCTCAGTGTTCCCAGGCAAGACAGGCACAAGCTGGTGACGCCCACTGTGCTTGATTTCACCAGGCACAGACCTCTGACTGTCATCCTGGGAGCCCACACACTCCAAAGGAGAGAGGAAAGCTGGCAAACCTTGGAGGTCAAGGAGTACCACTGCCACCCAGGCTTTACAAACCTCAAGAAGGGCAATGACATCCTTCTGCTGAAGGTAACCTGGCTGGAGCACCTGCGGGGCCCTGGGGGGACCAGGAGGGGACAGTGGGTGACAGGACAAACGCTCATCCCCGTGTTTTCTGTCCCCTCGCCCAGCTGAATGGCAGTGCCACCATCAACAGCCACGTCAAGCCCATCTCCTTGGAGAAATCCAAAGTTCGTGGTGGCACCGAGTGCAGCGTGGCCAGCTGGGGCTACAGGACGGCCACTGTCACCATCATCAAACAAAGGGACTGCCTCAGCCACTACCCAGGGCTCACTGATAACTTGATTTGTGGCCGCAGCAGATCCTCGGGGACACCTGAAAAGGTCAGTCAGGGGAGGTTTTAGCCAGGGGCAGAGCACAAGGGACAAGAGGATCCTTGTCTTCCCGTGGCACAGGACCTGGGGGCTGGCAGCAGCACAGGCCTGGCCAGAGGGTTTCACCCTGATTTGTTGGTCTGAGTGTATCTGAAGCCAGCAGAAGGGCACAAATGAAGCCTCAGTGTTCCCCCAGCTGGGTCCCAAACAAAGCTGTCCCCAGCCCCTTGTGGAGGCAGAGTTGTCCTCACCCACTGCAAGCCCAGGATTCTGCTGGGGAAATTCTGTCCTGGTGTTTGCAGCCTCCCTGCTCTTTGCAAAGGCTTCCCTGGAGTTCCCACAACCCAGCACTGATCCCTCTCTCTCTTCCTTTTCACAGGGCGATGCTGGGGATCCACTGGTCTGCAACAACAAAGCCTACGGCATCTTCTCCTACAGGCACAACAACTGGCCTGGCTTCTACACACACATTGCTCCTCACCTCTCCTGGGTCAACAGTGTCATGAAGTCAGTGTGACCCTGCTCCTCCTGCAGCTGCTGCCCTGGAGACCTCACCCTCCAGGGCTCCATCCTCACCAGCTTTTTTTTCCTTTCTCCCTGGGAAACATCTTGCACTGTTCCTCGTGGATGTGGCAGGGATTTCTCCGTGGCCAAGCCCAGCTCTGCCCGTGGTGGGGTTGGCACGGAGGTTTTGCCTCGGCTGAATTTGTCCCCTGTGCACACTGGGGACAAATCTGCACTCTCCTTGACGCTGCACTCCTTCACTGCTGCCCTGATCCAGCCCTTTGTGGCTCCAGCTCAGGAGAGGAAGCAGCAGGACAGCCCCAGGGAGGTGCCAGCGGCTCAGGGGATTTCTGTAACCCTCAGGGGGAGGCTGCACAAGGAGATCAGAGGGATCCAAAGAGCAGCCTCCTCCCCATCTGTCATTTGTGACACCACGTCTGGGTGTCCTTTGCCCAAGCCCTGGGGCTACAGGGTTGGCCAAGCTGCCAGGAGGACACTTCCAGTTCCTTCTTCACTACTGCTGTCCCCTACCTCTGAACCCTCCTTTCTCCCCTCTTGTGTAACTCCAGTGTATTTTATTGTATAAAAACAATAAATCTCATCAGCATCTGAAAGTCTTTTTTTCCTGGTGCCATTTGGATTTCTCTGGGCCACTGGCTCCAGCCCTGAACAGCTCAGGAGAAAGCCACAGCTCAAAGAGCTGAATCCCAAGCTGGAGGTTTCTACTCCAATCGATTTTTCTCCATTTTCTGGGCCATCTAAACCTCCAGAATAGATTTTCACTCTGGATTTCAGGGCAGGGGCTCTCCTCACTCCTTCCAGGGACCTCCAAGCTCTCCTCCCTCCATCCCATCCTCTCCCCCATGGGCCCCTCTCAATTCTACCCCATCCCACCTCAGGCTGCCATTCCACACAAAACCAGCATCTTCCCCCCAGTGCACCTCTGTCACTCACAGGTATTCATCAGGGGCACACTGAGTCATCTTTCTAGTGAAGCTGGCAACAAAGTGAGGAACCACACGGTCCCACCACGGCCTGACAGCCAGTAAATATTTTATTTGTACATCTCGTGCTTTAAGACAAAAAGAATAAACCCTCTTCCACACAGAGAAGCTTAAATACAATAAAGCTTAAAATATTACAGTAGAGCTTAAAAATATTGCAACCTGAGGAAATTAATCTGGAGATTTGGCAAGAGGAGCTCAAACACTTCCGTCAGCTGTTTGGGATTTCATGGATAAAACCACATTTCTGGGGAGTGTTTGCCTTTCCTTGTGCTCACCTCTGCCCAAAGGTGAATTGTCAGGGGCCATTCCAACATCTGTGCAAGCACTGGATATGAAACACAAGGCCAGAGATGTGAAGACTCCAAATATTTTCCAAATCTTATCATTCAAAACGTCTAAAAAGTCCCCAGGTCACTCACCTGACTAAGAAAAGCTGCAGCTGAGCAGAGTTATCAGTGGTTTTTGCTGTGGGTGATGTTGCACAAGGAGAGCACCTCTAGCAGGTTTCTGCTGAGTTCTCCATGCCCAGAGTGCCCTCTTTGGGCTGGCAACAGGGTGTGTTCTTCAAGGTTCTGTCTCTAAACAACTTCCAAACTGATCCAAAAAGAATTACCTCTTGCAGTTTGGAAGCGAATCCATGGCTGAGCTGAGGGAAGGCGCCCCTTTCCCCCAGAGCTCTTTATATCTTTTAATCTGCTCTGAATGGAGGCTTGCAAGGCTGACATTGAGCAGAGGCTTCTTTTCTATTGAGGCTGCCAAACGCTGCCCAGAAGGATCCAAATGCTGCCCTTTCCCAGTCCTTATCCTGCATTTCTGTGCAAAGAGCCTGTCACCTCTTGGAGAGCTGGAGACCGAAGGTCTGAGTCACTGGGAGGGAGGATGGGAACCAGCAGAGCAGGAGAGACCTGTCCATGAAAACCCCATTTAAATCCATGGCCAGGAGCTACAGATACCCACCTGAGATGAAGGGAGGGGCCAGGAGGAGGGCACAGGAGTGGCCAGGGACAAATGACAGCGCTTGGCCAGGGGTGTAGAACAGCCCTGAGCTCACATCCTCACCCAGCTCAGCAGCTGGGCTCACCCAGAAGCTTCACACAGCCCAAGTGTGGAGTCTTTGTCCCACAGTCCAGCACGGCAGCCATAAAAACTCTTCAAAAGCCACGAGTTCTCCACCCACGGCGGTGGAGATGTTATAAAAATTGCTTGTGGAGGCTTAACTTCCTGGTCAGGCTGCGTGGCAGGAGATAAGGCAGCTCGAGGACAATTATACCAAACTGGTGTCACTGGGAGAGCCCACAGGAAACAGCCTGGCTTAGAACGAGCCCTTGCTGAGCCCAGGGCTCAAGAAGTTCTTGAGAGAAATGTTCCAACAGCAGCTGCCATTCCACAGGCCAAGCTGGTCCTGAGCTCCTGAGCTGCACAGCAAATTCAGAGTCCTGTGTGGGATCAGAATAAAAAAAAACCTGCAGTAGAGGAGGGAGGCTTTCCACTCCTGCTTTATAAATTCCACATGACATTTTATATGCACATACTTCCCTCTCTTCCCAAGAGGGCAAAGGGAAAGCTCAAAGAGCTTCCTCCTGCTGGGGAAGAGGATGATGGCTGTCCAAGGACAAGGCAAAGCCCAAACTCTCTTCTTTGCCCTTTTCTTGCACATGGGATTTTTTTTTTTAATATGAAAAAATATGAAAATTGATTTCCTTCGTGTCTGTTTACCCAAGAATCTGCTTTGGTGTTGGCAGAGAGGTCCAGGGGTCAGGATTAAAGTGATTTGCAGCCACAACCTCAGTCCCTGGGCCAGCTCACCTTATCAGGACACTCCCCTGGCCCACAGCCCAGCTCTGGCAGCCTTCTCTAGCAGAGTCCCTCCCTCTGGAGCAGGCTGCAGGCCAAAGGAATCATCCAGGTGGCCTCAGGACACAGCCTCCCATCTTCCCAAGACCTCTCCTTGCAGGATGGGCACAGGAGGATCAGAGCAGCCCAGGGCTCCAGCTGCGGAGCTGGAGGTGAGGAGGAGCTCTCTGTGCTGCTGGGAACATTTTATCCAGCCTGGCCTGGAGTGGTCCTTGGGAAAGCAGCAACTGGGAGGCTGCTCTGCTGCACGGGCTGTTCCCTCAGCTGCTGCCAACAGCTGCCTCCTTCCCTGGGCTGCTCCAGCCTCCTGCTCCAGGGACAGCCCCACACACCCCTGCAGGCTGCAAAACCACCGGGCCCTCGCAGCCAGCTGGAAGCACTAGGGTGTTAAAGGCTTCATCTTTTTTTCCTTGAAGAGCCCCAGCTTGTTGCTTTGGTTTATTTAAACAGAGCGAGTTTGGCTCTGAGAAGAGCACAGCACGTGACTCCCAGGGAGCTGGACACGAGCAGGGAGCTCTGACACTGCTCCCCAGCTGGTCAGGGGACAGAGCCACGGAGAAAAGCAATAAAAACCTCACCCCTAACTAGAAAAGTGACAATTGAAAGTCCTTGGCAGTGCTCTGGCCACCAGACCACCGCACCCTGGCTGGTGAGAGCCAACAAAATGTTTCAGGCTGCCCAGGAGCTGCAGCTTCACCTGTGTTAGTGACCTTGAAGGGAGCAGAACATCCTCAGCTGCAGCTTCCTGAAAACACAGGAAACCTTTGCATAGAGGAAATTGGCCATCTCTACCCACTCCCAGCTGATTTAATGCAACATTCCTGGAGAATGAGCCCAGAGAAAAGGAATTAAGCTCTATAAACTCCATCTCAGGAAATGGCTCTGTGGAAGTTTTCACAGTCATCCAGGCCTGGACTCCTTAAGGGATGATTTTAAAGCCGTTTCATATTTCAGTCCACATTTGTAACAGACGAGACTGGAAGCAGTTCTGGTCCCACCAACATTCCTGCTGCTGGCAACAGATATCCTGCTTGGAATTGTGCCTGCAATGGGCTGACAGCACAGCAAGAGGCAGCAGCAAACACCAGCAACTTCCCTTAGCAATCCTACTCCAAAATCCTGGAAAACTTCAAAATCAAGATGCCAGCACTGCATCTGCACACCTTAAACCCCCAGCCAGACACTGCTCACACCTCAGAATTATGGGTACAGCGCATTATATATAATTATGGTGGATTATAGCTTTTATTTACCAAAACATGCTTTGTTTCTATGCCTTAGAATCCTGATTTCCTGACAGGAGGCAGAGCTGCAGGTCCCACAGGGTACCAGGGAGGAGGAGGAGGAGGAGAGAAGAAACACACACACAACAACCACGGCTTTTAGGAACAAAATTTATTCCAATTTCAAACAGAGAGTTTATTTCAGGAGAAAGATATGAAAATCAATTTCCATCAGATATTTCTGTAATAAGCGTGTTGCCCAGCAGTCAGAGTGGGATCATTCCAAGAAACAATCACACTCCTGGACTGGAATGAGACAGTTTGGAGTCTGAATAGATCCTGACACTGGGCATCTTATTCAGAAACTCCTTTACCCTACCCTCTTCCCTCCCCGCCCCCCAACACGCACAACAATACATGCATTGCAAATGACAAGGTTTAAAAACAGCATTTTATATAGTATTCTTTTTAAATAGGATAATGTTTAAATTGTCTTAAATCAGGATCCTATAATATACAAGTATAACCAAATAATTTCCACCACATTGGCACTTGTAAAGAGTCTCTGGCACTACTAAAGAAGGGGCATTGGCACAAACCATACTCTTAAAAAACTGGGTGCTGCATAACACACTTTATCTCTGCTGGACTCTAACGATCTGGGCTCTGTACAGGACAATACAATGGTCAGCACACTCCGGAAGTACTTTTTTTTTTTTTTCCTTTTTTTTTTTTTTTTTCTTTTTTTTTAACTTTTTAATTATTTTTTGTCCTTTTTTTTTTTTTTTTTTTTTTTTTTTAAACCAATAAAACACATGAAGAAAAACCGTAGTTGAACGCAAGGCCAACATTGCTAGGGAGCAACAACAAGAGACCAAAGAATCCAACTCGAGGAGAAGGGGGAGGCAGGAAGGGCAGGAGCTGACACGCTGCAGCTGGAAGGGGCTTTTGCTCACCAGGTAGCCAATCCACATGGAATGGTGCAAGGAAAAGGGATGGTCCTCTGCTCACTGACTTCAAACTAGTTCAAAGTATGTTGGTTTCTTCAACAGAACAAAGATTAAAAGTGCACAAGGAGCAGAGGTTGGCAAGGAGACCAAATCCTCAGACTCTTGATTCCCTAAAACAACCCAATTTTACCTCTCTTCTGAAAGTCACTCTCGGCCTGCAGAGAATTCTGACAGGCCTGACTTTCAGAAAGGTTGATACAGGCAAATTTGGTTTTAAGGTTTGGCACTTTTGCTAGGGCAGGCATTTGCCAGCCAACAGAGACAGGAGCCAGTTCTGCAGGAACACTTCACTGGCCAAGCTGGAGGCACACAAGCAGCTGCTCACTAAGGAAAGCACGTGCTAACACTGGTATCTCCTCACACATGATACAGTCACAGACAACTCCAGGTGACGTGTACAGGTCTGACCCATTCCTACCCCAATCCAGGAGGAGGTTTCAGGAACTCAACGAGAGCCACTGAGCAACACTCGGCCCTTCCCCTCCCCGCCCCGAGCCAGTTCTCAGGCCAACAGCTACCCCAAGCAGGTGCCCCACAAGGTACAGCACATTCCCTAAATCCTTGTGCCCACAGCCTCCCACAGTTGCCTGCCACAATGCAGAGTCACTCTGCAAGAGACAGATGCCAAGATCCCTCCTCCTGTGCCAGGGCAGCAGCTCTTAAAGAAAGGGGAAGGAACAAAACAAGACGAAAAAAGTTTCTGATTCAAGTGGAAGTACCACCATCATTCACCTTGGAAAAGAGAAACTTCTGGGAAGTGTTTTTTTTCCAAGAACCTGTGTATCTCAGTGCCAGGCTCAGTGCTGGCAACAGCTGTAGTGTGAACCATTTACAAAAGGATCACAGAAGCGGAAGAGGCTGGTGCTGCCGTCTGCTTCAGAGGAACAGCACTTCGAATACATGATTATAAATTCCTCTTTATAAGACAATTTCTACAAACTGGATCTTTTTGGCATAAAGATGGAAAAAAAAAAAAAAAAAAAAAAAAAAAAAAAAAAAAAAAAAAAAAAAAAAGCAGTAAAATTGATGCAAAGCTGTCTGACAACATGGGAATCCCTCTCATTCCTCCCAAGGGTTAAATGCAGTCCAGAGCATGGCTAGTCTAAAGAGATGCTATGTTTCCCTCAGCATCACCACTCAGACTGGCTCTTCAACTGTTGGTCCCATGGCTACTGTTCCAACTTGAGCTCTGTAATCACTTGGAGCAGAGCTTGCTTTGCTCTGTAGTGCTCTGAGCACACAGAGGCTTCGCTCCTGGAAAATGAGGGACCTATCAACAGAATTATTCAAAATTATGTCCCTCCATAGTTTAGTGTTCTAGATCAAAGCATCTTAAGCATCTCAGACAGTTAGATTTACTCTTACAACTTTGTGCAAAACACTGATGTAGTGCTCTGTCTACAAAAGAGACAAAATATCAACAGCCCCCTTCAACGGTGCAGCTCGTTTAGTCTTTTTTCTACTGGCAGCCTTCAAGGGGGCAATCTGGTTGATCCAGAGAATTTGGACCCAATGCTACTCGTTGGAATTGAAACAGCAGCATCAGTGATGGTGACTGACACACGTCCAGACGTGGGTCACATCTCCTGCTTCCCTCTCTCTCTCTCTCTCCCTGCCCTGCCAAAGCACTTCTTTCTCCCAGGCTGGCAGCAGCCCTTCAGCACCTTGACTTGCCTCAGGTCTGGAAAATAAAGCTCTCCTATGTGCAAAGGCTTCACCTCCTCCTGCTCAGTGGAGGTTCAGGCGGCATTCAGAATCCATAACTACATCCACTCTGCCTTCCAGCAAGTGCTGCTGCCTCTCTTCTCCTCTCCTGCTGCTCCAAGTGCAGCCAGGGCAGGACTGGATTCTGCAGCAGCCTCTGCTGACACAATGATCACAGGCATCCTGGAGCAAGGATGCGTGCAAGTCTTCCAAAGAGGATCCCATGCTCCTCCAGAGAGGGACACAGCAGCGTGTGCCTCAGGGGAATGCATAAACAGGAGAGACAGAACTGCTGCTCCCTGCAAGAGCTATCCTCAATCTCCCCAAGTAAGAATTCTACCAGAGCCTGTCACCCTTCAGCTTTAGACCTCTCTGACACTCTGCAAGCTGGACAAGGCTGAGGAATTCTTACAAAGTCCTTCACACACTGGCACAAAATGCAATAAAACAAGGCTTGATTGCTAGTAGGCAGCAAGAAAAGACCTAGAGGATGGCACAGACTAAGGTTTCCAATCCAGGCAAAGTCTGATGTCGGAATGCCACAATCACTCAGTGTGCTCTTGGTAACTGCTGCATAGAGAAGTTGTTCATTGATGTCAAAAACTCTACCCAACAAAACAGTTCCTCTCTGCAGACTAAGCCTTGTGCACACATGGCCACATGTTTGTGGTGTGGGTGGGATGTGTTTATGTGTGTGGAGAAAAAAAAAAAAAAAAAAGAGAAAAGAAGAAATAAAAATGAAATAAAATTTTTTAAAAAAGAACAATTACAGTCAGGCACTTCCCCAGGCTCAGCAGCTATTGCTCCAAGAGCTTCCATCATTTGTAGTCCATGAACAAAATACAGCAACATATAGCAAACTATGAATAGAACATCAATAATTTAAAAAAAAAAATCACAGTCTCCATACCTTTTATAATTGATAACAAAAAATTACTCTGAACATATAAAGAATGGAAAAGTGATGGCTTATTTGTTTGTTTGTTTTGCCTTTATCTTTTTTTTTTTTTTTTTTGCACAATAGTTGGAGAGCAATCGCTCCTCCCCAACATTTCATCACAGTGAACCATGGAGCGTGTCCTGGGGAAGGGAAGGGAAAGAAGGAGGGGAAGGAAGCAGGATTAGCAAATTACACCAGAGGCACCCTATAGCACAAGGCAAAGGGACCAGTAGCATTCTGCACTCCCACAGTCCAGTGAATTCACAATCTCAGCTGGAAAGTGTTGGGGATTTTTGTTTTTTTTCTACATATACCACGGGAATGAAAGGGGGAAAAAAAAAAAGTGGCTTAGCAACAAAGGAAAGATCAAGATGAGGCTGCCTTAGCTGCTTGGCAAAAATTAAGAAGTAAGCAAGGTGCTGAAGAAATGAGGCATATCCCCGTTAACTGTGACATAAAAGCAATTTGTTAAAAATATGAAATCAACTACTCTGTGGACAGAGACATGAGACTCCAGGATAACACTGAGCACTTGCCACTCCACAGATCAGACAATTTGCAATCATTACATCATCAAAAATTAAAACTTTTTTTTTTTTTCCTGTCATATTTAAAATTTCATTTTTTTGTCTTTTCTTCACAAAGAAGCCTCTCAAGGGGCAAGAGCAGAGCAGGTCAAACCAGATTGTACTCCTTCAGGTTGAGCTGTAGGATGGTGTCCTTGACAGCTGCAAAGACGAAACGGATGTTTTCTGTGTCTGTGGCACATGTGAAATGGGAATAGATGATTTTATCACTGTCGGGATTTAAATCCACAAACATCTTGAGGATGAACTCACGGGCTGCCTGTGCATCCCTCTGTGGGCCTGCAGCAAACAGAGACACATCAGTGAATGCATTCGCTCCCATGCATCCCCCAGATCCATCAGCACCTTTTCCTATGGGTTACAGAGCTTTAAAGAAGAAAATAAGATAATTTATGGGATAAAAGCTCCAAGAGCTGAAGTGTCTCATGCTTTTCAGCTGTCTAACCAAATCCCACAAGGGCACTGGGCACTTTGCAGACACTGATGGGTCAGTTCAGACCCTGCTTTGGGATTCAGGCCTTGGAGCAACCCTGGGTGGGAGCATCCACTGGGTAACAGTGGCAGATGCTGGTCAGACACCCCTAAATGCTCTCCCGTGGAAATGGGGTGTAAATGTCTTTGTAATATACAGGTGGATCTCACAGGCTGAAAGATACAAGCTTTTTTTTGGAAAGAAGGGTTATTGCCAGTCAAAAGTACAGTCAGTCTGCTCCAGCTGGTGACCTCACAGGAGCTAAAAATGGGAATTCTGGCCAGTTTTTAATTCACACTGCTGACAGGTCCCCAGAAAATAGTCACCTGCTGCAATTTCTTACACAGGACTGCTGCTGTTGCATGGCAAATACCATCTCTTGAGAGGAAATCTGACAGGCAACCTTCCACTTCCAGGCCATGCAGCATCCCTGAAGGAGCTACTTGTGGGAAAAAAATGAAAGTACAAGACTTCAGCTTCCCCCTGAAGCTGGGATCTGTCTCCAGCTGTTAAGCTCCATTTGAAGTAGGCACTGTTTGGGCAGCAGCTCTTCAGCCATTCCCAGCCTGCTGGAAAAACTTGGTGTTCCCACCAGAGCTCCAAGCAGGGACTCCAGATGTGGGAGGACAACTAACCAAGAGCAATTTAATTTCATCAGTCCTCTAAAAGATGAAAGCTGTTTGCAAAATGGTAATTCTTCCTTTACCTGATATTTTTTAAAGCAAATAATTACGGAATTAATACACAAGAGCATGGCAAGAAGCATTTTGCCTGATCTCATTTTCCCCTACTTTCATTTTATTGTCAGCCCTGTACAGGTGTGTTACCAGCCAGCTTTAAATGCACCCAGCTGAAGAGGCTGAAATAATATTTTGGCTAAGGAGTTTTGTTTCAGATGGGAAGTTCTGTTTCACATAGATATTATTTTCCCACAACAGCAGATGGCAGCTAATAAGGATTTCGAGTTGCAGGAAGATTTTTTTAGCACCATCATTTGAACAACTTGGGTATTTGACCAGTCAGTTTCTCCAAACAAAGACTCAAATCACCACTTGACTAGAGGGTTAAATGGTCCAGAATATACTGGACCAGTAAACTGCCATGTTTATGAAACTGGTTGTAAGTACAAGTTAGGCTTCCACTGTTTAATACTTTGCAGTGCATGTTGAAGGGGGTAATTCTTCATCTAGGAGAGGCTCATTATTTGAAAATCCTATCAGATTCCAGTTGTCTATACATGATTAGGGTATTTTTGTGATGTTTTCTTATTGCTGTAGGCATTCTTTCTCCAATTAATGTTTTCTCCACTTCTAGATCTGTGTGTTCTTTAAAAAACAAGTAAGTTTTAATCAAATCACCTCCACCCCATCAAGTGTTCTCTCTTAAAAACCACTCACCATCAAACTCTGGGAAATAGTCAACAAGGTGGGAATACAGGATCTTGTCTTCCAACAAATCTTTCTTGTTGAGAAAGAGGATAACAGATGAGTTTTGGAACCATGGATAAGTTATAATGGTTCGAAAGAGAGCTTTACTCTCTTCCATCCGGTTCTGAAATCAGAAAAAGAAAGCCCCGTTTTCACAGAGGAGCACTAAAATGCCTTTCTGCTGTCTGCACATGCACTCAGATCTGTAGTAATTCAGCATCTCAAACATTATACACAAAGTACTTTGGCCCCAGGTAGATTCTGGTTCAAGGTGGATCAGTAAATGGAAAGGAAATGCAAAATCTGAAGGACTCAACCTTCATTTATTTGCCAAGCCTTTCACATCAAAAGATTTAAAAGTCATTTTATGCTTTAACAGCCATGTGAGAGGACTGTCCAATGATACTTTGTGAGCAAATTATGCCTACTAAAAAAAAAAGAGAAATTATTCTAATAGCATGTTTTTTAATCTATTAGCAAGTGCCAAAATTCAGATTTGCACCTTCAAAAAGTGCAGTCACCACCTCACAAGACAGCAAAGGCTGAAGTAACCCAGTGCAGAAGGAGAAGGGGTGATTTGGGAGCACTTGCACAGTGCCTTCCATGGCACAAGGGACTCTAACTTCAGATAATTTCATTTTTCACTTGAGAAGTCCAAATGATTTGAATGCCCTCAGCCTTTTCCATCCTCAGGGACATCATGACCCATTGAGGCTCATGTTCCCTTCACAACAAGATCTGAAGGCCAAAACCAATAATAGTAGCTAATCCAACTTGGCACCAAGCACCTGGGTACCAGCCTTCAAGAAACTACAAAAACATTCCTCCCTCCTTTCTTTCCTCCCTTCTGCAGAGTTCCCATCCTTTGGCTCACCTCATTATCCGATTCCACCAGAACTTGGTCATATTCACTAAGTGCTACTAAAAACATGATGGAAGTCACATTTTCAAAGCAGTGGATCCACTTCCTTCGTTCTGATCTTTGACCTCCAACATCCACCATCCTAAGGAAGAGAAGCACATAGAGTATCACAGTATCTGAATGCAAAGGACCAGCAAATAATGAGAATTAATTTGTTTTTTCACCATTCCAGTTAACCTGGCACAGGGATGTGACAGTATTTGCCTGTTAACAAAACCAGCAAGTTTACAAAATACCCTGGTCCAGAAATACACCAAGCTGAAAGAATGACCACAGGTGAGTGATGCCAAATTCACCCTTTACCATTTTTGTTGGATTCTGCTCTGGTTTGCTCAGCAGCAGCCCTGAGTCTGAAAAGACAAGTCCTTCAACACTATGCTGTGTCACATGAGCAAACTGGTTTTGTTTTTAATTAAAGCACCTGCTCGGCTCAAAGCTTCTCCCCCACCCAAATCTTTCTTTAGTTGTTACACTTCTGTTGGAATGTGCTGTTTAACAGTCACACACTTCAGCCTCAGTTTCAAGTCCCAGCTGTACAGTACACTGAAGTTATTCTGGCACTCATCTGAAGTGCCACACACGTGTTTCACCTTTGAGAAAACCCTACACCTATTCCCTGGGTCAGCAAAACCTAACAGGGAGAGGAGACTCCTGCTTTTCTATAGCCAAATGGTTTAAGAAAGAGGATCCAGGTCCCATTATTCCTCCCTGGCAATGCCACACTGGGGTGGGGAAGGGCAGAGAGCACCCAAGCACTAGAGAGAAACACAGGAATATTGCTGTGTTCATCCTGGTCATGCCAGGCTCAGTTGCTGGCTTAAGCCTGCAAAGACCTGCAGGAGCACAGGCAGCAGGTTTTGGTGCCACCCTGAGAGCACAAGGTAGGCACAGAAAACCAGCTCTCAAGGCAGGTGCTGGGTACAGGGAAGTATTTCTGCACAAAAAGTGTCAGCCCGTGGTGGCTTCAGCTCTCAACACATCCCTCAGCTGCCTCACAAGCCACAATTTCAGCCTGAGATGGCAGCAGTGCAATCTTTCCCAAGAAGGACACCAAGATGGGTTTGAAGTGATTCAAAAGCAGGCTCAATTTTCTGACAGCCGAAACATCAGACCACCCATCACACATCCACCCAAACCACCTGGACACACTAAAACAACGCAGAACTCATCCTTGCTGAAAGCATCTCCCTGCTGCCTCAGCTCAGCTGTAACATGAAGACACCTCCAGTACCTGAAGATAATATTCTCTAGGTCAAAGGGGTACTCTATGATCCCGGTTGTAGGGACTCGAACCCGTAGCACATCTTGCTGAGTTGGTAGATATCCTGGGGTAGCAATACGATCCACATCGCTGAGATAGCTGCAAGCAGGACAGTGGGAAAAGAAAAATAACAAAGAGAAAAGAAAAAATACTACCTTAGGCTGCAGCACATAAATATACAGATGTAAAAACTGCCGTATGAAGTCCTTCTGTAGTGTAATGTGAAAGGCAGAAGTATTTTAAATATGGTGTGGAAAACGAACAGAAAGTATTTTTGGGGAAAAGTAATTCACCAGGCAGTCCCTTGGAGGATAAACAGATACATAAAAACAATTTTATCAACTCTGAATAGGAGTGGGGAAGACAGTCTTTACTACAGAGGAAGTTTAACCACAGTAGATGCTTTTATGTTTCAGGATCAAGTCTCATCTGAGATTTTCTACTTATAAATATAGAAATAGACTTATTTACTTAAAATGTGAAACATCCTTTGTATGTTGCCAAACTTAATGGATTTATAATTAATAAAATCTGAGTTACACATCCATGTACACCTGTAGGCCAAAGACAAACCTGAAGAGAGAGAGCAGCACCCCAGCTGCCCAAGGGCCAGGACCAATACAGATGGAATAATGTGGAGATTCTGGCCTCAGGTATATCCTGAAGCAGATGTATGAGCACCCTTTAACATCCACCAGAACACCTCATACTCTCAAGAAAAGCAGCAAAGGATAAAGGAAGCAAACTCTGGACTTCAATTTAAAAAATGTGGACAGGTATAATTTGTTAGACCATCACTCCCACCACAAGCATGCCAGTGAGTGTACACTTACTATTTAGCTGAGTCAGAAAGTTGATATTCTCTTCTCCTGTCATAACACTCTTGTATTCCAGGGTCGTTCCACAATGTTTTAATTGCACTTACATATGGCTGCTCAAATGTCATGACCTTTTCTACATCCACTTCTCGGATCAGCACTGCATTGGCCTGGAGAGTGAAAAGAAGAAGAAAATAGAGAAAAAGTTAAAAAAAAACCCCAAAACTGGAGGACTACAGTAACTACCACAGCCTGTGAGGTGATTATCCACACCAAGGGGCTTTTGCCAACATCCCCAATAAATAAAAACCAAAGTGAAGTCCTGCACAAGTTATAGTAAGCAAAAATTGGCAGATTTTATTTATCAGAACCCCTCCACCATGACTCACATAAAGCACAGGCAAAGCTTTCTCACACTCTGCCTATTCTCACCACAGACAGCAAAGGGGCACCATCCAGTCCCTACAAACAATTATTCAAAATCAGCTCCAAGACACGATGTGACAGGACAGATAAAATACAACTTCAAAATATTAAGGATACTAAGCATTAAAAAAAAGCAAAATATGCTAAAAAAAAAAAATCTATTTTCCTGGCATGCCCTCACTCTCACTGGCCTCCCCCTCAAGAAGATAAAATAATTTAGATCAGATCTTTCTAAAATTAATTCCTGGTCTCAAAATCAGTATGCTTCTGTGGTTGAGACCAACATTCTTCAAGAAAGGTTTGTACCCTTGGTCAGTAGCTATCAGAAAAACAGAAGGATTGCAAAAACAGGGGTAACTACCAGCACAGGTCTGTGTCTTTGGGGTCCAGAATGTATTTTGCCAGCTTCAAATTCCAGTAAGAACGGCGACACATGCAAAGAAAATGCTGACACATTTAACAACCCTGAATCCTTGAAATGAGTAAAAATAACACCCCTCCTAACCTTTCCATCATATCCCAGCGCCTTGCTCCCACCACTCACTAGGCACGTCAGTGCATCAACCATGCAAAGTTGCTCTATCCCTTAACACAACCAAGTAAAAGGAGTTGGGTATCAAGAAAATATCATAAAAAGTTTATAGAAAAGAGTTCAGGGAGGTTGAGGTTGCAATGCAGAAAGGCAAAAGCAAACAAGAACTCAAAATCCTCACTGAATAAAGACGTGCAAAAACTGAGAAACTTACCTTGTTCTGCTCATATTTGTACAGAATCTTCAGGGTTTCCATGGCTCTTATCATAGACTGCATGGCAGTGAAGATGTTTTGGTACACCAGCTTGGTGAAGCCTTTTTTGTCCTCTTCAGAGTAGCCTGAGCCATGAATTATACGCATTTGCTTAATGAACGTGCTCTTCCCACTCTCCCCAGTGCCTACAGGATGCAAGAGAGGGAATTAGGAGCCTCCAGGAGCAAAGCCCATGACAGATGAAAGCTCCTATCACTACACCCAAGCACACATTACTCCAAACCCCCTTTTTGTCACTTCCCAGACTGGTAAAAGACAGCCTGGATCGTACATCCCCGCTACAAACCCAGCAGCGTGGAAGGAAGACACCTTGTCCTTTAGAGCAGCCTTCAAAAGTAGCTCTGGTACTTATTCCAAATCTCACGTTACAGCCACTCCCACACGTCCTGCGTCAAGAGGCTCTTGCCCGTCACACCTGACCTATTCCCAGATACTCCAGCAAGATGCTACAACCAGCCAGGAAGGGCCTGGACACACTCACAAGCCAGGAAAGGGCTACAGACCTTGCAGACAGCAGTGAGTGGCCAGGAGAAGCCCAGTAAACAGCGAATTTTCTTTCGCTCTAATTTAGCACAAAATGCTCTTTGCCTCATACGCAGCGTTGTCTTTTCATAGGAAAGAACCAAACACAACAGGGGGAAAAAAAAATCAACTCTAAAGGAGAAGAGAGCTCAAGAAACCCTTTGCTTATCCATCTGACACGAACAAGGCAGGCAGCACATCTGCCCTGTATCCCAAGCTACAGCGCCAAGGTTTGCTGCCCAGGGCTGAACCCACAACCCCGATTGTGGCAGCATTGCTGCGATCCTGCTCTGGATGCGAGGGAGTTAAAAATGGCGTCTGGCAGGGAGAGCAGAGTAGGCCACTGCTCCCAGCTGTCGGTGCCGTGTCTGGGTCCCCACGGGCTGCAGCCTGCTCAGCAAGGCCACTGCTTCCTTCTCTTCCTTCTCTCCCAGGTTTTACTGCCGGGCCCGGGAGCAGATGGGAGGGCAGGACGCGGCACAGGGCAGCCCTTGGAGCGCCGGCTTCCTGCACCGTCACTCGGGCAGGTCCTTCCACTCCTACATTTATGGCCCCACAGGAGTGTCACTCAGCGTGTGAAGGCCACCAGATGATACCAAAGGACAGTGGGAACTTTCGAACGGAGTGAGTAGGAGAGGAAAACGCCATCAGACGGCACCCACGCAGTTACAGAGCCCTGCTAAATTCACAATTCAGCTGGGACATCCCCAGTGACACCCGCCCCATGTGCACAGTCCTCTGTGGAGGGGACACACAGGCCAGGTGTGACCTGGGATCAGCTCACCTCCACACTTCCATCACCCTAAATGGACACCGCTACGTTTCTGTGGAGTGCTTTTGTTCAAACTTCTAAAATTTGTTATCATTATGCAGCATATTGATAAAAACCCCACACCTCTCTAACCCAGCTCACCTGACTAACAAGACCAAAAACTCAAAATGTTCATGTCAGCTGTACAAATCTTTTTGACCTGTAGTTAAAACGCTGGCAGAGCCCTGGCTCTCCCCACAGGCACCACCAGATCCTCCTCACAGCAGGGGAGAGATGGATTCAGACAGGATCTCATTCATCCCAATACACAATTACTACTCATATGCAGATACTCAGTTATTCATTTTATCTTGCCAGGCTAAAAGGCAAACAAATAAAAATGCTCAGATAAAAGCAACAAGCACCTAACCAGACGCAGAATGTTTGAAATGAACTGCAAGAAGTGACAGAAATCACGTCAGCACAGCCAGAAATTAACACTGTAGACACTATCTATATGCAGCAAACTATCTCCATCTTGAATACAAAGGTGCACCCTAAGTGGGGGAAAAACTGAGATCTTTTGTGGTTTCTGTCAGTGTGGTGAGAAATACTTCCTTGTCTTTTACCACAGAGACCAAAACTGAGAGGGGAAAAAAAAAAAAAAAAAGTGGTGCTTCAAAGCATTTCAACAATGAAAATATAAGAGAAACCTCAACACCAGACCTTTGCTTGCTTCAGAACTTAAGAGTTCAAACACAGATTCTTCCTGTCACACCGTCACTGCCCTTTTTTGGTTTGGGGGTTGGTTTTGGTTATTGGTGGTGGGGTTTGTTTGGTTTTTTTTTTTCCCTTAAAGGTGCCTTTTGCTTTCCCTGAGGCAAAAAAATTCTACCAGCAGGTTACAAGCTTTGGTGGGCAAGATCTACAACTCTCAGGGCACAAACCCCCTTTTTTTAGTGTGACAGGAGAAAATCTGAATTCACAACTTCTCCCAACAAGTGAAAGCAGAAGAGTTTACAGTAACTTCCTAATGATCCCCCAGTACCTCAGGGGCTCTTGTAAATACAATGCTCAGTCAACAGTATCCCACGTTTAATCACAAGTAATTTTTGTACAAAATATCCTCCCCATCCAGTATAAACACAAATCATTACCCTTGTACCAGATGGCAATGTCCAACACGCTGAATTTCTTATTAACAGGTTCATCATTGATTAGCACTGTTATTCTTCACCTCAATTTTCTGTTTTAGGCTTCACCAAAGCAACTGTCACCAGATGTAGTGACAAGAAAAATGTAACAGTTTCTACAAGGTGGAAACTCCCTCCACACACTCAAAATTTTGGAGATTTTGGGAAAGCCCTCTCACTAAGTCAATCATTAATACTTGTGAATATAAGAACTCAATAGAACAGGAGCAACACAGAAGAAATCCTGCAAGCAGCAATTACACCAAAGAGAGAGAACACAGGTTACCTTGTGCCAGCTGAAGGTGGGCAATGTGCTGTGTCCAGTGAAAAGCATCCTGCAAACACTGTCTACACCCAGAAGTGTTGCTTATCCAATAATAACCACTTTCTGTATGTATTTTTTTTCAATTTGATGCTGAATCTGTATCTTTTAGAAAAGCAGAAAAGATCTTTGAGCAATCTGAATTATTTCTAAAGTGAAATCTTTAGATCCAGTGGGATCTTCTTAACCCAGATCTATCCTATAGCGACAACCTATTTTGACACAGCTGCTTCTGCGGGACTGCTTTTAGGGAAGCGTGAGAGCGAGGGACACCTTCCCTCCTTCTCCAAGAAGCCTTACAGAAACTGCCACAGCATCTCCAAAGAGCAGAAATGTGAAGCCCTTGATATTACCTTTCACATGAAGAACAGCAATATGTTAATTGTGAAGGATTCACGGAGAGAAGGAAAGCCCTGGCCTTTACTTGAGAGTTATCACCAGGCACCAGTGTTGGTACTGGAGCCCTCCAAGGGGCTGGGCACGCACGGCCTCCCCCCACTTCTGCAAAGTGATTTTTTTATTTTCACAAGGGTCAGCCTCCTTCTTTAGCTGGACTTTAATGGCCTGTCAACAGATCCATCAGATCTGCTTCAGATTCCATCCCAAGATGATACAGTATTCAAGACACAAAGCAGGATATATCTGAGACACAAGCAATGCTAAATCATAGCACGCATGAAAACTGAAACTTAAGTTTAAATTTGGGGGCTACCTAGGCATGAACACCAAGCTCACTGCTGAAGAAGGAGATACATGCCTGCAACTCTCAGTCTGCAACTGATTACCCATCAAAACTCATCTAAACACAGCACAGTCACCCATCTGCACACCCCAAGACCTAGATTCTTACGGCTGCACAGGTGATCTCTACCTCTGAACACCACAGGCATCTCCTCACCCAACGCACAACCCCTGCATTCCTACTGCCTGGTCCCCCTCCAGAACCACCACGCCGTGCTCCCAGCCCTGCTGCTCTCCCAGGTCTTGCCCCCAGGGGAAACTCTGCGGTTTAGGAGCTGGAGGCCAGTTTTTCCACAGACGTTCACCCAAGGCCCAGGAGTTCACCGACAATCCTGAAAAGCACCAACTCCACCAGCGGATTTCCACATGCTAACGAAGGCCAAGCACACTCCCGAGAATCGTTTCCTCGAGACAAATTTCACGCGCCCGTGTGCGTTGCCCGCCTTCACAACCAGGAATTTCAGCCACTTAGTTCCTGGTTGTGTCAAAACCCATTTTGACAGCGAACGCATCACAAAATCAAACAAAGGGCAGCCAATGAGGCGGCCGCCCCGCACGGCTCGGGAGCGGCCCCGAGCGCCGGGCTGAGGCGGGGATGGCTCCCGCCGCTTCCCCGCCACACCCGCTCCCCGCCCGGCCCGGCCACCCGGACCTGCCAAGCCCCGGGCCGGGCCCCGCGGCGGCCCCTGAGGCCGGACCGGCGCCGCGCTCCTCACCCAGCAGCAGCAGCTTCAGCTCGCGGCGCGCGTCGCGCTTGTCCCTCCGCAGCTGCTTCTCGATCTCGGCGTTGATGCGCTTCGACTCCTTCACCTCGTCGCTCAGGCAACAGGCCATCATGGACTCCAGAGTCATGGTCGCGTCGCGGCCGGGACGCCCCCGCCCACCCCCCCACCCCCCCGGCACCGACCACCGTCCTCCGCACGACCGGGAGCCCGGCCCGGCCCGGTCCCGCGTCCCGCGCCCCCTTCCCTCCCCACCCTCCCGCCCTGCGCGGCGCCGGCCCGGCCCGGCCTCGCCCCGGCCCCGAGTGCTGCGGCCGGGCCCAGCGCCAGCGCCGCCGCCGCCGCCCCCGCGCCGCTCTCGCCCGGCTGCGCCGCCGCTCCCTCCGCACGGCTCCGCCGAGACACCGACGAGCCGGCGCAACCCAACCCGCTGCCGCCGAAAACAAGCGCTGACTGACAGCCGCCGGAGCCAATGGGAGAGCACAGCGCGCAGCGGGGCGGGCCCGGATGGGCGGGACGAGGCGCCGCGACCAATGGGAGCGCAGGGTTTGGTTGGCCGGTCGCGGTGGGGGGGGGAGGGGGAAGGCGCACGGACGCGCGTTCCTGGAGCGGGGCGGGGCCGCCGAGCATTGTGGGAAGGTGGCGGACTGGGCGCCCGTGGTGGGGCGGGCCGGGATGGGAGCGGACCCTCCCGTGAGCGGGCCGATCGCGGAGCCGCCGCCTCCCCTCGCCCTCTGCGGGCCCGCGGTTGGGCCACGCCGGGCGGACAGGGCCTTGGCAGCCGCTGGGGTGGTGGCACAGGGCGGGCCCGGGCCCCGGGCGTTTGCGGCTCGTCCGGCACTGCTCGGAGCCCTCAGCGGGTGCCCGGAGCGGGCCAGGCCCGAGCCTGTGTAGGACGGGCCCGGCTCAGCCCGCAGCCCCCGCTGGCCCGGCCGCCCACCCTCGGTGTCGAGGAAGGAGAGGCTGAGGCCTCGCCGTGCCGGCCCTGTGCTCCAGGCTCCGGCTGCTGCCGTGGCCCACCCGATGCACAGCGAGCCTGCCCGCTGAGCTCTCTGAGCCACCTCCCAGCCCTCCCTCGCTCTCCATTTCTCCACACAGGGGGTCTCAGAGAAGGTTGTATCCCATGTTTCCTCATTACTTCCTAGCAGGTGCCTGTTGAGCTGTAACAGGTCCTCCAGACAGCAGCCCTGATGCATCTCATGCATGCCACGGCGTTGTGTTGGTTCTTTTTGCTGCCAGTGCAGCTTTATCCGTCAGAGCAGCCCTCCTGTGCTCTGTGAGAACCTGCCCTAAGCTGAGTACCTGCCACCTGAACTCTCCACACATGCCTCTTGCAAGCACCTGTGGTTGCGTACCTCTTACCCTGCCTTGCCTGTGTTCTCTATCTAAACAGTCTTTTCCAAGGTCCAAAAAAGCACCACAGGGCTGTTACATACCTGCCTGCCTTGTCACCAGTCTGGCTCATGCAGTGGTTTGCCAGTCCTTTGGCAGGCTGAGACAGAAATACAAGATCCCGTCAAACAACAGGTTCTATTTAACACTTAAATTCTCTCTTATACTTGTGCTATGCCCATGTGTTCTTTGCCTCAATTACAAGAAGTTTCTAACATTTTTTTTTCCACTTGTCTCTCCATAGTTTGGCCTCTAACAGCATCGATACTCACCTCCCTTTGTTACATTTTCTTGCTTTCCCCTCCCAGGTGCCCCGCAGCCAGGAGAACTGTTCCTCTCTCATTTCAGACCTCTGAAAAAGGCGATGTGGTCATTTTACTTTGGCAGCTGAAAATTATTCAGCAGGCAGAAGTGCTCAGCACACCCAGGATCAAAGCCACAGGGGCCGTTCCCTGTGACCTGTTGCCCTTTGGAACTCCCATGTCTGGACGGTCCTGAAGGAGACTGAGGTTCCTGGAACCCCTGCAGCACTGCCCTGACTGGGCAAGCCACTTGACCTCTTTGCATGTCCTCAGGCTGTGAGGGTGACACAGGGAACACGTCTGGGGCTGCTGAAGAGTTACCAAGCTGGGATTGCTGGGCTGCTCTGAACCACAAGGTGCTGTGTGTTGGAAGCTATGGTTTTGGTTGCCTTCTCCTGGGCAGGATCAAAATCTAAAGGCCAGCAGATCCAGAAGAAATTTCCACAGCTTGCCAAAAGAAAAGGAGCAATAAAATTTGCATCCAGCCTCTGGGCCACTTGCTTGGTTCCTGCTGGTGAGAAGCTTGGGTGCACAGATGTTGAGTTTTGATCAAAGTGTTGGTTTCAGAATGACAGAACTGCCAGTCTCCAAGCAACAATAACCCATCCACTCCCTCCCTTTCTGCCCTAATGGAAAAATTTTGGTGCTCAGAGGGTTCCCAGGAGAGCTGGGATTTCCCTCAGCTCTGTCACCAGTGTGCTGTGCAATTCCCTGGGCTCCATGTCCCTGTTCCTGCAGAAAGCTGACCCTGAACATGTCAGGCCACTTCCAGAGCAACTGTTCCCATGGCCCACATTTGCAGCAGTTAATGCCGAGCCCAAAGGTGATCCCCATTTGTTTACACAGAGGAAGATCCCAAGGCCCATGGAGGTGCAGACACATTGTGCTGGGCAGCACTGCAGATATTTCAGAGCACCATCCCTTTCCTCCATCCTGGCCCCATTTCTTAGCTGCTTGTGAGTTCCAGATGCTGGAGAGCAGAGGGGAGCAGGCATTGCCAGCAGGTCAGGGAGGTGATCCTCCCAGGCTGAGGGAGCTGGGTGTGTTCAGCTTGGAGAAAACCAAGAGAGGATTTTACCAATATCCACAAGTATCTGAAGGGAGGTGCCAGGGGATGGAGCAGTTTCTGCTCAGCTGTTGAGCAATAGGACAATGGGCAGAAACTGATGCACAGGAAGTTCCACCTTGAACATGAGGAAGAACATTCCTGTGCTGCTGACAGGGCACAAGTTGCCCAGAGGGGTTGCAGAGTCTCCTTGTGATATTCAAAGGAAGAATGTGTCTGGACTCTCTCTGGGTGCTGATGGGGGCCAGGGACCCAGCTGTAGAGCACGTGTCAAATGTTTCAGCCTCCCCCAAAATTAATTTTACAAGTTCTTCAATTGCCTGTCACAGGAAGATGCCACGAGATTTGAATTCTCTGAAAAGAGGAGGAAAGAGATCAAACAACGCTGACAAATGCAGCCAGTGACAGCAATTGCTGGATTAGTTTTTTTAAACCTTACGTTTCACATCTGGTTTGTCATGGTGTTGTAGGTGGGCTCAGTGCACAGTAAACTAGGATAACAGACCTACATTTTCTGTGATCCTTTCATCCCCTACGATCCCAAAGCACATCATTTAATTGCACTCAACCTGCACACAGATTTCATAAATAAAGGAATGATGAATTAGTATAGCTGCTGCAGCATTCACACAAGTTACTAAGACACAATCTCCTTGTGCAATCAATCCAGCCTCATGCTTCAGTGTTTGTCATAAATTGAGGTCAGGAAGAAATGTTCTCCCTACCTGGAGGAGTGCTGCTGAACTAGCCGAGTACAGAAAGTCTCTTAAGGGTGTAGTGATCTATCTTCCCTGTGCAAATCTCAGGAACTGCTGCAAATATGCATTTGGTGAAGCCCCAGTGCAGTAGATGAACAGGGGCAGGAGGAATCTGCCTCACATGAAGCAGGAAGAAAGCCTGGGTGATCCTTTTGACCCTAAAATCAGTATCTCGCTCCTCCCTTTGTCCAGCAAGGGAGCCAGAGGAGAGAGAGGAAATCCTGCAGCCTGGCCATGCCCACAGCACAGGTGGGTCTGCTCGAGGAGCTGCTCCTTTGCTCGTTCCTGTGGGTCACTCCCTTCAGGCTCAGTTTGGGTTTCACGTGCAGAGGGATTCCCAGGCTGCTTCTGCAAACTGTGCTGGGAAGCTTCTCATGCCCAAAGGGTCAGTGGATTCCCCTGACTGTCTCACAGCTCCAAATTTCCTGCTTATCTCCCACCAAATGCCTCAGGGACACCACCCAGGGAGCAAGCAAGTTCAGGCATCCTTGCCATGTGCTTCCTAATCACGGCTCAGCTGCAAAATCCCTTTCCTGCTTCCTGCAAGGAGTGTGAACTGTTCCTTGCACTTTGGCTGGTAAAAAGGATGATAATTACCCCTAATCAGTCTGCAGCAAAAACACAGGCCACAGCAGAAGGGAGGGGTGGGGGGCAGCCACCACGAGGAATGGAACCCAATTATTCCAAGTCACTGATAAAACGAGATCAAAGAGGGTAGGATTGTTTTACCAGTTGTAAAAAGCCTGCCTGGACCAAGGCTGTTCTTGGAGAAAGGCCCTTTCTGCCTACAGGCCATTCCTGGCTAGGACCTTATGCACATCCAGGGACAGTTTCTCATTTTTCTTCTCGGTGTAGGCGAGGAATTTGGGCTGGTGTTCATTTCTGCCTCTGAGAGCAAGCAGCAAGACAGTTTCAGCAGGAAGTGAGCACAGAACCATGGGCATACGGTGCAGAACAAGTGCTCTGTCTGCTGCCCATGTGGGCACTGAGGTGCTGGGACTCTGCTGTGTCCCACCAGGGGCACCTGGGTGTCCCAGGGGATGGAGCAGTTGGGGCTGGGTGGTGATGGGGGTGAGGGACAGGACTTCTGGAGGCATCTGTGGCCTGCCAGTGCCATGTTCATGGGGAGAAGAGTGCTGCACTTCTGGCTCCCTCAGCTCCCTGGGAGCCTGTGCAGCCCCACTGCTCATCCCACGCAGCCCCACTGCTCATCCCATGCAGCCCCACTGCTCATCCCACGCAGCCCCACTGCTCATCCCATGCAGCCCCACTGCTCATCCCATGCAGCCCCACTGCTCATCCCAGCCTTTTGCTGCAGCAGGGAGCCCTGCACAGCTCTCAACAGCAGCAGGAGAGTTGGGAGGTGGTGAGGGAGAAAAGGAGAACAGCCCCTTATGGAAAAGAGGGACCTGAGAGGCAGATCTCGTGTAAATCACCCCTGGGCCTGCCCAGCCCTTGCCTTGTGTCTGGCTGATTGTGTTATGCTATCTAGAGAAAGTTCAATATAAAAAGCCAATAATCCCCCTGATAAGAGGGGTGATAAGGGACAGTCTGGCCTGGATGTGGCACGGGGCCAAGGTCCAGTGCCCAACCTCCCCCACCAGTCCTGGCCTCTCCATCCCATTGTGGGTGGCACAGACCTGGCAGAGCTGCCAGTGTGCAGGGGCAGCAGGGCTGGGCAAAACTGAGAAAAAGCAGGAACCAGCCGTGCTGCTGGCAAAGAGGGGCTGGGGAGGCAGGAAGGGAACTCTGTGAGCCCCAGCAGCGTGGCTGTGGTTATCACCCACAGGCTGCCACCACAGGCCCTTGTAAAATGTCTCCCAGATGTCTGAATACAGGGTGGAAGTGGGGGATTGCAGCCCAGGGAGGGATTGGGGTTTCTTGGCAGGTGGAGTGTCAAGGGCAGCTGAAGTTTAATGAGCTTGGTAGGTGTCAGCCCTGTTTCTACTGGAAGGAGGCCACAGCATTCAAACCACGAGTGAGAAGCAAAGGAATCGCTGGCTGAGCCACCCCACAGGCAGAGGGGTCCTGTCTGTGCCACTCTGAGCTGTGCAGTGCCCCACATTCCTCAGACTCCATCCTGCAAAGCACCTGTGTATGTGGTCAGTCTGAGGTGATGGCACTCAAGAGAGGTCCTGAGCCTGTGCAGAAAGGGAAAAAACCTTCCTTGTCTCAGCATCTGAATTGCTGCTGTGCCTTTTTTATTTCTTCCTCTTTAATTCCAGGTAAAAGAGAGAGTATTCTCAGGGTAAAAGCAGGATCTCAGAGCCTACATTTTCATAATAATGACAGCATGGCTTTCACCTTGTGTCCAGAGCCTCAGAGCAGAAAATGTCTGTACAACCTCTCTCCTTGAACCAGTGCTGGAGTGGGATATAACATCTGAATAATTTACAAAGGCTCTTCATTACACAGATTTATTTTTGGCAGCTTTGTTAGACTGTTCCTTTTAGGAACTAATAGGAAGTTTCTCTGGTTTCATTAGGACATCCCTGTATGAATTGTTCCAGTGGGGCCAGGGACTGGGACAGCTTCTTGCTCCATCAGAAATGCAAAATGTTTCTGCCCTCTCTGTCCCCCATGGTTTTCTGGAAATCCACCTGCAATGCCCAATCCTGACCCAGCCCTGGTTGTAGCAAGAATCCAGCAGACTTTATTCCTGGCCAAGATGTTGAGGGAGTGAGGGGCTTCCCCACATTGCCTTCAAACAGTTTTGAAGCAGACAAATGTTGGTTCACTTGGAGAGCTCCTACACAGAACTCCCTTTCCTGTGCTGGAAAAAAACCCTTCATTTCTCAAGCCAGGTCTGAGGTGGGCTGTGGGAACCCCCACTGTTCACCAGGCTGTGTTTGGGGCCAGCTCCTCTGTGCCCAGGCCATATTCAGCCCCACTGACTCACACAGCCTGGGCCAGGCTGAAATCTCCCCTTCTTCAGATGCAGGTGCATTGCCTGGCTGGAAATGGGCCCATTAAAAAGTCATTTACCAGGCACAAGCGAGTTTGTGTTCCCCTGGATTGGGATTTGCCAAGATTATACCATAAATTAGAGTGTTTCCTGGAAGAATGTAAGGAGAGAGAGGAAAAAAAAAAAAAAAAAAAAAAAAAAAGAGAAAGATAAAATGGAACATTCTGCAGCCAACAGAAATGCCAATAAAGGAGCATTTCATTTCCCACTTGGAAGGGAGTGACTGCAAGCTGTTGCAAGGATAGGGCAGGGTGCCTGTGCTGCTCCAGGAGCAGGGGAAGGGGACAACACGGACCTGATCTGGCTGCAAGCACACACTGACAATAAACTGCATTTCTCTGCCCTTGAGCAGAGCCTAAGCTGGGGTGACTCCGTTTCTCTCCATGTAAAAAGGGGGACCGGGATGCCAACCCCACTGGGGGAAGACTGTCTGCCCTGTTTTCCAACCCTTATTCTGCAGGGACACAAAGCCTGCCTGCACTATTAATAATCCTTGGCATGAAGCTGTCACAGTTTCCACTAATATGGAGATGTTGAAGTGAAAAAGCTACTGCACAATATGCAGGAGGTGTCACAATAACTCAGCTGCTATATTGTTCTTTTTAAAAATAAATACCACAACAGGCCAGCCCACATCGCTGGAGTCATGACGTGTAGGGTTTTATTTTTAATCAGAAAACGTACTGATTTTTAAAGACAGACGTGGAGCAACATCCGAAATTTATGAAAGCTCCCTTGTGTGCTCACACGTACCCACCGTGCTCCTGCCTGTTATTCTCCGAATGGCTTCCAAGGACCTGATCCTGCCTCTGCACGGGCACATTTGTGTGTGTGGCTTTTCAAGAGGCCCCATGGCAACAAAGTCCTTCCAGAAATAAAGTCTGTGGCTGAATTCCCCAGCCCACTGCTCTCTGGGGGGATGCAATCGATCCCACAGGACACGAACTGCAGGGCCTGCTCCTCAGGCAGCAGGTTTAGGACCAAAGTTTGCATCCAGAGCAGAATATTCCATTGTGTGGAGATCACAGGTTTGTCTGGGGGCCAGCTGTAGGTGAATTACCTTTTTCCTTTGCCTTCTCTCGTGCTCAGCCACGGGCAACGCTGAAATAAAGCAAAACGAAAACTCTGAGTTTATAAAAAAAATGTCAGTTCTGCTTGGGGAAGGGCATTAAAATGAGCTGCGAAGAGCGAGGAGCCTTTACTGCCCGCTCCGGGGCTCTGGACCTGCCTCAGGCCAGCCGGACCCTGGGCCTGCCCCGCGGGCTCTGCCCCCGGCCCGGGCAAACCCCGCGGGCTCCCGGGGCTGTGCCGGGGGCTCGGAGGGGCCCGGGGCACGGTCAGTGACACCCGACGGGCCGCGGCACCGGGAGGCTGCGGGGAGGGCCGGCGGAGCAGAGGGCGGCGGGGCAAGGCCCGTCCCGACCGCGGGGCCCCGCCGCAGGGAGGGCACG
>VZSR01000386.1:909309-923474 GCA_013398615.1 Brachypodius melanocephalos
TGACCTTGGGCGCGTCCCGGGCACGGCCGCCGGGCCCCGGGGGTGCCCCCGGCGGGGTCTCGGCCCCCGGTGCGGAGAGAGCGGGGCGGGCTCGGGGCGGGGGGGCCCGGCGGCCGCCGGCTCCGGCCCCAGCGCTGTCTCCTGTTGTTCAAGGGCTCCTCTCACCTGCCTCAGCAGCTGAAGTTCACGACCTCCGACTCCTGCGACCGCATCAAGGACGAGTTCCAGCTGCTGCAGGCCCAGTACCACAGGTACGTGCTGCCCCCGGGCCCGCGGCTGTCCCGCAGCCCCGCCGGCCTGGACGATGCACGGGAATCGCTCCGATTCTTGTGCTCGTTGCTTCCCTCCGGGAACCTGATGAGAATGTGGGGAAGGGGACCCGGTCGCGTCGCTTGGGACACCTTTGGCTGGAGGAGAACCTCGGGCACGGCGTTGGCCGCGTCCACATGGAAGCCTAGCGAGGAGAACGCCCATTCCCTTCTCCAGCCAAGGTCTTTCCTCCGAGTGCTGCTCAGCCAGGACTGCACAGACACTTGCCAGGCCTCCTGCCTCTGGCTGGGAGTTTTCCTCAGTTTTTCTCGCTGGCTGCCATTCCTGGACTGCAAATGCTGCAGGGAACACTTAAATCCAAAAGCTTTTACTTTTCTGTGTGTGTGTGTGGAAATACTGCTGCTGACCCAAAAGCTGGCTTGAGTCAATCTGTTGCTTTGCATATGTGTGTGTGTGTGATATAAACATGAAGCCCTTTGGTTTAAATTGTCTGAGTGATGCTCTCTGCCACGGCCTGGCACTGGTTTTGGTGTGGGCATTGGTGCCATGTGTCTGCAATGTCCCCCAGCCCGGGCCCTGCCTGCAGGCAGGTCGCAAGTTTGTGGTGGTGTCGTTCTGGCAGGAGCAGGCAGAAAAACTGCTGGGAAGTGGCCATTTCCTGGTGTCTCTGTGCCTTGGCAGTGCCATCAGGGAGTAGGGCAGCCCAAAGAATGTTCCTGCTGAAAGGGAAGCTTTCCCCCCCCACGCCACTCCACCCCCTTGGACTTAATCTGCTCAAGAAGGAGCAGGTTTTGTGTAGGTGAAGCTGTTTCTTGTTTGAAACATAAAACCACAGCACATGCTGGCTGCAGTTGCTCGGCTGGTGAGTTGGAGTCTCATAAAACACTGAGAGCAGCGGCACTTTCTCTGAAGGGTGTGAAGAATCTAGTAGAGAGGAAAAATCCTTGCTTCTGGAGGGATGTGCTGCACTTGAGCCTCCCCCTCACCCCCATCCAGAAGTGGGTCTGGCTTTGGTTTTTGGTGTTGTGTTGGAACATCTCTTGAGTGCTGCAGGCAGGTTCTCTGCCAGAATCTGTCCCCAGCTGCCAGCGATCTGTTGAGGAAAGGCAAACCCCTCCCTGGGCAGCCAACTCTGCTTCTCCCCAGCTTTCTGCTTCCTGTGGAATGGATTTGCCTGAGGGAGGTCAGTGTTCTGCTGGTGGATAGCCTCGTGTCCTTTTCCTGAATGCATTTTGGGGGATTCTAACTGAGAAAGTGGGGAGCAGGCTCTGTGTGGTCACTGCTGTGCCAGCACAGCCTGTCTGAGCTCTGGCCACCCCTGGAAGCCCTGACAGTGATGTCCAAGAATCCAGCCTGGCCGGGACGAGGCCGTGCAGGAAGCAGCTGCTCTGTGGCCATCAACTCTCTCACCTCCTGTTTGTGGTTTTTTTCTTACTGTTTTCTGGCTTTTCAGCTTGAAGTTGGAATGTGACAAACTAGCCAGCGAGAAATCGGAGATGCAGCGTCACTACGTCATGGTAAGGACCGGCCTGGCAGCCGAGAGCAGAGTGTGTGGGTGGCAACACCAGCAGGTGCCTGTGCCTGGGCTCTGCCTGGCAGGGAGCCCACGCCCCACAGAGCTGCAGGGCTCTCAGCGGGGCTGGAATTGGCTTTTTGCTGCAAACGGGGCTGTTTTGTGTTGGCTGCATGCAGGGGGTTGTTGAAATGCACGGTGGCGGGGAGTTTTTTGATGTTGAAAATGGGGCCCAGTGGGTGATTGCTTGATGGGTCCTTGGCCTGGCTCTCTGTGCAGAGAGGGAGTGACAGCTCTTACATGCCTGAGAAGGTGCTGGTGTGCAGGTATTTGGGGGTTCTGGGAGGGTCATGGCCAGTGAGAGACAAAGCAGTGCTCTGAGAAGTCTTGAAATTGGGAAACCCCACGAGCCAGGTGTGAGTTAGCAGCAAAAATCAACTTCTGTGCAAGGGCTAAACCCTGTGCACCTTCTGGTGACCCCACAGCCTTGCTGGCACGAGTGTCCCAGCACAGGGTGTGCAAGCCCCAGGGCAGTGCCTGGTAAAGGTGTGAGAAATGGTGCCACGGGTGGGCAGCAGGCTTAGCTGTGGCTTTCCAAGGAGAAATGTGTCAGGAAACAGCCATGTTCAGGGGAGCAGGGTGAGGGTTTGCCTGCCAGGTGATGCCCCTTGTAGCAGAAGGGAGGGGTGCCAGGCAGAGCCATGGTCTCTTCCATTCCTGTCAGGGAGCTAATGGGAGGCTGCAATACTGTCCATGAAGATGAGCTGTTTCCTGCTTGCCAGCTGCTGCACCTGCCCTGGAAAGAAGAGATAAGATGTAGAAATTAATAGAGCAGCTCTTCAGAGCAGAGTTAAGACTTAAAAAAAAATCAGAAATAAGGGAGCTAGCTGGTCCCTTCATCTTTCTCTACTGCCCTTGGGGCCAGACTTTGAGGCTGTGGGGAGCAAGGTGTGCTTGGGGCTGGGGACAAGGAGAAGAGGTCACAGCTTTCCTGGTGTATTAATGGGCAAGCCTGCCCCATTCTCACTGGTAAACAATTGCTTCCTGTGCCTCGCAGTCTGCACGGAAACCTTCATCTCCAGCAGTGGCCAAGATACATTTTTTTATTTTTTTTCCCCCTTAATGCTGGCAGTCACCAGAATTGATTCAGGTTGCTGTCAGCAGCAGAGGGGAAGGGCTGTTACTCGTGGCGCAGCGCTGGAGGCTCTGCAGGCGCAGCAGCTCCTGCCTTGTCTGCGTGGCTGAGCCGGAGCTGCTGCCGAGAGGAGGGCTCCTGTGAATGTGCAGAGCTGCTACAGCTGCTCTGATTTTTTTGAATAAGTCACAATTGGCAGCTTGGGGGACGGGCTCCTGCTTCCTGCTCGGTCTTCAGAATGCAAAGAAGCCTCGAGAGCCCGCAGCAGGCTGAGATCATTCCGATACCAAGCCGGGCGCTTCATCGCCTTGTGGCGTCGGTACCAGGATGCCAGTGATCCTCAATTAAATGAGCACAGATGTGGATTGTTCTTTTCCCTTTGGAAGAATCAGGATCGCAGCCTGCGGGCTGCAGGAGGAGGTTTCTAAACTCTCAAAACATCAGCCTTGTAACAGCTTCTTCCAGGGGTCAGGAATTAGCTGCTTCTGCCAATAGATTGTCTGTAGCTGCCTGTTGCTGCTGTGCAGAGGTTTTTTGGGCGGATTGTTTTTGTGTGTGGAGGGGGGAGGTTTCCACATAACTCCTTCCTAAACAGCTGGAGCTGTGTGCAGCTGCATGTGTTACTTGCTAGATGAGGTCCAGTTGTGATCTCTCCCATTTGCTGCTGAAGCAGTCCTGTGAACTGTAGGATACTGGCCAGGCAAAGCTCCCAGAGCCAGGCTGCCTCTCTCTTGGCTGTGCTTAGGGAAGTCTGGAGCCCTGAGCCTTTTTCCAGGTTTGACACAGCATCACTCACTCTCACCTTGGTGCAGACTGTGGAGAGGTGTCTGTGCGGGGAGTCCTGGGTGAGTCTGGAGCAGGGTGGGCAGGGAGCACCTGGAGGGGCTCTCTGTGCTTGCCTCCTGCTGTCTCTGTTTCCTGGGGCTTCCCTCTGCTCTCCTGCCTTGCCCAGCTTTTGTAGAAAGCCCTGCCAGGAATGCAGTGGTGGTTCCCAGCATTTACCTGGCAGAGACTTGACTTACAGTTTGTTTTGTTCTCTTCTCTCCTGCTCTGCAGTACTATGAGATGTCCTACGGGCTGAATATTGAAATGCACAAACAGGTAGGTGGGGAAAGCATCTCCAAGTGCTGTCATTCCTGGGGAAGGTGTGTTGTCTGCTCTGCGTTGCCCTGTCACTTCAGTTATGTTTCAGGAACTAGAAATGCCATCAGTCTGTAAAATGTCAGAGCTGCCTTTGAAAGGCAGGGCCTCTCCACCTGTCAGGATCACAGTGCTGGCCTGTGGGCTCCCATCCTGGGCTCTCCTTCTCCCCAGAGCCTGAACAGGTATCTGAGCACCAGGAAGGGTCTGGAGCTGCAGCTTGGAGACTCTGTGGCAGCCTGGATAGGTTTGCTTGTTTCCCTCACTGGTGGTTAAGTTGCTAATTATCTCCAGTGACTAATTACCTGTGGTGTTAACAACATGAGCCTCCTCTGAGCCTGTGTCTATCTGGCTCCAGCTCCAGTCACAAAGTCGGCTGCATGTCGTGGCTCAGTTTTAAGCCTCTTAGCACAGTTCTGTTCCTCACAAAGGCACTTGGTGCTTCTGATCCCATTGCCCTTGTTGCTAAGCCCATGAGACTGGCTTCCCTGGGAAAACCTGGATCTTGTCGAAGAATCTGAGCCACAAATCCTCACTGCTGTCCCACGAATGTCTCCCAGCCTCATCTGCTTCCCTGTGGTGCTGTTGGGGTCCCCTCAGCTGGTTTTGGTGTGTGCCTGTACCCTTTGGCTCTGGATTTCATTTGACCCCCTTGGAAAGTGATTTGCAAAGGACTGGCAGCTTTACTATTTGCCAGGAGAAAAGCATTTACACCCCAGAATTTGCCACTGCTGTTGTGAGGGTAGCGAGGAAGCTGCCAAGCCACTCCTCCAGTAGCCCCAGTCCAGTCCAGCAGCTCAGCTGGGGAGGGGGAGCCTGAGTGGGCTGAACAGCCACGTGTGTGTCTGTGTCCACATGGCAAATGTAATTCAGCACATCCCCACCTGGCTCTGCAGCAACTTTGCTCTCCAGTTGCTCTCAGTTTGTTAAATGAACATGGGGGAGCTGGAGAGGAAGAGGAATATTGAAACTTTGCACTTTGCAGTCAGCAGAAACTTTCATTTAACTGTGTAGGGGGGAGCCTTGGGGGGCCGAGGTGATCCCCATGGCACCAGGATGCTGCCAGGAGAGTGGGTTTTCTCAGAGCCTTTTGGGGACTCAGGCCTGGCCAGGGGATGGGGGAAGGTGGGACAGCTGATGCTGTGCTCAGTCCTGAGCTGCCTGACTTCCCCTCTCTGTTTCTCCCACCTTTTAGGCTGAAATTGTCAAGAGGCTAAACGGGATTTGTGCACAGGTTCTGCCCTACCTTTCACAAGAGGTGAGTCCCCCAGCTTGGGGCTCTGTTGGCACGGAGGGATCCCCACCCCTGGGCTGGGAAACCCTTGCTTGCTCTCAGCCCTTCAAGGCAGTGTTGGCTCCTGGAGCACTCTGTGGTGGGTAATGTGCCCTTCCATCCCTTCTGTGGCAGCTGGGGACAAAGTTGGTCCTGCCCTGTCCTGCCCCTGGCTCCTGAGCCCTCAGCCATGTCTGCAGTGGGAGCTTTGGGTGCTTATTGAGGGAGAAGGACACTTTAAAAAATACCTCCATATGGCCTCTCTTTAAGATCTGGTTCCTCTGCCTCATTAATTAATGCAGCTGATGGGCTCCTCCCACTCCCCTGAGAAATTAATTGGGGGAGGGGGTGCTTAGGAGTTGCTGTCTGAGGCGAGGGGAAGATTAAGCACTTCTAGAGTATTTTCTGTCTCCCCATGGAGGCTGAGCTCTGAGCAGCTCTCTTGGCCCCTTGGGGGCTTCTTGCTTGGGGTCAGTGCTGGGCTTGGGGCACAGGTTCTGTTTTTCCCACCCACCTGTTCTTAGGACGGACAAAGTCGCTTGCTGATCAGATCAGAGCTGCCTAATAACTAAGCCCCAGCTAAATCTTTTGCATCTTAATGCAATCCTTAACCCTGTCCTGCTGCCAAAATGAAAAGAAAAATCCCCTTGCTGAGGTGCAGCAGACAAGCCTGGTGTTTCAGGGACCTTGTGCTCTGCAAGGAGCAAGTACAGTTCTCAAATTTTTTAAAGTATGTGATAGATCCATTTTTTCTGCCCGTGTTTGGAGCACCCATCTGCTGCTGCTGCAGTTCATATTCAGGATGTGTCCCAAGAGCTTCTGATTTTAGGGCTTGTTTTGTTTGTTGGAGGGTCTGTGTAGGTGAAGAGTGGCAGGATGAGAGACACTGCTCACCTTGGAGCCTTCTGGCCAAGGATCTCTGGGTGTGTGGAGAGCAGGATGAGGGTGGGAGTAAGAGGGGACCTGCTTAACCCTCTGGTGAGGAAATGGATGAGACAAACTTGCTTCCTTCCCTGCTCCTTGCTGCCCTAGGCCCGGGTGTGAGGCTCTTGTCTGGGATGAAGCGTGTGCAGGTGTGTCCAGCTGTGGGGTCACCAGCTGATTGTGTGGGCTGGGACCCTGTTCTGCTTCCCTTCCTTCTGTGGCACTAGAAGTGACCCCAAATTCCTCTGTTTTCTCCATCAGCATCAGCAGCAAGTCTTGGGAGCCATTGAACGAGCCAAGCAGGTCACGGCGCCAGAACTGAACTCCATCATCCGTGTACGTGATGCACTTTTAGTGTGGGTTGGGAGGGGTGGGAATCTGAACACAGAGCTGGGCTGTAGGTTCCTGACCTGGGGACATCAGGAGACCCCTGCTCTGGTGTTGCTGCTCCAGTGGGATGAGGCTGCAAGGCTGGTCTGGCCATGCTGGCTCAAGGCTGGTTCCACCCAGGTCTGCAGGGATCCCTGCTCTGCCTCAGCAGGGTGCAAGGAGAGGAGCTGTGGTTTAGAGCAGGAACCACAGTAGGCACTCAGCGTGAAAACACCATCTGCTCTTGGTCAAAGTCGTGAGTGAGGGCTTGAACTGCAGCCTTGGGACATGCCAGAGCCTGAGGCCAGATGTCCCGTGGGCTAGGGGCTGTGTGTCCTGCTGGGATGTCCCGTGGGCTAGGGGCTGTGTGTCCTGCTGGGATGTCCTGGGGGCTGTGTGTCCTGCTGGAGGGAAACTGTTGAGTCTTCTCTTGAGGTTCTCACAGCAGCAGGGCTCGAGAACTTCTTTTCCCACCCAACCCTGAGGCTGCAATGCTCTCAAGCTCCCTGAGGTTTAAGCCTGATTGCTGGCACACTGTGGCCGGTCCAGACCCTTGGTTTGGGGTCCAAGTGCACTCAAAATGACAATGCCCCCGCTCTGTCTGTGTGTCTGTCCATGGTTCCCTACAGCAGCAGCTTCAAGCTCACCAGCTGTCGCAGCTCCAAGCCCTCGCCCTGCCTCTGACCCCGCTGCCCGTGGGGCTGCAGCCCCCGTCCCTCCCCGCCGTCAGCGCCGGCACCGGGCTCCTGTCGCTGTCGGCCCTGGGCTCGCAGGCTCACCTCTCCAAGGAGGACAAGAACGGCCACGACGGGGATGCCCACCAAGATGACGACGGGGAGAAATCGGATTAGAGCGCCCGGGGGGCCGAGGGAAGGGGCTGGCTGGGGGAGGGAGGGGGCGGGTTAGTGCGAAATGCAGTATCTCCCTGTGCTTGCTGTGCAGCAGGGCCGCAGTGACCTGTGCTCGGTGACAGCTTGCCAGGCCTGTCCCCACGGGCGGGTGGCAGGGCCTGGGGGGCGTCCCCAGCGCCGTCCCCGGCTGCTGCACAGCAATGCAAAGCGCCATAGCATTTACCTGTGTGGCCAATCGTGCTGTCCCTGTGCCCAGCCTGCCTTCCCCGTCCCTCCCTGAGCCCAGCCAGAGTCTGGCTTGGGCCGCTCTGGGGCCGCTTTGCCCCCATGGCTGTCCCAGCTCCTCGGTGCCATGTGGCCCCTCCCTCCACCTGCTGCTCCACCCTCGGTATTTAAAGATTGCCCCTCGATCCTAACTGTGGTTCTGCACAACTCCCTGCTAGGATCCCTGGCCCAGAACAATCTCCTCCCTTCCCCAGGCGCTCTTGGTCTCGTCGCATCGCCCTGGCCCCGTGTCCCCCTCCTGCACTAATCATACCAGGCCGGCGCCTTGCTGTTCTGCATGTTACCTGTTCTCAACCAGCTCTGGCTGCCAGGGGCTTCACCCTGGGCTGGAGGGGGAGCCTGTGCCACCTGCTCCTCCTCAGCACAGCATCCGGGGGGCCCAGGTGGCTGGGCAGAGGGGGCAGGCAGACCGAGAGCCTTCCCCGGCCTCCCCCTCCCCGTGCCCCTGCCCTGTGTAGAGGATACAGCAGCTTTCTCTGTTCTTATCTCCGTGCGCTAGCGTGTCTTCTTAAAAAACAAAAATGGAAAAAAAAAAATAATGAATAATAATCTGGTGTTTGTATATAGTTCTTTAGAAAGATCTTGTTTTGCTTTTTGTGTTTAATCACTTGACCTATAATAAGAGGAACTGAAAATGCTGTATCAAGGACGTACAAGCTGTGCCTTTCAAATAAAGAAATAAGAAGGTTGGTTAAAACCGTGACTTGCTGCCCCTTTCTTGCTGCCTTTGGGATGACTTTAAAATACTTCCCTGTGTCTCTTGTCCCTTCAGATGAGAAAATCAGCGGGGGAGAACAGGGAGCTTTCCCTGTGCTGTGGGAGCTGTCTGGAGGTGCAGCCCTCCTTCTTTCAGGTGGTAGCACATCTCAGGTTATTTCTTTCTTGTTGGAGGTGCTTCTCCCTCTCTGGAGGCTTTTCTGGGAGCCGGGAGGAGCAGGGGTAACATTCACACCTCTGCCTCTGGCTTCTCTCCCACTCTTATAGGGTCTGGGGGAATGGAGCCATCCCTGTGGCCTTTGTGGCTCTGGGACACCCCTGCAGAGATGAGGGCTGTGCCCCAGCTGAAATCTGCTGGAACCAGGGCAGAGAGGATGCCTGGGCAAAGCCAGAACAAACGAGCTCAAGGTGAAAGTGGTGGGTGGTAAAAAGGCAGGGGGGCCTCTCCAGAAGAAAGGCAAGGAGCGAAGTGCCCCCGAGGTCTATCAGCTCTGTGCTGGTTTGGTAACACATGTGGGAGGTCCCTGAGGGCTGCCACAGGTCTGCTCTCTGTGTGCATAATTCATTTTTCCTGTGGGCACAGAGGATAAGCTACTTCTGTGGCTCCCAAGCCCCTCTGGAAAATCCGGCCTGCATTGCCCTGGGGCTGAGATTGCTGTAATGGAATTGGCTCTCGATAATTAGAGCTGTCCTCTGGCTTCAGAGCCTGCTCCACCCTGATAACATCTTCCCCTCGGTATCTCTTAGGCCAGTTGGAGTGGGAAAATTCCCTTCCTCTGGGGAGGAAGCTGTGCTGGGGGAGTCCTGGTGCACCCAGGTATGGAGGGGTTACAGAACCTGTGGGCAGCACCAAGACTTGACAGTGCTCCTGTTTTCTGCCTGCTCAGCCTAATCCGGGCTGGGCATGGCTGGGGCAGGGTGCCCAGTGCAGGAGTATGGCTGTGGTGATGGTCACTGGACTCTGGCTGGTGGCTCAGGCTCTGCAGGGGGGTCTCTACCCTGTCCCCTCCCAAACCGAGCACCCCGGGGCAGATCTGGAGTGCAGAGCCGGCGGGGAGAGCGCAGCTGCCATGTGCCCTGACCCCAGAGCCCCTGGGGGGCTGCAGCACCGGGCAGACCCATCCAACCCCTGGCACTGCCCGGGGGCTCCCAGGAGCTGCTGGAACGCTGCCGATCCCAGCCCGCGGTCCTGCAGCTGCTCTGGGCTCTGCTGACACCCAGCAGGTCCCTGCTGTGAAAGGCCAGCCCGGGCTGCTGCAAGGGGCAGCTGCTGGAGCCATCCCTGCCCTGGCAGCGCCCCAGAACCCTCGGGGAGCTTCCCCAGGGCTTTCACCTCGAGGTCACCGGCTCAGATTCAGCCCGGGAGTAGGGGGGTGTTGCTCCTGATGGATATGCAAGGGAAGAGGATTTAGGAGAAACTGTTCAGGGCTGCTCTCAGGAACAGAGGTCTCTCTTGTTGGAGCTAATCAGTGGCCTCGGTTCAGTGGGCAAGGAGGTTGGACAAACCACGAGGCGGCTGGGGAGCTGCTCTGCACTGGGCTGAGGGGATCTCCTTGCTCCCTGTAGGAGACTAACCCTCTGTTAAAGTACAACGAGAGAACTTCTGGGCTCTCCAAATCCCCTGCACCTTCCAGCAGCCGCTGAGCTGAACCTTGTGCTCCACTCCTGCTTCCCATGATGTTCCATTCTGAAAACATTTCTCGGCAGGTTGGGGGGCACCCTGATATCTCATCCTACTGAGGAGCAGTGTTCTTCCCTGTGCTTCCAGCCTGGCTCTGTTTTCCACTCTCCAAAGGGAGTCATTTCTTAGGGCACCTTCCTAGATTTGGGCTCAAATCTTAACTGCATTACAAGATCTGCAAATCTAACCCACACCAACAGCAAAGAAAAGGGTTAAAAATACCTCCCTCGTGACTCTCCCAGTAGCTGCAGACTTGAGGAAACAGCTTCTCTCCTTCCAAACAGGCCTTGTAACCTCTCAGAAGGCAGGAGCCCCTCTCAGACCCTGCAGAACAGCTCAGCTCTTGCAAGGACACAGCTGACAAGGGGCCCCCAAAGCTGCTCAGGGATGATTTCAGACTGGCTCTTGGCAGAGAAGCTCTTTCTCCTCGTATTCCAGTGGTCAAGTGCCAGAGTGGGACATGGATACAGGTTGATGGTCTGAGAACCAGCTCTGCTGCCTCGGGATCACTGGGAAAACTCAGCAGAGCCCTGACTCATAAAGGGTGGGTAGAGAGAAATCCAGCAACAGGCACTGCCCTGCTGCCCACAGAGGCTGTGCTGGACACAGGGGGCAGGACCCCATCTTGCAGTGCCCCACATCCTGACCACCAAGCAGCACAGCACTGACCCAGGCTTGACATGGATTCCTGCTCACAGCTGCCAGGGGTTGGACAAAACTCTGCTGCCACTCATCTCCTCCCTTCCACCTGCCTGTCACTGGAGGGTCAAACCCCAGCCTCCTTCCTCCTCCATGCAGTGAGCAGCTGGCAGTTTTTCACTGTTTGGGTCCATTCCCTTCGGATCCATCCCCCAGGACAGAACCCTCAGGCTCTGGTTCCCTGGAGGAGTTGGAGTCGCCTCTGCCACATCCCCCTGTGGCTCCCACCCTCCTCATTTTACAGCCCAGCTCTGCCTGAAACAATGGCACAGCCTGCGTGCCAGGGATGGCGGTGGAGCGCGGCTTCCTTCCCAACTCACCGCTAATGCAGGAATGCTGAGCTCTTCCTGGCTGCAGCGAGCACCAGATAAAAGCTAAAGGAGGCATCAATAATTAAAAACCACTCAGAGCTGGTAAGTGCAAACAGGAGCCAACACACGGATCGAAGGCAGGGACCAGAGTCTGTCAGCTGCTGGGTTGCTCTGAGGGCTCCCACTCCTCTTTTGCAGTCCCTGGAACCAGGGACACCTGAAGGGAATGCCTGTCCCCAAGGGCTCTGGGGACATGTGGCTTTGGAGAGTGGACAGCAGCACTGGGGGGTTGGGGAGCTGCAGTTTAGTCCTGGAAGTGCAGCTCAGGGAACAGGGGAACCTTGATTTCCAGCACAGCTTTGGCTTAGATCTCACTGGTTTGCTGCCAGATCCTTTCCTCAGCTCCCGCTCCCATCTCATGCTCATTCCAGGACTGACTCCAGCCAGGATGAAGTCCCTGTTTGTGCCAGCTGCCCTGGGAAATTCGTGCTGTCTGAGGGTGCCAGGAACTACTCTCTGCTGAGTTCATGTCTCCTCATTCAAGTCGGCAAGCGAGCAGCTGAAAATAGGATAGTTTGGTGAGCCACAGCCCCTCTCAGTGTCTCTGCAAAACGTGGTGGGCTCTGCCCTTGACCATCCACTCTGGAGATGTGCTGGGCACAGGAGGCTGTGTGTGGGAAAATCCAGACCCATGGCATGGAGCAGGACAGAGCTGGGGCTGTCCTTCCTGCCCTGTGTTCCCCCATCCCAGGCTGGCATTCAGGGAGGGAGCTGAAAGGTAGAATTCCTGGGGTAATTCCAGCAGCAGCAACCTCTTTTGCTGGGATCCAGTTTCAAATGGAGCTCCCGGGTATCCCAAAGCCCGGGTTAGTGTGATTTCTCTGCTGCTGATAAACAAAGGGCCGTTCAGAGCATTTCCCTCTTGATTTGCCTCATGGATTTCAAAAGCCCTCATCCTTTGGGGCTCTTCCAGGCCCTGCCACCACCAGGCACGAGAGTGTGGCTGCTGCAGGGGGTGGCTGAGTGGTGACAACCACGTCTGGGCTGTGGCCACTGCCGGGGGCAGCATCAGGACCATCTCCTCTTGCTGCTGGGCATGCCAAGGGTTAACTGCCTGTTGTTTTCTCCCATCCAAACACAAATTAATCTCTGGGTTACAGGCTGTGCTGCTCCAGGGCTCATGTCAATCACTGATGGAGGCTGATCAGGACACGTGTGACACCCATCACTCAGGAGCTGCCTGCTCCAGGTTTACCTGTGTCACTCTCCTGAGACAGGGAAGCACAGAGACTGCCTAAGGAAAACTGGCAATTTTTGGAAAGGAGTTTTCGGAAATGTTGCAAAACATCTCCTCAGTCTATCCTTCCCTTGAAACACGATCTGAAATGTTTCCAGCCTTTGAAAACACAATTTTCTTAAGAAAACCCCTCAACTCTCCCAATAAGGCAACACACACACACATACAAGAAAACCTTTAAAACTTTACATTTGGATTAAAATATGCAGATATATGTGCAGATATATGATGTACATGCAGAGAACATCTAACGTGGTTGCATAGAAGGGTTTGAAGCTGTTGTCCGTCACTGCCTGAGTTCCTGGATCTGCCCAGAGAACACCTGTGGCCAAGGAAAGGTAAAGGGGCAAGAGCTGGGGCTGGGTTGGCTCCTTGCTTGGGGTTGAACAGGTCTGGAGCCAGCCTGGGCACTGCCGGGTGAGCCCCCAGTGCTGGCTGGGGAGGAGAGGCAGGGACGGCAGGGGATGGGTGATGATGGCATGGGGGCAAGAACGGCAAGAGCCTCCAGCACCCAGCACCTTGTCCCTGCCCTGGCCGCTGCCAGCATGCAGCACGTAAATAACACAATGAATAAAATATTAGACTGAAATGTGAGGCATTAAATATTTAACCTCGTGCCTGCCTGTGCAGTGCCCAGGTACAGCTGGGTCCTGCAATATTTAAAGGTTGTTCCTCACTCGCTTTTACCACTCCCGAGTGCGGTGACTTCAGCTGGAGGGGTCGCGGGGGATCGGGAAGGGGCCCTGGGTGCGTTTTCCGCCGGGACCTTCCGCGGCAGAGCCGAGCGCTCCCCGGCCGGGCAGCCCCACAGAGACCCGCGACCCTGCCGCCTCAGCCGCCGCCGCTCCACCGCCCCACGTTACTTTGAGTGGCAGCTGGCGGCAGCCGCAAGGCCTCGTGGGCCTCGCAGTCTGCCTGCCCGGGTCGCCCGCGGCGGGAGCCCCGTCTGTTCCCGTTGCTGGGCCAGTCCCCGCGGCAGACCCGAGCCGGGCCGCTCCCCGGGCCCGCGGCGGCAGCAAGGACGGGACGGAGCGGCCCCGGGCGCCGCCGCCGTGAGGGCGTAGCCAAGCGCTGACTACAACTCCCAGCGTGCCCCGCGGCGCCCCCCTCAGGGCTCCGGCCGCCCGCTCACTTCTCATTGGCCGTTTCCTTCTCTGGCGTCACGAGCCCATGTGGGAACCGCGCGGAGCGATTGGCTGGCGCTCCCGCGGCGGCAGCCAATGGCCGGTGCGAGCGCCGCAGCTGCGGGCTGTGGGGCCGGTTAAGGTGGAGCGGGCGGAGGGGACGGGATGGGGAAGCCCCGCTGTGCCCCAGCGCTCCCGGGGGCGCTGCCCCGGGCACGCCAAGGGCTGGTCCCGAGGGACCCCGGCCCGCTCAGTGCTCCGGCCCGACTGTGCACCGGGGCCTATTGCCCCTGGGGTCCCCGCAATGATGGGTGCTGTCCGGCTGCACTCGTTAGTGATGTCCTGCCCCGCCGCGGCCGGTGCCCTGACCGCCCGCAGCGTCGGGGGTGGCGTCAGCGCCAGGCGTCGCTCCCCGTGGACCGGGCTGCCCCGGGGATAGAAGAAGCTCCGGGCCGCCCGCCAGAGTGGGACCGCGCTGGGGAACGGGAGAGTGGAGGGGCCCGGGGCGGGGGAAGCGCTCGGTGAGCCTCGGGCCGGGACAGCCGGGCGGGCGGGAGGGCGCCTCCCGAGCGGCTC
>VZSR01000386.1:923574-934482 GCA_013398615.1 Brachypodius melanocephalos
TTTTTTTTAACCTTTTTCTATCTGGCCTTTTAAGAGAGCTCCCCACTCTCTTCAGAGGGGTGGGTATTTAAGAACTGATGCTCCAAGGCTCGTGGTTTGGGTGGAAGGGGAAGGAGCAGGGCAGGAGCCCTCCACAGTTGCCAATGAGGGGTTAACAGGTGCCAAGACAGACTGACCTGGGCACCAGGCAGAGCCTGCCAGGAGCGGGGGAGCTGCTGGGAGGAAGGAAAGAGGATGGGGACAGCAGAGCAGTTCCTTCTCCTTCAGCATCTGACCTCACTGGCCCCTCTGAGGAAAGGAGGAAGCCAAGTGACACCATCCAAGAGGCAAAAAAATATGAACTTGGGCAAGCCCCGTCTCAGGGGTGAATCCAGCCCTGTCTGTGAGCCTGGGGTGTTGATTTTGCAGGGCATGTTCCTCTCACCCATCAGCTGGGATCTCTCCCCACATGCTGGAGGCTCAGGGATTTCCAGAGGTGGATTGCTATTTTTGGAATGGGCTTTGCTGGAGGAAAGCAGGTCCCCTTTTCTCCCCAGGTGTGAGGGATTGGGGTCAGCACCTGAAGGGGTGTAACCTGTTGTCATCTTTGCTCTGCCCAGGCTGGGTGGGTGGGCAACAATGCCAGGATGTGAAAACAGCTTCCAAGTGGGGTGGGATGAGCCAGGACAGGATCTGGGGTGGGCAGCAGGACTGGCTCACCGTGGCTTAAACCAATGCAGAAATTGCAGGTGTTAACAGCCTGTGGCTGCTCCCTACCTTGTCCCAGGCTCCTGGCACAGCATCCCAGCCCTTCCTCGTGGGCTGGAGCCAGCCAAACCCCAGGCTGCTCCTGGGCCAGTTGCTCTGGACAGCTCCTAAGCAGGCTGTGTTTTGGTTTTCCTCTCAGTACTACGAGATGTCCTACGGCCTGAACATTGAAATGCACAAGCAGGTAAGTGCAGTGGGGGCCGGGCCGGCAGCGGGGGAGGGTGGAAGCTTTGTTGGGAAATGATCTCTCCCTTGAGCCCGTGTGGCTCTAATGGCACGGGAGATGTGACACAGCTCGGTGCGAGGGACTGACTTGCAAAGGGATCCAGCAGTTGTCAGAATGTGTTATTGAGTTCCCCATCCCAAAGAGGAGCCACTCAGAGCCCTGCTGTGAGCCCCGGTGCCTCCCTGCAGTGCTTCCCTGGGGCCCCACTTGAACGAGGGATGTGGAGGAAACAGCAGGAGCTACGGCCCAGAGGCAAATGGATTGTCTTTCTTTTCTTTTTCTCTTAATCCCCTTTTCCTTTCCCAAAGCCAGAGGAGTGTTTTCACCCTTCCCCGGTTCCCCTTTTGTTCCAGCGTTAATTTGCTTTCCCTCTTCAGATTTATCAATCTAGTCATCATGGGCTCTCTGCCAGGGAAATTAGTTTGGACCAATGCCTGACAAAGTGGCAAGTCAACTGCCGTATCCCTCCAGCTGGCTCAGCCCCTCCGAGTTTGCTCCTTTTGTTAGCAGGGAGGTCGTGGAGACCACGAGCACATTCCTGCTACCCTTGCATGCTCCAAAATCCAGAGGGACTGGGAGCCAGGGGTGGCCCAAGCCCAGAGGAGCCGGGGACTCTGCCCAAGAGGTGATAGAGGAGGTGGCCAAGTGGTTGAGAGGTGGGAGCCTGGGCAGGAGAGGGCTGGAGGAGAGGGTCTCTGCCTCTCTGGGCATGGTGGCAGTGGCTGAGAGGGCGGCTGGGACCTGCAGGAGAGCACAGGGTGCTGGTGGGTGTGGGGCACAGCAGGTAAATGTTCCCTTTGTTCTCCCTTGGCTCCGAGCCTGGTTTGACCTCTGCAACACCGGCGGGGATTGTCAGAAACCTGAGCCGATAAAACCTTTCGGAGCAGCCAGTCGCAGGGTGGATTTACAGCAGCGGAGGGGATCCAGTTTTCCCCGGGAGATGTGGGTTTTCTCACCGAGAGGCTGGGCTGGAAGTCGCAGTCCCTTTCCTCGGAAGTGCCGCTTGCCCTGGTGGGAACGCGGCCCGGCTGTGGGTTCGTCTGCAACCACAGAGCCTCTCCTCAGAGGATGCACCGGGTTTTCTGCATTCCCTTGTGGGCAGGGGCCGGTCTGGGGGTGCTTTGTGCCTCTGAAGGAGCAGGGGGAGCTGTCCCAGGGCTTGATGGGGATGGGAGTGGAGTCCCTGCTCCGGGTCAGGGCAGGTATAACCACAGAGCCTTGGGGGATTCGCTGGTGCGATGCCAAGAGGGCTGGATCTGTGCAGTTCTGGATCCTGGCTGGTCTGCCCTGGCTTGGAGTTGGATGTTTGGGAAGGGAAGGCACAGGGAGAGCCCGCTGCCAGCGCCTGTGGCTCGGCTCCCCTCTGTCCCTGCCCGCTGGCCACAAAATCAGGATGGGTTTGGGTTGAGCAAAGCCAGCTGGGCTGCGAAAGGACCGACAGCTTGAAGCTTGCCTTGGCCTGGGGCCACCGAGGGATTTAGGCGTGGGTTCCCATGTGCCTGGCAGCCTGAGGGGGTCCAGCAGCCCCGGGCAGAGCCCTCCCTTGGCAGCAGCTCGGGAAATCCCAGCAGGGATGCAGAGGCAGCAGGAGAATTTCCGCCAGGAGGGCGTGGGTGGGGAGAGTTTAACTCCTCCGCCGAGGCTGAGTGTGTGCGGGATGCTCGGCTGCTGGAGGGGGACAGGATGGGGCTCAGAGCCCTCTATCTCTGCTGATCCTTGCTTCCTCTTTCAGGCAGAGATTGTCAAGAGGCTGAGTGCCATTTGTGCCCAGATTATTCCCTTCCTGACGCAGGAGGTAAGGAGGAGGCAGGGGGTGTGCAATCAGGTTGCTCTGGCTTCTTGGGAAGGAGCAAATCAAAGTCCAACCATGAACAACGGGAGGTTTTGGGGGAAAAACCTCCATGCTGGACTGGAGGGGTGAGAGAAGGGGCCGTGCAGGGCTGGGTGGGGCGATGTGGAGCCCAGTGCTCCCTCCAGCCAGGAGCAGGGTGTGAGCAGCCCCGTGCTCTCCCTCCCCAGCACCAGCAGCAGGTCCTGCAGGCAGTGGAACGGGCCAAGCAGGTGACCATGGGGGAGCTCAACAGCATCGTCGGGGTGAGTGGCACTGCCTGGCTCTGGGCAAAGATTCTTTCCTTCCAGAGGGTTCAGGCCCTGCAGTGATTGGGGAAGTCAGGGTTTTTTACTACTTTGATGCACCCGTTGTGGTGAAGGGATTTGCCAGGGTGTCCTGAAGGAGTTGGATCCCTCTGGGATAACCCCTGATCTCAGCAGGGTGGGGCAGAGCCGTGGCTTGGGCTCTGCAGGGTTGGGGTCGTGTCTGCAGCAGGGAGGGAAGGGGCACAGGAGAAAAACAAAGTGCAAAGAGAGAATAAAAGGGGCTGTGCCGTGCCGAGCCTGCTGAACCCTCAGAGCCCGGGCAGCCCTCGGGGGGAAGGGACACGGGTGTGACCCAGCCTGTGCAGCCCCCACAGCTCCTGTGCCGCCCCCTCCTCGTCCTTGTCTCATCCCATCGCGCTTCGCATCGCAGCCCGCGGCCAGGGGAGGGCTCGGGCATGGCTGCGGCTGCCTCCTCCTCCACATCCAGGACCATTTGCTCTTTCTCTTTCAGCAGCAGCAGCTTCAGCACCTCTCCCACCACGCATCCCCCCTCCCGCTGACACCCCACCCCTCCAGCATGCAGCCCTCTAGCCTGAGCGGGGCCGGCGGCACCGCGGGGCTCCTGGCCCTCTCGGGGGCACTGATGGCTCAGCTGGCCACCAAGGAGGACAGAGTGGCCCAGGATGGGGAGAACAGAGGTAAGGGGAAGAAGCACAGCTGCGTTAACCCTTTAAAGGCTGGCTGAGTCCGTGCTGGGCAGAGTGTGCAGGGATCCTGCTGCCTGCTCTGCCTCTTTCCTGGCAGCTCCTGGTTGCTGCATCCTCGGGGATGGCAAATCCAGCTCGTGAAATGCCTGCAGCCCCTGGAGGCTGCCTCTGTTTCTGACCAGGGAGCTGCTGCTCTGCTGTGTGTGCAGCCCTGGCTCTGGACAAGTGTTTGTGCACACGCCCTGGTCTCCCTGCTCCGCTGCGTGTTTCCAGTGCATGAGGGTCCCTCCCCACTCCACGAGGCAGCTGGGAACTCCCCAGCACAAAGAAATCCTCTCTATTTTACCCCAGGGCTTACACCAAGTAAAGATCTGATACCTAAAGATGAGACTTTTGGGGAAAATACTGTTGCAAGCCCCTGGCGTAGAAACTGTGACAGCCACAGGCCTGGGGCAAGGAATTTAGAAAGCAGAGCCTCATTGCCTGGGTTGTGCCGTGTAAATTACACTAATTCCTAGTCCATATGGGTGCCTCCTCCTGTCAGGATCACCGAGTGCCTTACAAACATCATCAATATTTAATCATCGTTAAATCAGTGCTCTGAATGTTACTGGCAGGCCTGGGCCAAATTAGTGACGCTGCCCAGCTTTGCTCGTGGCGTGTTGCTGCTGAAGGGCTGCACAAAGGAGGAGCTGCTCTGAGCTCCAGTCACCTTTTCAGAGGTGCTGAGAAGAGGCTGGGACAAGGAGAGAGGCTCTGGGCAGCTCTGTGGGCTCAGGACAGGCGGATTTAGCAGGAGTGATGTTTCCCTGCAGATTCCTTGGGTCAGGACCCGAGAGCAGCAGCAAAGCCGGGCACTGGGTGGGGTTTGCTGCAGGTTCTCATGGTCTGGTTTGGCCTGTGAGGTTTCAAGGTGGTGAAAAGAGCAGCAGGAGACTGTCAGTGGCAGCTCTGCCCCCACCCTGCACGCAGCTGTCTGCAGTTCAAATCCTGTCCGTGTTTCTTTAAGGATGGCTTCCACAAAGGAGGAAAACAAAGTCCAGGGAGAGAATAAAAGCAGGCTGTGCTGTGCTGAGCCTGCTTAACCCTCAGAGCCCAGGCAGCCTGTGCCTCCAGCCAGAACTTCTCTGAGCCTGGCTGTCTGGCTGTGGTGAGGGCCATTCCTTATTAAAAAAAAAAAAAAAAAAGAAAAAAAAAAGGTTGAAATGCTCCATCTGTCCAGGGTTAATCCTCGGTGTTCTGCCATAGTTAGCCAGAGCTGGTGTGAGTCAAGCTGAGCCAGGGGTACAGGGCTGGTGGCAGGCATCTGGTCCCACTCCAGACCACAGCCTTGGAGCAGTGCCTACAAGAATCCCTCAGCTTCCCATCCCTGACTGCCCTTTTTTTGCCAGCAGAGACCTGGACTCGTTCTCTCCAAATGCTGGTAGATCTTTAGGGGCAAAAATCAGCCAGGGAAGGTTGTTGAACCCCAGCCCACAACCCTGTGCTGGGATTTGCAGTCAATGCCTGGCACTTCTTCCCTGGGCTGAGGGAAGTGGACCTGCTTTGCTGTGCATGCACAAAAGCCTCAGAGAGTTTCCAAGCAGGGCTTTTAGGCATGGCTTCCTAAGGAAATAGGAGTGGTGTGATTCAGGGGATCTCAGCTGGCCGGCCAGCTCGTCCCCTCCCGGTGGCTTTGGACCTGTTGTCATGTCTAGGGAAGAGATTCCAAAGCTGGGATAATTTCTGGGATGGGGGTGGGTGGGTAGAGATCCCCCTGCTTCCCTAAGGAACACCAAAGTGCTGACCTCCCATTAGACAACAGATAATTCACACTTCAGATGGGCAAAGTGGGAAATCAGGTGGGATTTTTTTTGTTTGTTTTTTTTAAACCTGTGTCCTGCTGTTTCCTGCCCTGCCGTGCCCCTCTCTCCTTCCTGCCTGGGTGTGTGGGGCACAGGCTTGGCATTAACAACCTCTCCCTGTCCTCCCCTCTGCTCTGACATGGACCTGGGATGCTCTCCCTGCTGCTGCCTGGTTCCAGAACACACCCCAAGCCGGGTAAGTTGTGACAGACAAGTGGCCTCAGCTGGCCCTGATGGCATCTCCAGTGTGCTCCAAGCTGGCCACTGCCTCCTGGGAAGGGATGGGGCTGCTGGGTGAGCTTTGCTGGCCTGGGTGGGCTGTGTTTGCATCAGGGTTTTGTAACTGAAGGTTCTGGGCCACCTCAATTCAGTCTTTGCTGATGCAAGGAGCTAAAGATCAAGGGCTGCTCCCAAAATAACCGGCTCTGTCCTTTTCAAGGAGTTTCCAGTTTAGGAATCGTTCTGAACAGGTCTCAGAGCTGTCAGCCCCTCTGCAGTCCTTGGCTGCCCCCTCCCTTTTAGGATCCCCCCGGTCCCAGAGCTGTGATTCCCTTTCCAGGCTCCACAGTAGCTGTGCAGAACGCAGGGTACAAGCAGGGGAGGGAGGGGTTAATGATCTCCGCTGGGGAATTGTAGGCATTGATCTGGGCTTGCAGAGGTGGGAGAGGAGGAAGCAGAGGAGGTGTCTGTGATCCCATGACTGCCCAGGCACCTCCCCCAGAGATGGCCTGGGGGACAGGGATGGCCCTTTCTGCTCCCTGGTTGTGGCTCAGAGCTGTTGATGTGACGGTGCAATCAGCTGCAGGGAGCCCTGGGATGGGGCATCTCCATCATTTCTGGCTGCATTTTCCCGAGTATGGGAATCCCAGGGGATTTGTGACACCCCCGCGGCTGCCAGCAGCATCTGAGAGGGGTGTTCTTCCTGCTTGGCCCCCTTCTGCTTCCCCACCCTCATGGCAGGCTTGAGGTGAAGTAAACACGGCTGCAGTGGGGATTTTCTGCTCCTCCCTGGCTCGTTGTCTCTGCAGGGGTGGATTTCTGGTAATGCTGGGGATGTTCCTCTGTGCTTTAGGGTTTTGGTGGTGGTCCTTCCCACCAGCCAGGGAGATGCTTTGCCAGGATGGAGGTGGTCATGGAGCAGGGTCTGGCTCCACTGGGAGGTGAGGGGTGGCTGTGTGTCCTCACAGTGGCTCACACACCTTCCTGTCCCTCTCTGCCTCAGAGCGTTTCTTCCTCCCCTCCCGAGAGCCTGCAGGACGAGGAGCGGACGGGGCTGAAGAGGAAGCGGGAGGAGAAGGAGCTGCCAGGGAATTCTGTGAGTGCACCAAGGGCTCTGCCTGGGAGGACAGGGTGGCTGGGGAGCCCTCTGCACAGGGCTGGTGTCCTGTGAGCAAGAGCAAAGCAAAAGAAGAGCCCCAGGGAGGCCCCTCAGCCCGAGGTGTGGGTCCTGCTGCCAGCAGGACGTGGTTGGTGTTGGTCCGTGGAGTGATGTACAGGAGAAAATGGGTCTCTCTGGGGTCCTGGGGCAGCACACAGAGCCTGGTCCAGCATCTCCCTGTCCTGACTGAGCCCCTCTGGATTTCTCCCTCCTTGCAGGACAGCGATGGGGACAAGAGTGACTACAACCTGGTGGTGGATGAGGTAAGCCCTTGGAGCCTGGCAAGGTGTCCTGCTCAAGCTGTAGTCGTTAGGTTTAGGGCTCTGGTTCCTCAGCTTTGGGGTTCTTAAGGCTCCAGCTCATTGCTGCTGGGCAGCAGTGGCCAGCCAGGACTCGTGCCAGCCAAGACTGATCCCACTCCCACTGCTCTGGGAAGGCTGTGCCAGCCAGGGCTCAGCTTTGCCAGCCACAGGCTTGGCTCTGCTTCACAATCCCCTTTCAGCCCCTCTGCTGCAGCATCCCATATGGGGAGCCTGATAAGCTGGGATGGGAGCTCCACGGAGCTGGGCTTGCTGCTGGCAGCTCCTTTGGGTGGAGGTGGCAGGAGGTGGTGGCAGGAGCCTCATGGCACACCCTGGCCCTGCCAGCCCCAGGCCTCGAGCCCACATCCTGCCCTGCCTGGTCCTGAGCAGCCTTTGACACACCTCAATGCAAGGGATTCACTGAATTCCAGTCTTTTGCAATGGAACTGCCACATGCTTCTGGTATTCTAACCTTTGCTGACTGAGGCACACATGACAGAACTTGATCCAGGTATCACTATTCTTGGTAGAGAAGATGTTTTTGGGGACATACTGTTCCTTTCCTAGAAGACAGAGGGGAGAGAAAGACATGAGGTCTTTTTTTTGCTCGTGCCACTTCTTAAAAAAATACAAGCCCTGAAAGGAAGATCAGCAGGAATTTCTGCAGAAAATGACGCTTATGAAAGCTCCTCATTGTGGTGATAAAAGTCACAGACCTGGTTGAATGGTTACAGGAGTGCAAGAGCCAAGGGGTGGCTTTGCCTCTGAAATGGCAGCCCTGTCTCAGCTCCTCGTGTGTGCTGATCCCAATTCCCTCCTTGTGAAAGCATCCGTGGCCACCAGTGTCCTCTGAACCTGCTGTCACCTCTCATTTTGTTCAAAGAGAAAAATCGAGGCCGTTTCTCATCCAGGGGAGCAGAACGGAGCCCTCTGAGCGGATGCCGAGGGAACTGACGGTGCTCCTGGGTGGCTCCTCGGGCTCCCAGTCGTGCACAGAGGGGTTCCTGCTTCTCACAGAGCTGTTCTCCCCCCAGGACCCGCCCTCGGAGCCCGGCAGCCCCGGCCACCGCCCGGCTCCATCCCGCCGGGAGAGCCCCGCGTCCCTCGGCTCCAGCGGGAGCACCACGCCCCTGCAGCCCAAGGAGCAGAACCCGGTAAGGAACCCCCCGAGACCCATCTCGGGGATGTGGGGCCGGCAGCACGGCCCTGAATTTCTCTCCGTGGCCAGTCTGCTGCAGCGCAAAAGGGGCACAGAAATGCCGGTGGTTTGTCCCCTATGCCACCCCCTCACCCTGGGGCAGAGGTCTGTGCCCTCGGGGCAGGGTAAGTGCTGCTGGGCAGAGGACAGGCTCTGCAGTGTTCTCCACCCTCCTGCCTGCAGGATTCCCCAGAGCTGCTCGTAGCAATTGATTTTTCCTTCTTTTTTTTTTTTTTTTTTCTTTTTTTTTTCCTCCTTCTTCCTTGCCAAGCACCAGTCCAGAGCTCAGATTGAAACATCAGCATGTGGGAAGGGGGAGGGACGTTTCTGCCACTCCTTGGCCTCCCAGCCACCGCAGGGACCAAGTGATACGTCCCCCCCATCTGGGGTCAGGAGGCAGCCGGGGGCTGCGGGCAGCAGCGAGCAGCAGCTCCCCGGCACAATCGGATTAGAGCAGACAAAGCGCCCTGAGCAATCTGCCAGCACAGCACGTAGCTTTTCTCTGTTATTAATTTTTTTTTTTCCTTTCCTTCGCTGGTGTCGACAAAATCCCCAGACAGAAAAAGCAGAAGAAATAGGAGAAGCGAGGGGAAAAAAAAAAAAAGCAAGGAATGAAATAGCTGTGGGGATTGGAGAGGCCAATTCATGCCAGGCATCCTCCTGGTCCCAGGCTGGGGATGGGGGTGTCCCCCCCATGCAGGAGGAGTTTTTTCTTGAGGGAGCAGCAGATGGGCCCATGGGGTCTCGTGGTGGTGGGCACTGCAGGGTTGGGGCAGTTTGGGGTGACCTGAAGCTTGAATGGGGCATTTGTACCTGTGGGGAGAGTGGGGATGTGCGAGGGGCAAAGGAGAGGAGAGGGGATCAGGATGGCCAGTCCCCATCCAGCTCCATCCAGGAGCTCTTTTCACCCTGCAAGATGTGGAGCCGTGGTGCTGGGGAGGGCTGGCCCAGGCTCTGGTTCCATTGCTGAAGCTTCTCTTCTTTCCTCTGCTGCACAGACCGACTCTGTGGCCAGTGCTCCCACCTCCAAGCCCTCCTCTTCCTCACCAGCCCGTGACTCCCCCGGGCCCAGCTCGGCCATCCCGCTGCGGCCACCCCCGGCCAAGGCCCCCAGCACCGACACCGTCAGTGAGTGTCCAGGGACAGCCCCAGGCTCTGCTCCGCTGTGACAGCGCCGTGGGGCTGGGGTGGAGGGGGGCAGGACCCTGTGTGCCACCAGCAGAGCCAGCAGGGCCGTTCTGCTCCACAAAATCAGACCAGGGCCACCAGCAGCACCTCTGCCATTGTCACACCCCTGACTGCCCGCTGGGCTGGGACCTGCCGGGGGTGCTGACCGGGGTAGGGCGGGGGTTTTATCGGATTTTTCTCTGATGAGTGGTGATTTTGGTGGGGCTGCACGAAGCCGGGTGCTGGAGGGGGTGGCTGTGCTGTCACCAGGTGCCCCTCTCCCCCGGGTGACGCTGGCTCGTGCCCGTGGGCCAAGACGCGGGTCTCTCCCCGTGCAGCTCTGCGCAGCCCCCGGAGCTCCTCCAGCCCCTTCACCTCCTCCCTGGGGATGGTGCCCCACGCCGCCCTCAGCGGGGAGCTCCCGACCCCCGGCCTCTACATGGGCATCCACCTCTCGCCCCAGGTCAGCAGCGCGGTGCTCTACGGCCGCTCCCCCATGGTAAGTCACCGAGGGAGGGGCCGGGTGTGCTGCCTGTCCCTGGGGCGTGATCTGGGGGGTATGGCTGTAGGAAGGGCTCCCTTACAGAGGTGGCTGGGTTGTGAGGCTGCTGGAGCCTTCAGAACACTCAGAGAAGACTCTACTGGTTGCACTGGTGTGTAACTGTGTCTGTGGGAACCCATTTTGGCCTTGGTCAGTGCATGTGGGGACACAGCGAGCGGGGAGCTTGCACAGAGCCAGGCTGGCTGGTCCCAGGGTGTGCAGGGAAAGGCCTGAGCCCAGCTTTGGTGTCCTCTGCTCTGCTCCTCATGTGCCCTTCGCTTTGTGCAGGTGGCGTTTGAGTCACACCCTCACCTGAGGGCTTCCACCCTCTCCTCTTCGCTCTCCACCATCCCTGGAGGGAAGCCGTAAGTGGCTGCACAGGCTGGGGCTGCAGGGAGGGTGGGGGCGAGGGGCTGAGCCAGGTGCTGGGAGCATCTCCCTCCCAAGGGATCACCCAGGGTAGGGCAGGGCTAAGGGGGAGCTGCTCCCCAATCCCAAGTCCAGCATGGGCATTTCATTCCTGGCAGCTGGTGGGTAATGAGGAGCTGGGTAATTAAACCCCTTATTAGCCAGAACACAACAGGCACTGTCCACCTTGGCTTGAGTGTAGCTAATGGAGAGGTCACCTCCTACCCTCAGGCATCACACAGGAGTTGCTCAGGCCCCTCTTCTGCTCCCATCCAGTGCCAACTCCTTCCCTG
>VZSR01000386.1:944694-956687 GCA_013398615.1 Brachypodius melanocephalos
CCCGCCCCGCCCCGCCCCGCCCCGCCCCGCCCGCGCGGCCGCCGCTCTGCGGAGCGCGATCAATGAACGAGCGCGAGCGCCAGCTCCACGTGGGGCCTGGCCCGTGCGGGCAATCGCCCCCGCCGCCAGCCAATGGGAGCTCGCCGAGGGCGGCCGCTCCCACGTGGGGCGCGAGGAGCTGCCTTCCCATTGGCCAGCTCCGGCCCGGCCGGCGCGCGGGATGTCAATCAAGGGAGGCCGAGCGGCGAACGAGGGGGCGGTGCCGCGGTTTAACCCTTGCGGGGCCGAGGCACAGGAGGAGACCTAGAGGGGTCCGGGGACGGGCCTCCCCCGCCGCCCCACGCGGGATCCCGGGGCACGGCAAGGCCCCTCCCAGCTTCGCGGCGAGGACACCCCCCTCGGGCACGGGATCTTTGCTCGCAAAACGGAGCCGGGAAGTTGCACCGGAGCCGCTGCTCCCGCCGCCCCGCGAAGCAGCGGCTCGGCTTCGGGGCTTTTTGCTGGTAAACAGAAGTCGTCGTGTCCCATTCCGTGTCCGTCCGCCTCCCTCTTTTTATTTTTTTTTTTTTAATTAAGAAAATAAACGAACGGGAAATATCCCTTCTCGTGCTGCAGGTCTCGCCTCACCGGGAATTCCCTGCACTGTGATGGCGGGGAGCAGCAGCATCCCTCTGCCAGACACAGCTCCTGGGAAAGGCTCCTGGAAAGGCCAGCCCGGTTTCTCAGCCCTAGGAAAGGGGTAAGACAGCCCCCAGCTCCCTGCCGTCACCCCACGTCCCTTGGGATGCGCAGATACTCGGACTGGGAAAGGGACGCTCATGTCCCCATCCCAGGAGCCCTATAACAGCCCCCACATCCCCACCAGCGCTGCCACCGTCCTCTCAGAGCTCCCCGTGTTTCCAGCTGGAAGGCCGAGGTGCACGCAACCCACTTGGTTTTCCTCGTGGATTTTCTGGTGGTTTTACTCCTTTCAGGGCGATCGGTGGTTGCTCGACATTTTCTGCTGCTGCAGGTCAATCCAGGCTTACAGTGAGCAGGAAATAAAACATTTGAGGAGCAGCAGCTGTGAGGAGTCTGTCCGCCTCTCCCCCTCTTTAACCTTAATCCAGGAACAGGCCAGCAGCTCTTTTCTCCTCACCACAGCCCCATCCTCGTGGTCCTGTCGCCGTCCAAAGGCAGCGATGGGTCGACTCACGGGACAGACCGTGGCCGGCCACCGAACTCTGGTTGCCAGCAGAGCTGGCAGGGTACAAACTGGGAGAACCAGAGCCCCTCCCCAGCGATGGCAACTTGCCTCCAGCCCCTGGAAGAAAAGAACAATAACTCTCATAACCTCAACAAACCCACTGAAATAGAGCAGGACTGTGCAGGGGTCACCCTGCGCTTGCCCAAAGGACTCGGCAGTCCTGGGGGGCTGTGCTGGCCCCGCGGGCTGGGAGCAAGGTTTTCCAGCTTTGAGCAAGGTTCTGCTGCCTTTACCGAGCCAGGGACTGCCCTTAGTCCCACGGTGGGAGGCCCAGCTCGTTTAGTCCCATTTTGCCCAGTCCGTTCCCTGGCAGCCCCGGGATTTTCTGAGAGCAGCTGCGATCTCAGATGGGAGATCTCCTGTTTCTTCAGCTCTGCTGAGGGCAGGCAGGGAGAGACTCCCCCACCCTGGAGCTGGGGATGCCCTTGTTCTCACTGCGCCACTCTTGGCCCCACACCAGCAGCCAGTGGGGTTTGTGCTCTGGAGAGAGGGGGGGGGCTGCTGGGGAGAGCAGCAGATGAGCGTTCTCCCAGCCCTTATTATATTTTAAAATGTAATAACAGCACGATGTCTATTTTGGTAGACAGAACAGATCATTTCTGGAAGAGGCCCATAAATCTCAAACAGAGGGGAAATAATTTGGCCAAGGTCATGTTAAGGCAAAATATTAAAATAGAAAAAAAAAAAAAAAAAAAAAAAAAAAAAAAAAAGTAGTTTAGAGCTGGACTGAGCATCTCTGTTCTAAACCTCTCTCTCCAGCCTGGGAACCCTGTCCCCCCTGCCCTTCTGCTTCCCAGCATTACACCATAAGGCTGAGGGGGCCAAGATATATGTGAGGGCCTGGCTGAATGGAGACACCAAGGGAGAAGAAGAGAACAGGGACTCCAGCAAGGGCCCTGGCAGGATCCTGCTGATCCCTTCTGCCCCAGGGACAGCCCCCCTGCAGCAGCCTCCACACACTGCGCTGTGCTGGGGGACGCCTCAGGCATTCAGGACATGGCGCTAGGGACAGGCTGGGCTGTCCCCCCTGGCTGCAGGATCGCCTCGATGTTGGCAGGGGTAGGGAAACGCCATTCCAGCACTGATGAGGAACTCCTGTCATTGCCATCTCTCCTGTCCTCACCAGCAGTTCCTCCATCCCATCGCTGGTACCAGGGCTCTGGCAATGCTGCCCATCACCACGGGGAGAGGCGCAGGTTTGGCAGGCACGACCTGGCTCTCAGCACGTTTTGTGTCCAGCAGGCAGGGCTCGGAGAGCAGCTCCCCAGCGGCAGGAACAGGCCGGGAGCAGGGTGATCCCTGCCGTCACCGGAGGGACCTGCAGCCACGGGGGCCCTGGCAGCGCGGCTCTGGTTCGGTAGAAATGCCGTGACAGAAACGTGGCAGGAAAGGACCCAGGAACAGCCCCCTCACCCGCAGCCACGGGTCAGAGCTGACCCTGAGCAGGAGCCAGGGCCGGTGGGGAAGAGCCAGCCACCCCGCAGGGCTCGGGGCTCAGCAGCCAAGTGCTTCCCGAGAGCACGTCCCTGGCAGCGCCGCAGCTCTGCGCGGACCCTGGCAAGCGGCAGAAAACAAAACTGCTGCTCGTACCCTCTGGCTGCTTCCCCGGGCTCGGCTGCCAGCTCCCCGCATGCCAGCGCGGATCGAGCGGGGCTCCTGCGAGGCGGGGACGGCTCCAGCGGTGCCACCCCAGCGCCTGCTCTGCCCAGGGGCATCCCCGGCCAGCGCCAAGCGCAGGTGACCCGGGACAGGCACCGGCCAGGACAGGTTCTCTCTTGGCTGGTGGTCTGGTGAGAAAGAGGCGACATTTAACAACCTCCCCCGAGAGTGCTTTCCTCTCTCCTTTCCTCCTTCTGCGCCAATTTAATTTCTTCTATAGCCCCCTTCTTCCCTTAGTGAGATCAAAGAAATCCGTGGAACCGGGCACATTTCAGCGGAAACGTCGATTAAAGGGAGTGGGGGAGGCAGGGCTGGTGGGATCAGAGAAGGAGGAGCGGGAGAAGGAGGAGAAGAGAGGATGGAGAGAGCATCCGGATCCACGCAGTGTCGCGGCAGGACTGGCCGGACCGGGCAGCGCGGGCGACGCCGGAGTTTGGGCGGCGGCGCCGCCGGGACCGGGGGCTCCTCCGGCCGGGACACCGGGGCACCGGGGCTCCGCTCGGAAGCTCCGCCGGGCTCCTGCTGCCCCCTGCCGCCCTGGCAGGACGGGACAGTGCCCGCTCCCGGCCAGTGCTCCCGGGGACGCTCGGAGACCCCAGGCCGGACTCTGTCCCTGCGGTCCCCACCGCGCCGGGCCCCCCTAAATCCCTCGGGCCAGCGCCGCCACCTCCGCAAGTGCTGGTCCGGCACCCACCGCCTCCCCGAGCACTCCACAGTGAGGGGGAAAGGCCCAGCGGCGTGGGCTGCCCTCGGGCAGGCGCTGCCAACATTCCACTCGAGGGTGCGATGGCATCCGTGTCCCCCAGCACATCTCCGAGCCGGGGCCACCTCAGGCCCCGGAGCCGCGGGCGCATCTGGCCGCAGCATCTCCCGTGGCTGCCGTCCAGGGAAGGGGATGTTTAGGGGATGAGTAACATCCTTCCTGGCAGGGCCGCTGCCCGCTCCTGGAAGCTGCTGCAGGCACAGAGGAGCTCAGCCCCTTCGCCCGCCTCTTACCCCGCTCAGCCGGGGAAAGAAGCCAAGAGCGAGGAGAAACCCGGGGATGGGACCAGGGCAATCCAAGCCCGTGGAATCGGCACGAGTCCCAGGTGCCAGGGAGAAGGGAGGGAGGATGCTGCGTGGCACGGTGCGAAGCAGCCAGGAGGCACAGGTTGGGGGAGGCAGCTCCGGGCCCCCTCTAGAGCAGGGCTGGAAGCCAGATCCTGGCTGTGTGCTGCCAGAAGCAGCTTATTTTGGAAGGGAGGCGTGTTGGCAGAGTGCTTGGTGCGTGGAGCTGCTGACGCCGGGGAACAGGACGGCTCTCATCAGGTCCCAGCCATGCCTCGCAGGCCAACGCTGCTTGGCTTCAGCCCGCGGCAAAATCTGCCCCAGCACAACCAGGACTGGATCCCCAGCTCCTGAGTCACCCACTTAAAAGAGTGGATGCTCCAGTCACAAGCCATCACACTGCCCAGAGCCACAACTCACCCTGAACACCAGAGGGGCTTCCTGGGACTCACCAAACAGGACGGACACAGCTCTTACTGGCTCTGACCCATCCGGCGAGGTACAAGCCTTGAACCAGGAAAGAGGCACAAGGGCTTCGTCCCAGCCCTGGACCCTGCTTCCCCTCTCCTCAGCTCCCAGGATCTGTACCAGCCTCTCAGGAGCCCAGCCCAGCCTCTCCAGGAGCTCAGATCCTCAGGGCAGCAGGGTCCAGCTGGAAGCTGCAGCAGCACTGTCAGGGTGCTGTGGCATTCAGCCATGACCAGGTCTAGGATGGATCCCAAACCTCACAGCAGACAAGGGACCTGCTTTGCCTTCCCCAGGTGCTCTGCTGGCATCCATGGGGCTGAGGAGCCAGCACAGGGAGCCTCTTGCCAACATCCCTGTCCCTCCAGAGATGGGCCAGGGAGCACACCTGGAGCAGGTTGCTGTGCCTGGACACGGCTGGGGAGATCCTGCAGCTTACATGTGGCTTGGCATGCCACGAGTTTGGTCAGGTCTCAGCCCATCCTGCAGCTGGGCACAGCTGTGAGCCGGGGGATGGAGCAGCCAAGCTCCCAGCAGGCAGCAGCAGCCGGCCTTGCCCTTGGGAGCCGCACACTGCAGCATTGTGGCCCGGCTGGTTTTTCCAGAGATGCATCCAAGGGGCGCAATCAGATCTCCAGGGAAGGGAGCAGGCACGTTCCTGGCTACGCAGGAGCTGTCGAGGCAGTGCCAGGAACTGGGGCAGTTGCTGGGCACCGCAGCAGGCCAAAGGAAAATCAAGCAGGCAGTTCCCAAACCTGGGCTGTGCCTCACTGCCCAACTCCAGGAGCCTTTGCAGAGCTTTGTTTGCAAAACCTGCGGCGGAGCTGCCCTGCCCTGGAACTTCCTCCAGCTTTGTTTTGCACCAACAGATATTAAACAACCAGCCTGGAGGGCTGGGATGGGGGAAGGACCCTGCTGGGGGAGCAGGGAAGTACTTGTGGGAAGAAGGCTCTTGGAGGAAAACAGAAAAGTAGCGTCAGGGAAAGGGAGTTCCCTGCACACAGGGAGGTTGTTTTTGATCAGGGCTTGTCTAGACTGGAGTCACCCACACTGCACAAGTACATCAACACCACGCAGCCAGCCCAGGGCTTCCTGCTGTTCCCAGCAGGACAGAGGAGCTGCACTCACCGAGTGTGGGCAAGAGCTGACCCTGGCACTGCCCATCCCACCCCCCAAGGGACTGGGGGAACCCTCAGGCTTCCAGGGTGCTGCCTCCAAGCATCCCTCATTTCTTCCCAGCAGTCAGAAGGCCCTGTGCTCCCAATGTCCCCAGCCTGGCCCTGTCACCTGTCCCCACCACAGCCCTCAGGCAGCAGAGGGACACAGGGCAGCTGTTCCAAGGCTCTCAGCTCCCTCCCTGCCTTCCCTGCGCTCTGACTGCCGGAGCAGCCAAGAGAGCTGCAGGCACAAAGCGTCACTTTTTCCAAGAGCCTCTCCCTGCTTTCCCTCCTCGCTCACAGAGCAGTGCTGCAGTGCTGGGGAGTGCAGGAGGCTCTTGGATCAGGGCAAAGGCAGTGCCAGGATGGACCTGGCTGGGATGGGTCTTGCAGCTCCACATCAGCCACATCTCTCCTCCAGCTCAAAGGGCTGCCCAGCCAAAGCACAATCCCTGAGAAAGTGACACCTCACAGGCATCACAGGCAAGGAGCTCCTGGCTCGAGGATGCTGGTCAAGCCCACCTTTCCCAGAGCAACTGGGAGAATGGCTTAGCAGCCCTGACAGCCCCCACCTACAGCTGAGGAGCTTTAGACACCTTTCCCTGGGAAAAGGAAACCCCAACCACCTCAGCCCATCCAGTCCAAGGCCAGGAACATCCATGAAAAAAGAGAACGAGCCTGACACAAACATTCTTTAAGGATGATCTAATTTAAAAACAACATCATAATGAAAATGCATGTATTTTAAAAAGAGACCCACAGCACTCCAGTGCTGGAGGCAGCCATGTGTCAGTGATGGGACTGCTCTGTACCCATTGCCCCCCCTTTCCCAGGACATTTGGACAACTCCACATCCCCATTTATTTTCCTTTACCACAGAAAAGGTCTCCCTAGCCCCGCCACACACCCTAAAGCATCAGCTGAAGCTGCAGGAGGGACAAAGTCTGGAGCATCCCTGTGCCCAAGTCAGGCATGAAGCAGGCAGGGGGCAAACAGCTCTGGCTCCCAGCACTGCAGAATTGGGCACAGGCAGAGAAGAGCCTGCCCAGGAACCCTTTGCTCACAGCAACTGCTGGTGGGCAGGACTGCTCTTAAAGGTAATCAATGGAGCAGAGAAGAGCTCTGGATTGCTTTAATCCTTTCCAAAAAAGTATAGCTAGCCCAGCAGCTGTCCTCCTCCCTCTGCGCCTGTGAGGATTTGTACTTGTATGGCTGGATAATTTGACAGGGACAACACACACTCGGCCCAGGCAATCTCATCTCTTCCCAAGGAGTTTGCTCTTCGCTCAGTGTGCTTTGCCAGCCCAATAAATCCACCCCCACGTGCCACCCTCCCCTCCCTCCCTTCCTCCCCACAGAGGGCTGGGACAGCAGCCTTGGGACGTGACTCAGACGCACAGGGGGGTGAGGACATCCCCATCCCACAGGCAGGGCGCTGGCAGCACCAGGTACCGGCACCACGGGCACGGGGAGCCTGCGGCACTGTGGGAGTGGGAACAGGCAGAGCTGTCCCACTCATGTCAGCCAGAGGCACCAGAGCTGTGGAGCCAATGGTGAATACAGAGCCAGCGTCCCTGTCCCCAGAGCCAGGAGCACGGCAAGGGGCAGCTCTGGGGTCACGGGGCACCCCGGTAGCTGTAGTGATTGTGCTCGGGGTCGCTCAGGGTGAGGGGCAGGCTGGGCTTGCGCTCCGGGTCCTTCTCCTCACACTGCCGGGGGGGACGGGGCTTGAAGAAGTCAGAGACGTAGTGGACCTGGCAAAGAACAACAGGAAAGGTTTGGGGACGCCGGTGTCAGGCCAGGGAGGAGCCCAGCAGAGCAGCAGGCTGCACGGAGGGGACACTCACAATGAGGACAGCAATGAGAGCCCCCTGCAGCAGCCCCACCAGCACGTCGCTCCAGTGGTGCTTGTAGTCGGACACCCTGGTGTAGCCCACGTAGATGGCGAAGGCGATGAGGAAGAACTGGATGGTGGGACGCAGCAACCGGGCCCACTTCCCCACCAGCCGGGCCTGCACGTAGAGCTGGGCAGAAAAGGAGGGAGAAATCAGCCAGGGCAGGGGTCACCAGCCAGCCCAGGGATGGGGTGCTCGGGGCATGGGGCCTGTGGGGGCTTCCTGTGGCACGGCACTTACCGCCAGGAACATCATGCAGTACATCCCAAAGGAAGAGTGTCCCGAGTAGAAGGACAGTCTGTGGGGCAAAAGGGATGGGTCAGGCCATGAGTGAGCCCCCAGCTGGTCCCCACAAGACCCCTACCCACTCCACAGGCTCCGTCCTGCAACAAGAGAGCCTCAATACCCATCTGGGACTGCCACTGTGAGCTCAGCACTGCTGGGCGGGTGGAAGAGACACATCCTGTGGCACCATGGCTCACCTGGACTCGGTGATGTTCCTGCTCTCTCCCTGGCAGACGTTCTCCAGCTGCACATAGATGGAACAGTTCACCTTGGACCAGTCAGGGTTGCAGACAGCCAGGAAGTTTGGCCGGAGACGGCCGATCATATACTTGGCCAGGTCTGTCAGGGACTGGCTGATGGCCCCCCCGAAGAGAAAGGTCCCAACCACCTTGTAGAGAGCAGCCAGGTAATTGTTGTACTCTGACTTGGAGTAGAGACGCTCAGTGTAGACCAGGTACGCCTCCCCTGATGAAATCTGCAGAGACCAGGAGGCAAAAGGTGAGGGTTGGGGGCCACTGGGAGCTCCCCAGGGGTGCAGGATGCTCTGGCTCTGTGGCACAGGAGCCCACGGGCCCTCTCCCTGTCCCTGCAGGGAACCAGCCCCATGGGATGAGGGTCTCGCCACTCCAGTAGGGAGCTCCAGCCCCCAAGCAGAGCAGGGCTCAAGCTGAGGGTGTTGTTGCCCTTCCAGGGCTCTGGAGGTGGCTGTGCTGGGCCCCAGCTTCCAGATACAACATGTCAGCATGGCCCTGTCTGGGAGGAAAGGGGGTGGCAGTTCCTTACAATGATAACAGTGCAGGGGATGGTGACCCCAGCCATGAGGCCGTGGGTGATGGTGTCTGCCTTGTAGGGGTAGCGGATGGAGTCATCATGGCAGTAGAAGCCTCGCTTGTATGGGGAGTTCACCAGAGTCAGGATGATGAAGGGCAGAGATGCTGCAAAGCAGAGAGAGGTGAGGACTGAGAGAGGTGGGACAGCAGCCAGCGGGCTCCACACCAGCACACAGCACCACCCATCTCTCATCCCTAAGTCTCTGCTCCCCGATGCCAGGGAAGGATCCCCACCAGGGATGGAGTCCTGAGCCACCTGTACCCAGGGCAGGAGGGCTTGAACACACCAGTGCACTGCCCTGACAGCGATAGGGCCCTATCAGAGCTCACAGATGCCTGCAGCACCCAGATACCACATGGGACAGCCACAAACGGGCACCCACAGAGCCCCTGTGGCTGCCCCACTCCTCCCCAGGCACAACAGTGGCAAGGCCTGACCCTGTGCCCTCTCCTCACACTGCCTAGTCTTTCAGTCTAGGAAGACAGAGCTGATAAAATTAATGAGCACAGGCATCTTGTAAACCTGTTTTACAGCAGGGAAGGGCCCCCAGATCGTCCCAGAAGCCTCAGAGCAGCTCCAGGAGAGCCAGAGCTGGGAGATGCTGGTTCATGACCCAGTCCAGGTACAGTGGGACTCTAGTGCACTTGGCTAGCTCGTCTCATTCTCCCATAGCTCTTGTTTCTGCCGGTCTCTCCTCTCCCCCAGCTCCTCGGGGCTCTGGAGAGGCTGCGCTGGCTGGGTCAGCCTGAGCAAGGAGGCTTTTCCACCCAGCACGCTGCAACCCCGGCCACGGGCAGAGCTCGGAATGGAATCATCCTCGATTCCATTTGGGGTCTCTGCGCCGTGCCAGCCCCCAACGGAATGGGCCCCGCTGCCCCTGCTCCAACCCTGCAGAGGAACAGCCAAGGACGGCTCCCAGGACGCTCCCCAGGGAAGCGGCCCCCCTCTCCCTGGAGGCCACCTAAGGCCGGGCTCCTCTCCCAGTTCCGCCTTTCCCGGCGGTTTCCGCCTCCCGTTGTTCCTCCGTCTCCCGGGAATCCGCACCTTTGTCCCCGCCCGTCCCCGCCTCCCCGCCCCGGGGGTCCCGCCGCCTCCTGCGGGAGGGAGAGCGGGGATGAAGCCCCGGGGGCTGCCCCGCCACCCCCGCCGCGCTGCCGGGGCCAGGGAACCGGCTCCAGTCCCTCCGCCTCCTCCCCGCACACCTCAGACGTCCATTTTCAGCTCAAATTAGACACCAATTTTCTTTCTGGATAATTTCATCCTCCAAAAAAAGCTCCCCTAAAAATATAAAGCACCGGCCCACAGGAGGGAAACGCGCTCCGAGAGGCACCGGGACCCGGCCTCCCCCCGCCCCGCAGCCAGGGAAGCTCCAGCCGCGATCCCGATCGGGGCCTTTATTTTTAGTCCGTCTTAATTCGTTACTTCCTTGCGGCAGTTTTAGAAACATTTACCCGCACTGGGGTGGGGGGGCGAAGGGGTCCTAGAAGGGGTGCTCCGAATCCACCGGCCCGGAGCTGCGGAGCCCCCGGCCCCGCTCCGTCCGCCCGCGGAGCGCCGGGCTCGGCGGCGGGCAGGCGGCCAGGGCGGCGGAGGAAGAGTCCCGGTGCCGCCCGAGCCTCGGGACTCTCCCGCAGCGTCCCGGCCAGGGATAAACCGGGCTCCTGCCCCCCGACGGGACCTTTCCCGGAAAAGGGAACGGCCCCGAGAACCAGGACCCCCGACGGAGCCCGGTAGGGCTGAGGCAGGAGCCGGCGCCCGCCCGCCCCGCCGCCGGTGGCTCTCGGCGGAGGCCCGGAGCCCCGGATATCGGCCGGGCAGGTGCCTCCCACGCTGCCCCCAGCCCGGCGGCACCGGCCACGGGTCAGACGGGCGGCGAGATCGCGGACCCATGGTACCTCCCGCGGACCTGGCCCCAGCCCAGGGCGCGGCCCCACCGAGGGCACCCGCGGGACGCGGAGACGCCCCGGAGCCGCCCGCGGCCGGTACGGAGCCCTCACCGACCGCCAGGCAGAGCACGTCGAGCGCCACGAAGACCTTCCTGCGCTCCATCCCGCAGCCGGTGCGGCCCCGCGGCCCGGCCCCGCGGCTCACATGGCCCGGAACGGCGCGGGCCCGGCCGGGAGGTAAAGTCCGGGCGGGCGGGGCGGGGCGGAGCGGGAGCCGGTGCCCCCGCCCAGGGCCGGGCCGGGGCGGGACGGCAGCGGCGGGGACGGGGCAGGTGTGGGGCGCGGCGGGGCAGGGTCAGCACAGACCCCACTCGCCCCTCGCCGTTCCCTCGGGCCCCGCTCCGTCGCCCGCGGCTCCGGCCCTCCCGAGCCCCCCGGTGCCCACCCCGCCTGGCCGGTCTCCCCGCCTCGGCTCGGCTCCCTCCCGTCGCTGCGCCAAGGGGAAGGAGGAGAAGAAAGCGAGAGAGGCCACTTTGGGAGCCACCCCAGCCCCTCCCGCTGGAAAAAAAAGGGACAAAAAGGAAAATTCTGCCCCGAAACGTGCTGGCTGCACTGGTGGGGGGCTTGCATAGAGCAGGCGTGAGGCTGGCTTGGTGGGAGATGGGTTCCTGAGGTGAAGCAGGGACATCCAGGAGCCTGCAGATGCAGCAGACACTGATGTCAGCACACAGGGTGAGACAGGAGCTGATTTACCCGCTGAGACATTGGGCTGTATTTCCTGAGCCTCAGACTCAGTCCTGGGAGCAGAAGAGGCAGCCGGTGCTTCCCGTTGGGTTTGGGGACATGCTAAAACCCAGAACGGGGGCAGGAGAAAAGGCCGGAGCACAGCAATTCCTTGGTGGGAGCACGGACGTCCCGGCTGTTTGCTCCATGCCGGATGTCTGAGGGAGGAAATAAATAATACAGAAACCACCCATGGCTGATAACTGCGGGTGATTGAAGTGCAGCGTGCGTGGCCTGTGGAGAATGTCAAGGCTGTTTATGGGAAGCCGAGAGAGCTGGAAAGGCTCTCGGGCTGCCCTGGAGTTTCAGGAGAGGGGACAGAGCTTTTCCAAGTCCTGATGTGTCCTGGTGCAGCCCCCTCCCACCCTCCAGTGCCATGGGGGCCCTGGCACACCGCTGGGGCAGGATTTCCCTCACACATGTTAGCTGCAGACCCCAACCAAACAACTGAGAGCCTCGAGGCAGGAGAGCTGGGGGGATGCCCAGGCTGGGTCGTGGAGTAGATGAGATTAAGACATCTCTCTCACTGCTGATAAATCCCCCCTCCTCATCACAGCCTCCAAGAGTCCTGGGTGTGGGACAAGTCTGGGCCGGGCCACGGTGGGGGCACAGATGTGACAGTGTGGGGCTCTGAGGACACAGCTAGAGTCACAGGGGAAGCGCCGCACGGCCGCCGCAGGGCTTTGCCTCACGGGGGCCCGAAGCTGCGGGCGGTGCCGCCCGGGCCCGGCCCAGCCCG
>VZSR01000386.1:956787-989881 GCA_013398615.1 Brachypodius melanocephalos
GTACCAGCCGAAGGCTTCAAGCACGCCCGCCGTTCCCGCTGCTCGTCGGGGCCTCGAAGAAGGGGAGAAGCCGCTCCCGTCCCTCCTGTGCCCACCCTCGTACCCACCACTGCGGGGCAGAGCTGGGGGGCTGCACAGCTGGAGCCCTCAGTGGTCCGGGACAGGCAGCCAGAGCCAGGCACAAGCAGAAGAGAATTTAAGGAGTCTGTGATGGAACAGAGAGACTGTGTGGTGGGGAAACACAACGCAGTTGCAGCAGGAACACTCCTCTTGCCTCCAGGAGCTTTTTCTGGTTGAAGTTTGGATGCATCCCTGCCTCTCAACGCCCCAGACCTGGCACAGGCTGCCAGGGCTTTAGAGGACTTGGGGCACCTGAAAGGGGAACAAACAGCTCCCTCCACCCACAGCACTGGAAGGAAAAAACTCTGGGCTTCCTCCTAGGCTGGGATGGCATCCCTGGCACAGGGAATCCTGCCCAGGCTGGAGAAGAGGATCAGACAACAGAGGCAGGGATCCCTATTCTTGCTTCACCATCATTATACACTGGATTGTTGCATCTTGGCCTCCAAACAGAAGACAGACTTCTGGCTCACTTTCAAATTAGGTTTTTAATTAAATAAATAACGGCGAGGGGTCTTCAAGGCAGTGTCACTTCACAGTGTAGGGCTGGGGGGCAAGGGAGAAAAGAGTCCAGCATTGGGGGCGGCTCAAAGTGAATGTGCTTTGTAAGAAGGAAAAAAGAAAACCCCAACAAAAAAAAAAACAACCACCCAGAAAAAACTTCCTCCCCCAGTGACTCCCCCTCCCTGTCCCAGCCTTTTTCACCTCTCTCCCTCAAAGTTTTGTGGGAAAAGCGCCGCACTCATATTGAGAGACCCCATGCAAATCTGTAAACACTGAAGGACACCAAGAGATTTCTGCCTCAGCCAACTCCCCTCTCCTTTCACTAGGGCTTGAAATAAACCAAAAGAAAAAATGGTTTCAGGAAAACTAAGACTGTTCTTAGCTGACGGAGGAGATGCCAAGGCCTGGCCCTCCCTGGGAGGGCTGCCTGTGCTCTCACCCTGCCTCCTCTTCTCTCTTCAGCCAAGGAGCTTCCTCTCACCCCCAGAAAAGGGGAATCACAGCCTGGGCAGTTCCACTGTGGAGCAGGCACTCCTGTTTGCTTTCTGTTCCCAGCAGCCAGGAGCAACTGGAGGGGAGGCCTCTGCCCACCACATCTGGCTGGCAAAGCCATGCCAGGTGAAGGCAGCTGCACCTGCCCGGGGCTCAGCACCTCCCAGCACAGTGCTGGCGACCAAAGCAAACCCCTGCTAAAGCACACAAACCAGATCTGGGGCTTAGGAGATGAGACAAGGTCTAATCCTGAAATCCCATGGAGCTGTTTGATGCTGTCTCCCTCCTCCAGCTGCAGGGCTGGGCACAACTTCCCAGGGCCAGGTAAAAGGAGGATGCAGGCTTGTGGGTTCAAGTACCTGCCAAATCCACTGGCAGCAGAGCCAAGGGCACAATCACAGCCCCAAGGCCTCCACCAAAGCAAGCAAAAACCCTCAACCCAAGCCCCTTCTCAGCTGCAGAACACAGCTGGAGGAAAGGACCAGAGCTTTGCCCAGCAGGTGAGTGGAAAGCATTCCCTGCATGGAAAAAGAGGAATGAGAACACACAGAGTCAGTGGCCAATCCCAGACCTGGAACACACCTGGGAAGTGAAGCAGCTTTGGACTCCAACACACCCAAGGACAGGCTCCCATGGCTCTGCACAGCACCTGGCACCTCCCTGGACATGGCAGAAAAGACACACTTTCCCCTCAGAACAGCCTGTTCTGTGACACAGGGAAGGGCAGGGGAAGGGCAGGAATGCTCAGGAATGGTGTGGAGCAGGAATGCCTGGGATGCTGTGCTCCCCTGCCTGGGACTATGCTAGCACCCACATCCCAGGCTTCACATCCTGGGAGCTAAGCAACCTCCTCCCTCTGCTGACAAATTGTTAGGACAAACTGGGAAGTTACAGATGTTTCCACCTGCATTTTACCCCCTCTTTGTGGCTCAGTGAAGATCAGGTCATGCCCTGCCAGCAGCAGCATCACAGCTCTGGGCCAGCATCACTCTGTGAGCCTAGAAACTCCTGTTACTCCCCACAGAAGCTCTCCCTGGTCCAGCACTGCACAGGAAGGTGAGAAGCACTCGATGCTGCTGCACACTCAGCATCCCTTTCCAACACCTGACACTTCAGCCCGAGGGCTGGGCCAGGCCAAGTCCCACCTGCAGCTGGTGGAGAGTCAGGAACACGTGGCTGCTGGAGGGGGAAGCAGCTTGTGCCTGCCTGTCCCATGCCATAGCTGCTGGGAGAAGGACAGGGTGAGCGGCTCCTCACTGAGAAGGGCCAAGACTCGTCAGCCTCCCTTGGCATCGCTGTACCCGTTTCTGCAGGAACTGCCCTGCAGCCCTCCCGAGCTCTCAGACCCCCAGACTGCACCCTCACCATGATGGTGACACATCCCTCTTCTCAAAGCACCTCTGCCCTCAGACTGTCCCACTGGGGCCAAGGGACACATCCCCTGTCCTGAGGCTGGGACTCACTGAGCAGACTGGCATCACCTGTGGTGACACATGGTCAGTGTTGGAGAGGGGTGATGGACCTTTCCCTCTCCTCAGGAAAGCCAGCCAGCACTTTGCACGATTGTGTCAGGATACACTGGAGCAGAAAGGTGTTTGGTTTCACTGTAGCCTTGGATCAAGGAGGATGGAAAGACGGATTCCGACCAACAGCTCCAAACTGTCCCTACAGGACAGCGGAAGTTCCAGAATTTCACTCAGTCAGGTCAAAGTCCTTGCTGGGTCTGTGACAAATTTGTGACTGGAGACTCTCACTGTGACAGAGGCTCTGATCGAGCCACAGGTGCTGGGCAAGCCTGATGAGCAGTCAGGAAAGTATTTACATCTCCGATGCCAATGAGACCGAAATCTGTGACCGATAAGGACACTTGCGCAGGGGCCACCACTGCCTCAGGGTCTCTGTCCAAATCCATGGGGCCACCAATTAAAGGCAACCCCTCGTTAATGTCTGCAGGGAGAGTGAAGTCCATGGTTATTGTCTCACCAGAGTTCTGCAACGTCTCCTGCTTCTCTGGCAGTCCTGGTCCTGCGGGCGGCAAAGCAAAGAGCTCGGGCTCAGAGGGGGTGACAGTGTGGCGTGGGCAGGGCACAGGGACAGCGCCCGAAGGCGTCTCCTCCGAGGGGTCAAAGGAGCAGTTTGTCTCCGAGGGGGTGCTGCACTCGTAGCCCTGCCCCGACTCGCTGATGCTGCCCAGGCTGCAGGCTGTGCTCTCCACACTCAGGGGCTCTGCTCAGGGGGGAAGAGAGAGGGGGACACAGCAAGGGAGAGAAAGTGAGTCCACAATGCCTAAACACCCAGGTGAGTCCCACCTAACCCCAACAGTATTTGTTTGATGGCACAAGGGTTTCTTTATTACAGCAACCAAGATCTCCCTGCCGGCACGCACCGAGCGAAGGCAAGATGCCGACAGCAGATGGGAGGCCATCAGTGTTTCTATGGAAATTAAAGGAAACCTCACAGACACACTGCAAGATAAGCCAAACCCTAAATCCAATCCCCTTGTGCCAACAACCCCTGGGAGCTGCCCACACAAAGCTTTCATCTGCAGTAGGACAGTGATGGAATGAACCCATGCTGGGCTCCCTGCAGATCTTCTCACAGCCAGCTTTGTGTGAAGGCAGCTTGCACCTGACTTCTGGGGCCTTAACCCAGCCTCTGGAGGAGCTGCCTGTGTCAGTGCTTTGGAAGCACCTCACTCAGGTGCCCAGTGAATAATCCTTTTGTTTTGGGAATGACCTAGGCCACCCTTCCAAGCCCAACACAGGAACAACTGTTTTATCATCACCCCTGGTCAATGCCGAGACAGGCAAGACTCTTCTGACACCAAAACTCCACGGCAGACAGACAAAAAGGAATTACCTGTGCTCTCAATTGCTATCTGATCTTGAGCAAAGTGAGCATCCAGGCAACCAGTTGCAGAGGGAATTGGTGGGGAGCTCCGAGAACGATTCGTGTTTTCCACTTCAACCCCATCCAGGTCATTGTCAGCGAAATCCCTGTGGGGAAAGAGAGAGAGCCTTGCCACCACCTGCTAAGCAGAGAGATGCAGGCAGGAGAAAGGGTGATTTGGATTAGAACCCATCAACAAAGAAAGCAATGGGACTGTAGAGACATCACTAGAATGAATGTCCATCCCTCCCTGCTCTGCAGAGCCTGGTTTAGACTCTGCCCTGAGGAGGTGATCTCAGGTAATACAGCGTGGCCAAGACCAGCCCATGATAAACCAAAATGGGCTCTCCAGCTTCCTAAAGAGCTCTGCCCTCAGTTCTGAGAGCCTCAGCCCATTCCAAAGGTTAATAAATACATGGTCAAACACTGAGGGAACACCCAGTTTCATGGAATGACTGCGGTGGGTCCTTAGTGTGCCAGCAAAGAGCAAATGATAAGAACATATTTTCCTAACCTGGGAAGATTTAAGATTTCAGGTATTTTCCTGTCTTGCATCAGAATTTAAAAAAAAAAAAAATTCTAAGCCTTCATCTGATGTTTTTAATTGATTCAGCTTCAATATTTCATTTTGACCTGTTAAGAGATTTCCGTTTCAACCTTTTTGAAAACGTGTATTTTGAAAAGTACCTTCTATAATTAGCATACATTTCAAAGGGAAGAATTTGCCTCAAAGGGAAATTAATTCAGGTTCCAAACCAGCAGAAATAAGTGCATTTTTGAATTTAAAAAGCTCCCTTCCCAAAACCTCATCAAACTGAGTTCTTTCACCGAAGTCAGCTCTGAATCCCTGTCCCCAGTCTTTTGTGGATGCGTTTGTCTGAAACAAAACTACTTTCAACACGCAGAAAAGGATAAGGAAGTCCACATCCAAGCAAGCAGTCCTTTTATCTTCCCTCCCCACACCAAGTCAGTGTTTGTGTTCTGAGCACACCCCGTGCATCCCTCCAGCCTCCCACCCGAGAAACCTTCTGGAGAAGAAAGCGCAGTCTGTTAAGCGGAGGTGCTTTGCAGCAGGAATCTTCACTGGGAGGTTAATATTACTAATTTTAGTGTGAGAATATTCCACGCACGTGGCTCCAGGGTGGAGGACGTACTTCTTCCTTCCTAGACGGGTCTGCTGAGTGAAGTAGTCGTAGCGCTCGGATTTTTTCCACATGTAGTAATACTCCACGCACTCCCCCACCGACCGGGTGCGGACCTGAGGAGAAGCACCCCAGTCAGGACACCCACCCCCTTCATCCAGGTGCATCTCCTGGAGCAAGGAGCTACTTTCCCATTTAATCAGCACAGAAAATTAAAAGTGCATTACAGTGATTTACATCGCTATGGACACATTGCTGCAGAACAGAAGCGCGTACTGAGGTTTCCGAGGTGGCCAGAGAAAGAACTCCCCACAGCACACAGCTGCTGTCACAGACCCTTGAGGGCCACACACACTCGTGCAGGACTTTCCTGCGCTTCCAGCAGCAGCACACTTAGCAGAGAGAGCAAACCTGCATCCATTGTCACTGGCCAGCGTCAACATGCCTACAATTAACCAGTGGTAGAACTGGACTCTCTGGTTCTGCCAACTCCCAGCACAGCAGCATGTCCCGGGGCCCAGCTCTCCCTACAACAGCATCTTGCCATTCTAGAGGACCCCAGGGGACTTTACGAAACATCCACATGCTCAACTCACTCATTCACAGAAGTACTGCAAGGGCTGAGAGTTTGGAAAGAACTTTTGAGACTCCAGAAAGGGCTAATCAGTAATTAACTGACATCACTCATGCAGGTCAGTGGTGTTTGTGACTTCTCCCACCTGGAAAATAAGGCAGAGCAGGGCAGTGAACAGCCCATCACCTGCTGGCATGAGTCAACACAAAGCCTGGGATTGGAACTCGGCCATCCTGAACTCCTTGTGTCAGCCGAGGCCCAAAGCACACCTCTGGTGCCCAAGCACCTGCCTCCTTCCCCTGCTCCTGACCTGGGGGGAGCAGCCTTACCTTGTTTGCTTGGATAAGGTGAAAGTTTTTCCCATGGACCCTAAAGCCATGTTCAAAATTTCTACATTCTTCCTCGCTCCAGGCACAAAGCTCATCTGCAGCAGAAAGAAAGAGTTGGAGATGTGCAGAATCTAGGAAGAGTTGCATGTGCCTTGATGAACCCAAAGAAGGGGGGTCCTCACCTCTGATAACCTTCACGTTGAACCGTAACCTCCGCAGTGCCTCTTCTGCATTGAAGTTGCATTTCACCAGCTCATACAAAGCCTGGGGAACAAAAAGAAATCACTCACAGCATGTACCTGAGCACCACACCACAAACCAGCCCGCTCATGACTCACATTTGTCTTGTAAAACTTCTATTTCCCATGAGCCACCTTGCTGCTAACCCCAGCTTGACCACCAGCAGAGATTACCCCACTTTTTAAGGCACTGGATTACAAACCCTGGGACTCAACAGATGCAGTTGCACCAGAATCTAACCTGGCTAGCTTGAAGTAAACACAGCTGCTCTGAAATGGTTGATCTGCTGACTCTTCCAGTCTTCCCAATGGGAGGGTAACCAACCTCCCCAGACCGCAGCTGGGCACACACCTTCACTTATCCATGAGGATCACTGGAGTTTGACCTCATCCTGACTTCTGCAGGGAATGTGGCACTGTTGGGCCAGCACCACCTGGGTCTGTGTGGGCTGCAGGAGGCCCTGAGCTCACCTGCTCGTTGTCCTTGACCACCTCTCCCTCGGGCAGGCTGCTGCCAGACAGCTCGTCCCACTGCCGCTTCACAGCGCGGTACAGGAACTCTTCCACCTCCCTCTCAGGGAGGATGTTTGGGTCCCAAAGCAGCTGATCTTCATTCTCATAGGCTAACAGAAAAAGCACTGAAATAAGATAATCAAACAGAGAATTCTGCTGCTTTTTGAGAAGTGGTCTGCACGGACATGCATGGGGGAGACAGAGGAGGGAGGAAATCTTTGCTTGGTTCTCCAACTCGGCACTAGAGATGACAAACATCTCTCAAGGCACTGCATTTTCCCTCCTGATTTTGGAGGCAGATAAGCTCCTTATATCTCTTTTAGGGCCTTTGGCACGGGCTCAGCCTGCTTCCATTGTTTCAGAAAGGTTGGCTGACAAAGTCTTTGTTGTCATATTCTCAAAGATTGCTGTTTTGATTAATTAATCCTGGCAAATAAAGACCGTTTTAGCTTTCTTGTTCAGAAGCTCAACAAGCTGGCACTCGTACTGCACTGATTATTGGACACAATCTGCAAATCAAGGCACCTCTGTCTACTCTGCAGACATCCCAAAATCAGAAACAGATCACCTCCAGGGAGCACTGAATGACACTAACTCACTACTTAAGGAAGATGTCAGGATAAATCAGAGCATCCCCAGATGGGTGTTCCTTCTCTTGGGCTACAGCTGAGACCCCCTCCTGCAAACCTGTCACACCAACCCAATTCTCAATGAGCTTCACCAATTCTGTACCTGTGTTCTCAGCCCTATTAACTCAGGCTCATTTCAGCCAGTAAATCTGAATGTCAGCACTGAAAGTTGCCAAGCCTGGAGATACAGAGCAGGACTGGTGATCCAGAGCCCATCAAATCCCCCTGCCAGCAGCCCTGCACCCAAATTAGGCACAAAGAAGAGGCTGCCTTACCTTTTTGCCTGTGCCTGTTTAAGCGGAGGATGGGAACAGTGGCCTGGTACTGAGGTCCAACCATGATCTCCTGAAATCCCATGAGAGAGAGGTGAGAAAATTGAAATGGGAAACGCTCCACGCAGGCTGTACTTCATGATTTAGGGACTACACCACAACAAGGCTGATTTATTTACTGGTAGCCCCCTCTGTCACTATTATTTCTAGTGAACCCTGACTATTTTATAGGGTAACAAAGAAGATTTACAACCAACCAGATGATACTGTGGGGACCTTCAGCATTTACATAGTTTTAATGTAAAAGACCTACGGCAAGCAGCTAAGGTTGGAAATAAAGCAATGCAGAGGTTCCCCTGCAACCTTCACAGCCAGGATGAATTTGGAAGCCTGCTCCTCTCTTTAGAAAGATGGTTCCCCTTCAGTAAATCCTGCTGGGAATACTGCACAGCATTTCACCTTTATAGGGCTACAGGCTGCAGATTTAATTTACCAAGGCACAACAGACTTCCCTTATCTGAGGCAGAAGATAATTTCGAAACTGTATTAAAAACCCCTCTTGGAACCCACATCTGCCACTGCTGTCCAAAAAATGCAAGGCATCAAGAAGCCAATTGGGGAAATAACACAGTGCTTTGGTGTCATGCATTTTTCAAACTCAGGAGCCCCTGTTCCTAATGCACTCAGGTCATTTACCTTCTTACACTCGTTGGATGGGATGGAATCCACCTCTGAGTCCTCAGCCATGGAGGAAGCACATGGAGACGAACATGGCTCTTTGTCTTCATCAGCAAGGAAGTTGTTTGCTTTGTGAGAAAGGAAAAGATCTGTAGTTAGGAATTTTTTATTCTATTCCTTTATGTTCCCTCTCCTTCCCTTAATTTTCTGTTCTAAAGTCCCTTTCAGCATGGTCTACAGTGACAACTTACCTGTATTTTAATTTTCTCACTTTAAGTAAAACAATTTGCACACTTGCCACATGGATGGCCAACTTGGGGAGCTCAGACTCCTTGATATTGCAAGACAGCAGAAGAAATAACATCACTTCCTGCTGAGTCCCTGTCACAAATAACATCACTTCATGCAGAGTCCCTGTCACGTGCTTTGGCTTCCCACATATTCCAATATTTAGGAGCTGCCAGAATACATCACTCCACTACTACTACCGAATTTATTCACTTGTAGAGATGTCAGATGAGGTACTGATCTTTCAGACTGCAATTACAGCAGGCAGCAAAACAATTCCCACTCCCTCAGTATTCTGAGTTACAGCTCAAGACAATTCTCCCCTCATCCCACTGCTCATCAACGATCTGTCCTGTCCTACCCAAAGCCCGGCAACGCCTCTGCCATGCAGACAGTCCCCAGGAGGAAAAGTGGAAAATCTGATGTCAGGAGACTGACAAAATTAAGAGAACCATTCTCACCCTCCCCTGCACATCATCATATGTAAAAGTGAACAGCAGCTACTTAGGAACTAGTGACACATACAGCCAGGCTGGTTTGGGAATAAGTCCGATGCATCGTGGGACGTGACGGATGGAGTCAGATCGTCAGCTGATGATTGTGTCTCCTCCTCTTCTTCCCCTGAAAGCAAATCCTTCGCTATTTGTTCCTTTTAACAACAACAAGAAAGTGAAAAATATTTTTAAATTAAAAAAAAAATACACAATGGGGAGTGAGGCCTAGAGTAAAAGCGTTTCTGGCCAACAGTGGCCACATCCACAGATCTCCTCACCCACCCACAGTTTGTCCAAAGACAGATTCTCTCTCACACTCCCACCACACCCAGACTATTTTCCCTAGAAGCACTTTAACAAGTGTCATGAGTGGCTTCCTACGGAAGCCAGAGATATGAGCAAGCATCCCTTTCTGTAGAGCTCCACTCACAGCAAATATCCCGAATTTCCTGAAAGAGGAGGAAAGAAAAAAAAACCCAACCTCCAAAAAAATCCCACTTTCTACAGACTTTAGCTAGAACAGGAGGAGCCATGGTTTCACCTGGGAAGATACAAATTTTCCCTGGCTCTTCACACACCCACATCCATGTGCAAATGCTTGTAACCAAAGGTCCATATAGAGTTTTCACATTTTGAAACAGATATCCTTTCTTCCTTCTCTAAACACTTCACACTCATGTTTCTGCACCTCCTGCTCCTCACTAAGACACCAGAATCAGGCAGGCTCCTTCCCACCCCTCTGAAACTGGGGGAACCTCAACAATCTGTGCAGACACCCAGGCAGAGAGCTGCTCTCACCTTATCCAGAGTCATATCAGGGAGGTTGGGAGCGATGTCATTGCTCTCGCTGTCCTGCTCCGAGATGGGGTCAGATGCCTCATAGCCATACAGTGCGAGCAGCTCCTCAAATGGCATTTCACTGCTCTGAGCAAGAGGAGGACAAAGCTGCATCAGGAAGAGAACAACCACAAGAGCACCACACCTGCTGGAACACGGGGAGGCAGAGGCTGTCAGGGCAACTCTGCTCCTCTGGGGGCTCTGAGCAGCCTCAGGTGACACTTTTGGGACCCTCTGTAACCTGTTCCTTTCAAAGACATGGAAAAGCCAGGAACTTTCACCCCAAAGTAATACGGTGTAGAGCATTTTTAAAAGACATTTATCTTTTATTCTAGATTTCAAACAGGTGAAAGATGCTAGACAGCACAACTGTATTTAAGCAGAGGAAGGAGAGGAGCAAATCCCTGTTCCAGTCTTGTGTCTGGCCTGAAGAAACACTGCCTGTCATCAAGAACAGTTTGTGATCCACTGAGGTCTCCATGGGACCACCCACAGCTGAAGTCAGGGCTTCACACAGCAAACAAGCAAATCCACCAGGTAATTTCCATTCCCCTCCCCTGCTGCCTTTACCTGAGAGGCACTGAAACTCTTCTCCAGCTCTTCTAAAGATTTCTGCTTCTCCTGAGTATCATCTTCCTCCTTTTCTTCCCTCACACCGTAGTTCTGGGAAAGGATCTCTGCCAGGTTCAGTCGATGATCAGCTGAGCCCATTGACACAACTGCAGGGATCAGAAGTTGGACATTAGCACCACCATGGACCAAATCTTGAGATGCAACAAAGCCAGGGATGATCCCTTCTTGTGTGTGTGCAGACATGATAAACTAGAGGAAGAGATTAGGCAGAACAGGGGGGGAACAGAGATCACAACTGGCAGCAGTCACTTCATCAGCACAAAGCCTGGTTCTATGCACATTTGAGTCCCACAGCTGTCTGGAAGCTGAATCTGGAACGTTTTCTGAGTATTTGTATCTTGCTCCTCACTGGATTCACTGGTGTCACATGTGTGCACACACTGCAGCCTTTCCTTCACCTGGGGGCATTTTTAGGGTAATCACCCCTTACTCAAGAATGGGCAAACGGACACCTGTAGGAGCTTTGGCATCTTTAAGCCTTTCCTCCGCTGTCAAACAGCATGGGAATCGACCAACAGGCTGGGGAGATGTTGCAAGGAGAAGGGAAGTGATCACAGTAACTTTGTTTCCACTGCAAACCAGACCAACAAACAGAGGGGTGTGAGCATGGAGGTACCTGCTGCGCTCTGAAGGGCGGGCTCTCCAGGACATAGGCCACGGGCTGGGTATGCCACCACCCTCGGGCTCTGCCGGCCAACAGAGGCCTTCAGGGAAAGAGAAAAACATGGCTGAGACAGCTGTCCTAAAAAACACAACACCCTTCCACCCACTTCACCCCAACAGCAAATAAAACTGATTTAACTTCAAAGCAAAAGTCACGTAAACCCCCAAAGGGCAGTGCTAGGAACTGCGCTGCTCAAAAGAGCTCATGGGGTGTACTGAACAGTCCTTCCTGGCCTCCTCACCTTCCCCTCAGTCCATGTGTTTCCATTCCATCCATTTTCCCTCCAGCACTCCACTCACTGCTTAACCCCCCACCAGTCTGAGACCTCAGACCTTTGTGGTTTACATCTTCACTTCAAAGAAGGACCTGGACCCTCAGCTGCTATTCTAAATACACGCATTGTGTCTGAGCACAGCATTTTTAGGGACTGACCCTTCAGAGAGCAGCCAGCCACAACACCCTGGCTTCTCCCTGATGCCCCACTGCACCCAGGAGCTCAGGGGCAGGAGCAAAGGAACAGCTGAGCAGGCAGAGAAGGAGTCTGGTAGGACCAAGAGTGGCGCAGGTGAGGTGAGAGAGGCTGAGCCAGGCAGAGCCCAGATCGGGCACCTGCGGGGTGGCATTTGGTGCTCGGTCACAAGTTCAGGCAGCAGCATGGGCTGAGGAAAACAACCCAGACAGAACATCTGCTGCTCCTCAGGCTGCTGTGCACGGAAGAGCTGTTCATCAAGTTCAGCCTAGGCAGGGAGCAAACAGGTAAATAACCAAAGCTCTTGGGTGACTGACAGCACCTGATTGCAGAAGAAAATCCCAGAGTCAGGCCCCCAGTCCCCAGTGACATCTCTGTAGGATACTCAGCCATCAGCAATCTCAGCTGTGCACCATCACTCCTCACTTAGTTGAAGCCAGGACATTTACAGCCTTCCATAGGAGCCTCTCACAAATTTAAGACAACACAGTATAGCGTCACATTAAAATCTATCCTCTAACAACAAAGCAAAGTATTCAAGAAGCCACCCCAGACTGTGGGTTCTGAATAAGTTCCTTCAGCTATCAACATACAGAGTGGAAATCCCATAATGACGAAGAAAATGCCTCCAGTCCACCATCCCCCAAGATAACCCCCCCAGAGACCACTGTGGCTCCAGACAGAGCTCTGCACACAAAAAGAGAAGGGAGAAGTTATGGGATGACAAAAGCAGAAAGCAACAGACTCCATTTTGAGGATGGTCATACTGGGAAATGGCTCTGTGAGTTGGGAAAGTGTCAACGTGCCTTTGCTGGGCTTTGCTGGAATGTGACCAAGCACAAAACCCTCTTGGATAAATCCTTCCAAGCAAATAAGTGGTTTCATGGAAAGGGTGTGGTCTACCCTTACTCCTTCCAGGTCTTGGACAACCTGGAGAACTCACTTTGCTTTAGGCAATGATCTGTAGATCAACTGCACCTCCTTGCCTGGGGATCAATAAGGCCTCTGAAAATAAAGACTGAAGCTGTTGGCATGGATGGGCTGGCTTGAAAAGGTGTCAAGAATACTTCAGGAACAGTGAGATTTCCTATTAATAAGCAGGTGCTGAAAGTAGGAGGACTGGCCACTACGACAGCGTGGCAATTCCATAACTAATCAAGAATTCAGTTCTAATGGAGGACCAGAGCAAGTGGGAATGCTGGAGTCACCATGGAATAACCAGCATTGCTGTGCTGGGGCTGAGGAAACAAGAAAAAAGTGACAGACAAAGCAAATGGCCCACTCCATGCCCAAATTTAAGCACATGTAGAACAGAACAATCCCTCAGATTATTCACAAATCCAGAAACCACAGAAATAAGAGCCAAAGGAATACAAGAGAAAGGTAGGCCTGGCTTAAAAATTCAATTGATGAAAGAATATTCCTGATTGCCCTGATTACCAGTGCCACAAGATGTGGAGTTACTTGGTCTGTGCACTGTGATGCTGGAAACTGGCTCCTATGCCCACGAGGGATTTAATCTTGCAGGGCAAAAAGGGAGATTAAATTCCTTTAATCTCACTTTACCATCCCCAGCACTGCTTTCCTCCTGCCAGCTTCTGCTGCTCAGGTATAAGAGTAACTTTCCTCTCAGAAGTTACACTGAGGTCGGTCAACTACTCACCCTCATGTTTGTATTTCTGGGTGACTCCTTCACTCCCTCCTTAGGTGTGGACTCAAGGTTTTGAGCATATGGAATGAAGCTCAGCCACCATTTAGAAAACATGGGCAGAGGCAGAGTCTGAGCTTTCTGCCCTGACAAAGTAATTTCCCAGTGTGAGGCCAATTGTGTCTACCCTGAGAAAACCTTCCAGACTGAAACCACTCTTGCAAAAAAAAGAAGAAAAAAAAAATGTCCCTTTCGAGTGCTACCCTTCAATAACTAATGTCGTTTCCTGAGCCAGTCTAACAAATATTTCAGATTCAGCAAGAACTGTTCCTGCTTCCTCTGCCTTGTCCACACTCCTTGGCCATGGAGCCATTTTCCACAAACTCCAGCTGTAGCCAGAGGGAAGCAGCATGGATGGAAACAGATATGTCCTGCAAGTCATGTCTCTGAAAGACCAAAGAATGAACAATGACACAACACACGGATCACCTTCTGCACTGCTCAGGGCCCCATCACACCTGTGCAGTGTCACAGCAGAGATGCTCCACAGCCAAACCTCATCCAAGAGACAGTGACGGTTCCAGGATGTCCCCTGGACAGATCTCTCTGAACCAGAGCTGTGCAGGGTGCCAAGGCAGCACTCTGGCCCAAACAACACTTTGGCACAAGTGAATGCAACAGCCTTGGTGCTCCACCAAAGGCCAAAGCAAGGTGGATGGGCAAACAGACAGCACCTTCCTCGTGCAGAACGCTGAAATACCCTGGAAGAGAAGCCCTGCCCGTGGACAAGAGACTGCCACTGTTAATGGGAATCCAAAATCCTGCTACAGAGAACCTGAAAGTCTTCTCAGCACCCTTATTCCATGTTGTGGTCACCATGAAGGTCACGCCATAGAAATGAAGTGTGCATGTGTCACAACAACCACTACAACAGGTCAAGGATATTTGAGGGACATGGCAAGACTCAATGGGCAATGGCACCACCACCTCGATGTGTGATGGAGCAATGGCAGAAACGTTTTAGCACAAGACACCAAGGCAAACACGACATGGCAACTGGGGAGGCAGTGGGGAGTCCCCCCCAGACACCTTGCCTTCTGGCCCCTAGGCAAGGTGGTGAGAACCATCCCGTCCACCCAAACCATTTGTTCCCAACACGTTCCCCAGCCCTCCGCCATTCCCAGGATCCTGACCTCCGTGCTCCCCAATGCTCAGGCCGCCCCTCACCTGAGAGCTTTTGCGAGCCCCTTCCAACAGCTCCATACCCCTAACCCCGGCTCCAGAGACCCCACACCGCTGTCGGGTTCTGCTGGGCCATAGCCCCGGGGCTCTCCCAGCCCGCTCTGTCCCCGGGTCTTTCCGCCCGTCCTCTCCACCCGCAGCCCCCGGCCCGAAGCCCTTTCACGCCCCTCTCCGGGCCCCTCTGCCGCGGGTCAGGCCGCGGGGTCTCCGTGCCGGCGCCGCCCGCCCCGGCTCTCCCGCCGTGTCCCGCCCAGGAGCCCCTTCCCCTGCCCGCCCCCGCCGGTGCCCCCTGCCCGGCCCCGGCGCCCCTCGGCCCCAGCCCGCCCCCGCCCCACGGCCCACTGCCGCCCAGGGCCTCGGCGTCCCTCGGCCCTCGGGCCCCCGCCTCGGTAGCCCGCGCCGGCCCATCACCCCGCTGCCGCAGGGCGCCGGCCCTGAGCGGCCCCGGGCAGCCGCGGCTCGGGTGTCCCGGTGTCCCCGGCCGGGCGGGAGCGGCGCCGGGCCCGGCGCGACCCCGACGGCGGCTCCGCGCTCACCTCCGCCATGGCCGAGCGCGAGCGGCAGGGGGCGCGGGCCCCGGATGCGGCGGCGGCCGCTGATTGGCTGTGGCGTGAAGGGGCGGGGCCGGGCCCGGGGCCGTCTGAGGGGCTCCGGTTCGGGTCCCGGCGTTGGGTTCGAGTTCGGGCTCTGGGTGTGGATCTTGTCCCGCCCCGCCGCTACCGCCCGGCGACGTCCCTGGGGAGTGGCACGGAGGGACGGGAGTGGAGTGGAGGTTGCCGGTGCCCGCAGCAACGCTCTCCGAGTACCGGCCGGACTGTTTGGCCGCTGCCAGAGCCGCTCCGGGGCCGCCGCTCCGGGGCCGCGCATCTCCAGCCCCTCAGAGCCCCGCAAGGAAATGAATCCCCCGAGAGCGGCGGCCCAGGCAGCGCGGGGGCCGGTCCCGCACCCCTGTGCCGGGTCCCTCGGGTGGGGCAGGCGGTGGAAAGGCCCAGGGATGGTCCCCAGATCCTCCAGGCCACAGGGACACACCGGGGATCACATAGGTCGGAGGAAAAACCGTGCTCACAACCCCAGCCTTCTTCATGTATCATGAAGTTTGAACCTCCAGGAAACACTTTCAAAGATCCTCACTGAGCACTCCCTTGATAAAAAGTCGCTGCATGTCATTTAGAGTTCACAGAAGAGGGTGATAAGAATTGGAGCTCAGAGAGAAGAGTCTGTACCTCACAAGGGTCTGTATACCTACCCTATACCAGATAGTGTAGGCACTATCTCATCGTTCCTTGCTGTGGCTGTGCTTCAAAAGCCCCAGAGATGCACTTGTGGAAGCTGCCTGACGGATTTTTCCACCTCTGACTGGGGATGACCACGTGTTTCCAGAGAACAATCCTCCAGCACAACAAAGGAACCCATCTCCAGGGATTCCTGCAGTGAATGGCCCTACCAGGCTCCCCTCCATCCCCAGAGCCCCTCAGGGATCCCCTGATCCCTCAAAGACTCCTGGCTGAGCCAGCAAGGCAGCCCTTCCCTCAGGGTGTGCAGTGACACGGTGCACAGGGACATTTGCCACCAGATTTCACCATATGATAAATCCTGTGGGTCATCATCCCACTCACACCAATGCCTGTGCCCGGGTCTGCCTCTGGCTGTGCCCACGGAGGTCTCATGCTCAGTCTCTGGGAGCAGCCTCTCCACCCTGGCAGCTGGCTCCATGCTGGGTTTTGCTCACGCTTCTGAGCTCAGGAAGCAAAGTGTTATCAAGTGCTTCTGAAGTGGTGGTGGCCCTTGAGCTGAGAACCAGAACACTTCACCAGCCCTTTGTTCCCTTGCTCAGAGCTGTCTGGCTCTTCTCAAAGGACTAACAGTTTGCAGATGCTATTTGTTCAATAAAAAAGAGTAACCTCATCTCCAAGCTTCAGATAAAACGTCTGCAAAAACTACTGCTTTCTGCCTTGCTCCCAGCAGTGCATCTGGGTATTCCATCACCACAAAGAGCAGAGAGGTTGCGGGTTTGAGTCAGGGCTTGGGGTTTAGGTCTGGGGAGAACTCCACTCATTATTGAGAGTCTGTCCTGGAGCAGTGCCCCTGCCAGCTTCTGCTTCTTTATTCAATGCTTGCACTGACTGCAGGCTGAGTGTCTTCGAGCAGCTGCACTTCCCTGAGGGAGCAGTGAAACACCTGTGAGGAGACACCTCCATTGCCCAGGACATTGATTTCTGTCCTCAAAATGACCAGGCAGCACATCCTGCAGCCCCACCAGGCTCTGAAGGCAGCACATCACCCATCCCTGGCACCGAAGCCATCATCTTAAATCAGAGATTTTAGTGCCTGACATTCCGTATTCTGAGATTTTTCAGAGGAATTTTTAAAAGCCCGAAGGGCAGTGGAATGCCGGGTGGCTCTCCGGGTGTTTGCGAGTGATTCATCAGGACACCACAACAGCAGCTCTCCAACAATTGCTTCTCTGTGGACAGAGACAACAAATCCTAGGTGGGTGAAGTAGCTTCGGCTGAATTCAGAGTTGGTCTTCCTGCAAAACCAGGATGGCCCTACATCCTGCCCTCCTTTCTCTCCTCCACCTGTGCCCTGCCTGGTAAACAGTTCTGTTTCTTGGAAAAGCTTTGCAGCCCTGAGACAAAGTGCAAACTCTTTTTCTTTGACGCAGCTTAGCTACAGGGTGTTTAGCCACAACAGATTGTAGATTAAAAAAAAAAACAAAAAAACAGTTTACATGGGTTGAAAAAGCAGTGTTGATAGAAAAAAAAGAATGTGTCAGTATTGGTAAAGGACTGACTCTGCCTGGGAAAGGGGAGGTTTGTGTGGGGCTGTGTCCTGCCGTGGGTGCAGGGTGGGCTCCATGCCGAGGAGGGCACAGACAAGCTCGGACTATAAAAAACTCTGGGTTTCCGGTCGTTTGAGGCTGCTGACAGACAGAACAGCTCCAAGGCTTAACAAAGCAGCTGTGAATTAGGCTTTAAAGAGGCATCAGCTCTCACCAATGCTAGATGGAGCTCTGCTACTCACAAACACCGCACCCCGTGCAAGCTTTCAGATAAGTGTTCATACTTCTGAACTGTGCCGGTGTCTCAGGATCCGCCCTGGCTGTCAGCTGCCCAACACAGCTTCCAGGGGTCTTTTCCAGGTTTTCTGAGGCACAGAGGACAGGTGATAGGATGGCTGGGTCAAAGTAAGCATCACGGTTATGTAGTTCCTTTCTCATCCTGTTCTCCTCCCAGCCTGCCTCCCTCCCTTCCTCCTTCCACTTCAAGTCATCACAACCCATAAATGTAATTTATTTACAATCGAAATACTTATATCACAGTCTCTGCAGGGCTCACAAAAAATGGGTGTGATATCTACAGATGTAAATTCACTGCAGGCTTGGGCTTGCACACTCTGGATGAATCCTGCAGGTCAGATAAGGCCCAGGCTGCCATCGCATGTGCTGAAATCCCAAATGGCAGCGCAGGGCACAGGCAGGAAGATGTGGTTTGACAGCAATTCAAGCAGGCACGCTGAAGGTTTGCAGTTTCACAGCCTTTGCACCGGCACAGCTGCCAAATAAACCACCCCTGGGATGGCCAATCCTTTCAGGATGTCAACGTTCCAAAAAGGCCAGCACCGAGAGGACAGGAACGTCTTTTCCCTCACATGCTTGTGCTGTGTGGTGACAGCCAGAGGGACAGCCCAGGGGACAGCAAAGCCACACAAAGCCTCTGCTGCCAAGGGACACAACAGCTGCTCACTGGTGTATGGTGCAGTGTCCCCCTGACCTGCTGCCTCTCCACAGCTCCTTGGCTTCCATGGGGTCAATCCTGCAGGTGGTGAAGCTCCTGCGTTTGAAATACGTGCTGAGGGCAAGTGTTTCCTGCTGGTGACAGTAATTAATAGCAGATGCTTGATGAGGGATGCATGGAGGCCAGCTATGCCCGAACTTGGATCCCTATGCCCCTCTGCCAGTGCAGGATCTCCATGTCCCCGTGGTTCAGGGTATCACAGAATCCACTTGGTTGGGCAGCTTGACCCCCTCCAGCCTTGGGCGTGTCCCCAGCAGCCCTTGGCTGGGCACACAGGTGTGTTTGTTTACCTGTGCACATGTCCTGCACACTTACCCCTGCAAACAGCACCCCCCTCCCATTCCCTCCGTGCTGCCTGGGGGCTGTGGGTGTGTAACCCCGAGGCAGGGAGCTAAATGAGGGAGCGCTGATGAGGAACTCATTAATTCTGGTTGCCTGTCAGCTTCACAGGATGATGATAAAATGCTGCATCCTTCTGGAGCAGCGGGAAGCGGCGGCAGGGCCGGAGAGGGAGCAGCCTGGCCATCCCACACCCCTGCTTGCAGCCAGACCCCCCATCCTGCACCCCTGTGTCCTGACATGGAGCTTGCATCCAGTCCCCCTCTTCCTCTGGATCACCCGGGAGGAGTTGGGAGCGTTGTGGGGTGGATAAAGTGGGATTGTGCGGGCAGCATGTTCACCACAGCTGCAACCCAGTGGCAGCTGGGTTTGGAGGGGTGTGTGGGCTTGGGTGGTACCTGGAACGGGAATGATTCCCTCCTCTCCTAGCCCCTGGAATGGGGATGATGCCCTCCTTTCCAGCTCCTGGAAGAGGGATGACACCCTCCTTTCCAGCCCTGTGCACACACAGGTGCTTTGCACGGCCAGCGTGTGACCACGTGCCTGGGTGTGCCACTGCACCTTCACAGGGCACCAGCCTGTGTTGCTCTGGCTGCCTGGACGCTGACAGAGGCTCTGGTGGTGCCTGGCAGCATTCCTAATGAATTCAGTGCTGCCCTTCACATCAAACAGCCACGGGAGAAGGCATTTCTCGGCCCCATCTTTATTCAATGCGCCAAACACGCCACTCCCGGGCCTCACACTCACAGCATCTTGTTCACAGCTGTAGCTTCAAAAGGACCAGGGGAGAAGGAGGGGGAGGTTGTGTGGGAGGCACGGAGTGTGCTGGGGCTCCTGGTGGTCACCATGTCCCATCAGAGAGGAGCTGAGACTCCCTGGACACCACTCGAGTTCTGCTCCCCCGGGCTGCTGGGACCTGGCTGTCCCCAACCATCCTGCAGGGCCATGTGAGATGCCTCTGACAAGATCTAGGGCTGGTGGAGCAGAGGGACAGGAGGTGCATGGAAGGCAAAGGGGTTCTGTCCTATTCAGAGCTGCCTCTGCCCCCTCCTGTTCTTCCCTGCTCCACTCTCAGCCCAGCCCCATCCGTCTCACAGGGCTGAAACCCAATTACCGTTCCAGGGAGGGGGTGGTGCAGCGGCAGAGATGTCCATTAGCCTGGGGGATGGAGATGGAGCGATAGGAGCTCTAATGGCCTTACCAGGACTCTGATGACAGCCTGCCTGCCCCAGCTGCGGCGGCCCCTGCCCGCACGGGGGTGACACCAGAGAGATTCAGTCTTGGTTTGCAGGCCGTGACAGGGATTTCGATGCAGATTTGGAGCCCTGTGCATGCACACATGTGCCTTGTGTGAGCTTGCACGATTTAAAGCCACTCCAACACCCACAGGAGCTGCCCCAGGGGCGGCCCAGCCATCTGACTGTAAAGCAGCCCAGTCCTTACCCTCGCTCGTCCCGCTGGAGGAAGGATATTTGGCAGTGGAGCCTGTTGTGCTCTGAAGTTTAATTAACCCCGTCTCCCCCCTGAACAGGCTTCCCTTCCTCTGCTCAAATGCCACAAATGATCCTTTGCAGATGCTAATCTGCAGAAAGAAGAAAAAAAAAAGATTCCACATTTAATTGCAGAACATAAAGATATTACAGGGTCATTAAAACACCATGAATATGGAAATGAAATCCACAGGCATGCATGCAGATAATGGCAGGGAAAAGGGAGTTGCAGGTGAAGCTGAAAGGTGGAAAGGTGGAAAGGTCAGCTCCATCTGGATACATCATTAACCCCCTGCTCCAGGCAATCTCAAAGGCCAGGGGAGTGTCTCGGGGGTTTCGGTTGTGCTGGCTGCACCCCGCGGGACCCGTAGCAGGGGGAGGATGGTGCTGCCCCGAGCAGAGGCCAGGTGATGACGGTTGGCCCTTGCTGTGGGGGTTTTGGGGATCAGCCTCTGCCTGATCTGCAAAGATGGCTCAAATCCCCGCCGAACCCGGTCTGTGACTTGGACCATGGGACCCGACAGCCCGGGGAGGGATGCTGAGATGGTTTTGCTCTTCAGGGACTCCTTCCCACCCCGGGCCAGCTGTGGAGCCAGGCTCAGCCCCCGGCGTGCCTCATTACTGGGTTGATCCCAACACCCTGTCTCCCCTCCGCCCCGGCTCCCTCCTGCTGCTCACGCTGCCGGCTTGACACTGACGTGAGCTGCTAAGTGGAAAAAAATAATAGGGGCCTCGCTAATTGGAGCTGAGACGCCAGGAAAGAGAGAGTCACAGGCCAGGGTGGCTCTGACACCCGGCTGCAGGCGAGTGACGGGTGCGGTGGTGTGGCAGGGACGGTGGGCAGGGTGGCAGTGGCCACAGCCACATGGACTTGGGGGCTGTTTGCCATGCCCAGGGTGCTGTCGTGCCTCTGTCCTTGCACCCTTTGGGACGTCCCCAAGGAGCCGCGGCCCCTGGCATTCGGGTCCTGCCTGATGGGACGGCATGGGTGAGGAGGGTGTGCTGCTGCTGGGACACCTCCGGATCCTCGGGACCTTCCAGACCCCCAGCACAGCGCTGCGATGCTGTTGTGCCGGGCTGCCAGAGCCCCCCTGCTCTCCCAGCAGCAGCTTTTGCCTCCAGGGAGAGCGTGAGGAGGAGAAAAGCAGATTAGAGTTATCGCTGCATCTCCTCGCTGAGCTGAGAGCTAAATGTCAGATCACATCTGACACAGCTCCGAAGGGGAGGGCGAGGAGTCTCGGTGCACCCCTCATCTCAGGGGGCGCCGATGGGGGCACAGGCAGTGGGGCTGGCAACTGGACGCCAGCCTTCCCCCGGGAGCAGAGTGGGGAGATGGCTGACTCGGGGTCCCGCTGCCTCGCCTGGCTGGCAGAATCCCAACCGCAGCCCCAGAAACTTCCCTCCTCCTGTTCCCATGGAAACGAGGGATTTTCTTCTCCCCAAAGTTGAGCTGCGTGCCTGCGCTTTCTGCCCAAGTCGAGCCCCTTCGCCAAAGCCCCGCGGGACGATGATTTGATGGGAGCTGCTGGTCCGGCTGGAGCGGTCCCTCAGCCGTGCCCGTGGAGCCAGGCTGTGGACCTGGGGCAGCACAGACGCTCTGCTCGGGGTGTGCCAGACCAGGGTGTCCTGATACGGGAAGAGGAGCCGAGGAGGACGATCGTCACCTGCTCAGCGCACTCTGCCATCTCCACAGCTCACACGGAGAAAATGAGCAGCGTGCTGGGAAAATAGCCCGGCACGGTGAGCAGAGAGCCCTCGTTCCTGCCCCAGCCATCGTGCAGCGTGAGCCCCTGGGACTGATTGATGGCCCCGCAGCGGGAGTCAGCCCTGCTTTGGGCTCCGGCTGGGAAGGACACTTTGGGCGTGAATTGAGACCGTCCATCGGTAATCAGAGGGTTTCAGCGCTCTGCTCACCTCTGGCAGGAAGAGGACAACCTGACGTCTGCTCTGATGAAAGGAAAAGCTTTCCCCATCCATCAGTCCTGCGGGCTGGCAGGAGCAAGCAGCGCGCACCAGCTCTGGGGCCACTGAAATCCTGAGGGCTGAGCTGCGGGAGCTTCTCCGTGGGATAAATGTGGAGGAGTCAGATTTAGACAACAATGACTAAAACTGAGCTTCAGTAAAAATTAACTCCGAAGAGGGGAATGTTCCAGGCGCTGCCATTTGCTGTCAGTAAAAATAAACTTGCAGGTTAAACACAGCCTTTTCTTCCTGGGTGCTCACGTGCCAGATCAGGGAGCTTCCTCCCGCTGAAATGGTTAAAATTAAAATCAACGAGGACCAGCTCTGCCCTGCCCTGTTGAGCATCACCCCCGGGGCTGAGATGGGGTGCTCAGGGCCCCTCAGTACTCAGGGGTGCATCAAAGCTGGGGTCACCTTGTTAGCACAGTGTTTGGGGTCCAGCGAGCACCTGTTCCACATCCATGACCTGGAGGGAGCTGGAAATATCAGGTGGTTTTTAAGGCTCGCTGGACACCTGGCAGGGCCCATCCCTGCACCAACAGCACCTCCCAGCCACACAGCCCCCTCCCAGGGCCGGCTCCTTCCCTCCGCCTGCCATTCTCACTGGGGTTTTAATTAGTGCTCCTCTGTATATTCAGCAAGCAGGAGCCCGGAATGGAAATGTACAGGTGTCCCCTTGATCCAGTTTCCATGGTTGCCGCATCGAGGTGGGGGCTACATCTTTTTTTTATATATTTAATAATTTTATTACAGTGGCTTCAATCCACTGGCAAAGAAGGGAGGGGGGGGAGAATGTGGGGGAATAAAAAATGCTGGATGAAAAGGCCATGTTCCCTTGGCTGGGCTTATTTGCTGTCATTCTTTTTCTCTTATTAGCAAGCTCTGTTTTCCAAGATGCTCCAAGTCCAAGAGCTCACTAACGAGATCCCAGCTCTCTCTGCTGTGGGGGGAACAGCCCAGGCAGCCATGCTGGAGCCACACAAATGCCTGTGGGGCCACCCCAGAGGCCAAGGGAGAGGAGCAGGATGGTGCTGAGCAGGGTGGGCAGCAGGGACACCACTGAGCTATCCTGACATGTCCTCATCCCTGTCCCCATCCCCATGTCCCTGCTCCCACCCTCACTCCCCTGCCTGTGGGATTGTCCCTGGCATCCCTCACCAGCACAGCAAAGCTTCCCTGGCCTCAGGCCACAAAGTGATCATGGCCAGCCCGAGCAACTCTTGGGGACACTGGGTTGGTGCTGCACAGCCAGGCCTTGGGCACGGGGAAAGCCCAGGGAGTCCCTGGCAGAGCTCCTGCAGCCCTCCAAGGCAACTGGGCTCGTGTTCAGGGACTCCCAGTGCCACAATCTCTCCACCCTGCCCCATCCTCACCCGGTGTGGTGGCACTCGCTGAGGGTGGTGGCTGCTCCGGGGCTTTGGGTGCCAGCACCAGAAACTCTCATCTTTTCACCAAATCAGTCTCAATCTCCTCTGCTGCGACCAGTGCAGTGTGTGAACGTGCCCATCTGTCACCATCAGATTATTTAGCCTCGACCCTGCCTGTGAAAGCAGGCAAAATCTTCTCTGTTTACTCGGAGCTCAGGATGGGTTTCAGCTTTTGTGCAACGGGTGTTAAAAATAACACAGGAACGGCATGGGCCCAGGAAAAATCCTCTCTCCTTCCACTGCTCTGTGCAGCTCGCCTTGCCAAGTAGGAAGAAATCCCCTTTCCTCCTCCTGGCAACGTCCCGTACTGTGGCAGGCAAACACACACGCCGAGCCGCGGACCTATTAGTCACCAGTAAATGTTCTTTTCTCTCCCGATTTGTTTCCCTTTAAGCTTGATGTTTTCCTCTCTTGCTGCCCGGGCCTCGTTAGGCTGTAATTAAAGCCAGGAATCAAAGCGGCATGGTGCAATTAAAACTCGGGGCGGGACGCGGGGTGCCCCGGGGAAGCCGGCAGCGGGCGCTGGGCTCTGCTCACGCACAGCCGCCTGTCCCCTGCGCGGCCGCGGGGAGTGGTGACAGTGCGAGGAGACAGGACAGGCGCAGGCTGAGCCCAGCCGAGCTCCGCTGTAAAGATCTTCTGTCATGTACAGCGTCACCAGCTCTGGCACCTGGAGGATGAGCTGAGATGCATCCACTCCTGAAACAAGATGAATTTTCCTGGCTGTGAGAGTCGTAAACACACGGAGCAGCTCAGAGTGGGGAAGAGACACTGCTCACGGCGCCTCTAAGCTGAGACTAAATCTCCATCCTGCCAGGGGAGGGCTGTGCCCATCCCTGCACAGGATCCTTCAGTCCCCACAGCCAGGGGGACATGCTGACTGCTGCTCACTGCAGCTTCCCCGTGGTTTTTTGGGGACAGTCCTGAGGATGCAGCTCCCACGCCCAGAACCTGGAGCCATCCTGCTGGCTCATGTCCCTGTGCCAGGGAACAACTCAGGGAACGGTCAGGCCATTGGTGTCCTGCTCCTGGCCAGGGACGAGTGGGCTGGAAGAAGCCCAGGACATGGGCTCAGGGCACCGCCCAAGCAGGAGCATTGTCAGTGCCTGGTGAGGTGTGACGGTGGCTGGTGAGCCAGTGGGCAGTGCCTGGACACAACATGGAAAAGTCACACCACCAGCGTGCCGAGCCCCTTGGGCAGGGCAGGACCAGCACCCAAACCACTGCCACAGCAGCTGGCCTAGCCCAGCGCCAGAGCTGGTCCCCACGTGGAAAATGCTGGAGAGGGGGAGTTGCTCCCCAGAGCGGGGCTGAGACCACCAGAGAGAGATCCCCTGCACTCATCTGTGCCAGAAACACCAGCACCCCATCATAGCTCGTCTCCCCACTGCTGGGGCCTGGCCCGACAGCCGCCCCACGCAGAGGCTCCCCCGGCTTTGAAAATAGATAGTAACAAGTGAGTGCAGGCAGCAGAAGTAGCAAAGCATATGGTAGGTGTTGGAGTTTATTCCTGTCGGTGAGTGTCAGCAGCGACAGACGGCTGGGGGTGGCAAAGTGAGAGGTTTTGGTAGGCGCCCGTGCAACACCACCCCACGGACTCCACAGCTGCGACGAGGGTGGGGACCCTGCCACCCCCTGCCGTGTGCCATCGGCGGGGCAGCCGGCGCTGCGATGCTCTCCTGGCGCCCGGGAATGCAGCCCGGGGTTGTCTGAACCCCCTCCCTGCGCCTCAGGGCTGTTTGTGTCAGTGATGCCCGGGGCACCCCTAAACTCCCCACAGAACCACGACGCGTTTGGCTGCTTCCAGACAAGTCTGTGAGCCTCGTCTGAGCCATCTGAGGGTCACCACCCGATCTGGAGGAACATCTGGGAGAGTGAATGGCTGCTCCCTGCTCCCAGCTGCTGCTCTGCAGCCGTGGCTGGTCCTGGGGTCTGCCAGCACTGCCCATTCAGCCCGGCCTGCCCCTGTGGCATTTGGAGCTTTCACGGAATTGCCCCGGTGGCCAGACCCGCTCTCACCACCCGACGCCTCTGCTGGGAGACGGGGTGGGCAGGGAGCCAGGGCGGTGGGAGGGAACAGATTGTCCGCAAAAAAGCGCGTCAGTTCCCAACCGGCAGCTCGGAGCAGGATCTCCTGCGGGTTTATACCTTGTTTGTCTGAGCCCGCTCAGGGGGTCTGCGGCTGCTTAAGGACCTTTTGCCAGCATCCTTGCAGCAGCACGGTAATGTGGAGCTGGGAAAGGTGAGCCCTCACCCCGGCAGAGGCTGCCAGCAGGACTGTGGAGCTCCTGGTGCTCGGTGGTTTGGGCACTGCTGTGGCCTCGGTTGCCTTGAGGATCCCATCCTGCCCAGACTGAGCAAGGAAGAGCCCTGGCAAGCAGCGGAGCCAGCACACATCCTCCCCTGGCACAGGTGAAACAAACACTCGCCGAGCAGCAGCTCACCTGTGGCTCCTGCCCCTGCTAATTGCAGTGTTCTCACTTCACACCGATGTGCTTGATAAGATTAGCAATTACACAAACCTCATACAGCAATTGGTCTGGGTCGGGAGCCGTGTGAGGAAAATTGGACGGAAGTGCAAATGGGAATTAATTATAATCTGGCAGTGGACAGGTTGGAGGGTTTGAATCTATATTTCTATGGATTTCTCAGAGCAGCCTCTGGCTCTGCCGAAGGTGTGAAGGGTGCCAAGGGCTTTACGACAGCAAAGATGTGCTCACTGCTGTTCAGGCCGTCACAGAGCTCGGGCAGGGGATGTCACAGGAAGGGCCCTCGGTTCCCAGTGTTGCCCTGGCATGGGCGAATGTGGCCGCGGCATTGCAGGAGCTCCCTGCCCTTCCTGCTCTCCGCCTGGCAGCTGCCGTTGTTATCTCCATTGCCATGGCAATGCCAGCCCGGCTCCCACGGCGTGTCCGCCTGTGCCTCCACCAGGCAGGCGCGGTCCCACGCCGGGCTGGAGCCCCGCTCCCGCCACAGCCCACCCAGCTGAACGGCCACGGCACGGGCAGGGGGGCTTAACACGACCCCAAAATGCTGTGGGGATGGAGATGGACATGTCACCTCACCCAAGAGGTTCAGTTCGAGTGGGAAGCAGGGAGAGAAGGAGAGTCTGCACCTGGAACATCTCCCAGCCCTGCCCTGCTGTGTCCAGCCAGGTGCCCTCCACCACAGCAGGACCCCTGTGCCCCCTCAGCCACCCTGGGCTCAGTCATAGCCCCCCTGTGCTGGTACCAGCCTGTGGCCCCAAAAGTCGTATTGATCAGCACCTCGCTGCACTGACACTAAAGTGCTTGCCAGCAGCTGCTGGCGTTTAACAAATCCTCCTGTCTGCTTATTTACAGCATTTCCCCCCCTCTCACCTGGGCTTTCTTGATGTTTGGGAATTTTGCAAACGTTTTAAAGGCAGCATTTCAAAGTGCAACAGGTAGCTAGCAAGAAGCAAGTCAGTGGAAAGGGTGAGGAGAGGCAGGAAAGATCATCCACCCTGCAAGACAGCTGCTGCTCTCACCCTCATCCATCCTTGCATGCCCCCTGCACTCTCCCACTGCAGTTCCTCATATTCTGTATACCCACCCTGGCCCCAGCCCCAAGTCAAGACTGGATCCAGGGGCTTGAATTAATGGTGAGGAGGAGTCCAAAGTGGCACTTCCCATCCACTGGTTGCCTTTTCCTGGATATGGAGGCAAGATCTGGGTTCAGGTGCCTGTTGGATTGCCAGCCTCAAAGCAGGAGAGCAAAGTGCAAATGGAAAAGCAGAACAGAGGGAGTGTGTGCTGGGGCTGACAGCGCTGGGCAGCACTGCCTGCCCCAGGTACACCCTGGCAGCTGCTGCCACGGTGCTGCATTTCAGCAGAGTGCTGAGTGCCGGCGGGCTGACGGGGAGCTGGAGGTCATCTCTGCTCTCGACGAGTTCTTGAGACCCCAGCCCGGGGGTTTCCGTGTCCCCTGGAGGAGCTCAGACTGCTGGGTGCTGGGGGATAACGCCGGAGTGTCACTCTCCACTGATGTGACTCTCTCCGCCTGATGCGGCTACAAGAGACTGTGGGATTCAATTAAGTTCTGTTTTCCTCCCAGTAACAGTGAGAAGTCTCTCCTCTCCCCTCTAAGGCAGACACGCTGCCATGGAAGACAAATGCTTGCAATAAAGCGCTGGAGCGCGGTGCCGGGGGAGGCCGATGCTCCCTGCAGCCGGCACTGCCCGGATCGCGTCCGCCGCTTCCCGGCGCCCTCCCCGCGCCTCTGCCCGCCCGGCCCCGCACCAGCCGGCCCGGCCCAGCTGCCAGCACCGTGTGGCCATGGGGATCCGGCTGGCTCCGGCGCAGGACCCGCAGGAGCCCCTTCCCCGCTTGGAGCCCCCCCGCCACCGGCCGAGCGTTGCCAGGCAACGGGAAGATGCTTTTCTGACCGAAAAGGGAAATCGGCAGCCGGAGCTGGGGGTGGGGGGAGGGAAATGGCTGGGCTTGGGCTGCCCTCGGGAGCACAGGAGGCTCCCCCAGCCTCAACAGCACCCAAAAAATGCAGAGAGGAGAAGCAGCCGTCGCAGCCCTGCTCAGCCAAAACTGCCCAGCACGCCCGAGCAGTGCCAAGGACAGCACTCTGCACTGGGATCCCCAGCCTGGCTGGAGGATGGGACAGGGACAGGGTGTCCCCCAGCAGGGACAGTCCCGCTGATCTCCTCACCGCGGAGCCCTCCTGGGAGCCTTGGCCCCGCCGAACATCCTGGATGAGACTGAACCCTCAATTTGCCCTCTCCCTCCCACGCCAGCCATAACGCCATGGCTAAATGAGCTCCAGGCAATTTTCTCAGAAGTTGAGTCCTCACGCTGAGGGAACACAGGGCTAAAAATAGCCGAGGCCTGTGTGTGCCTCTCGCCCAGGTGAGCCCCACTCCAGAGATCAGGACTTCTCCAGATCCAGCCTCCCCTGCTCTGCCTCAATTTCCTGCACAGATTGGACCACCCAAATGTGCCCCAGAGCTGTGGCAGCCTCGGGACCCCTTGCCCAAAGCAATCCCTGTGCAGGGGAAACCTCTCTGGGCTCAGACATCCCTTGGTGTGCACAGCGATGGGCAGAGCTGCCCTTGGGCTCAGAATTTCACCTGGTTGTGCTTTACCTGGGCATCTCCTGACCCAAGGATCTGTGTTGTGGAGTGGGGATGTATCACTCCCTTCCCCAGCAGCAGCTCCCAGTTCAGGCACTCCTCTCAGCATGACCAAACCCTCCCAGGTTCAGTGAGGCAGACGCATTTCCTTCCCACGGCGACTTAATTACAAATTCACAGTTAAATCTTCCCCCACAAGATACCCCTCTCCACCCCTCTGGCTGCTTCCAGTGCTTCAAATGTTGAACACTTTCCAGGGATTTTCGTGTGCTCAGGCTGATCCCATCCACTCAGGTTCAGACTAACTTAATCAGCCTCATTTCATTACTAACTGCTGCAGTTTTGGACCTCTAGAAAAAGCATGACTTAAATTATTAGCACCTACCAAGCTGCTTTCACCACCCCTGTGGGGGCCAGAGGTGAGAGAACAGATCTGTCTCCACCCAGCCTCAATAGCTACCAAAAATGACAAATTATCACAATTGTGGAAATTAGAAAAATGGCATTTAGGTAACAGACAAATACTCCTCTTTTCTTCAGCAGCATCTGGCTAGGAACAGATTTGGAAGTGGCAGGTGGGGAGAGAAGAAAGCAACCTGAATGCTGTCAGCTGGGCAGGTGGGGCCTGGGAGTGGTGAGAACAAAACCATCACCATTTTCTTCATCACCAGTGCTGAGAAGGGCTGCAGGGGTCAGGCTGGGGGAGCAGGTGAGGAGGAGGAAGGACCCCCACAGTGTGGGAAGGGGCTCTCCCTCACCACAGCCCTGGCTGTGAGCTGGCTCAGCACATCCCTGAGTCCCCCCTCAAGCAAGAACAGCACCTCTCCCATGTACCCTCCTCTCCCCAGGAGATCCATTCCCACCTCACCCCACGACTGGTCAGCAGCACCAGGGGAAGATCCTCAGAAACACCTCGAGCCCCTGGAAGGGGGAGCAGCACCCAGAAGAGCAATGCTGCTCCGTGTCTGGACAGTCCTGAGTTTCCAGCTCTGCTTCCCCACACAGGGAGCCATCAAGAATAATGCTAGGAAATATCTCAGGGAAAGCAGGAGCCAGAGCCACACCTGCATCTGTTTTAGAAATTACTTTATTGCACTAAAAAGAGGAAATCATCTGTAAACAAACATTCCATTCAGGTATTAATATATTTTTCACTCCAAAAATACATCATTAAATCCAGCCACAGAAATATCAAAGCAGGAACAATAGAAAATAGCTCCAGCAGCAGAGACCCATCCAAGCAAACAGCGCTGGCTCCCAACACCACCAGCCCAGCACAGAGCAGGGCTCACAGCAGCTCATCCTGGGGCTCACTGCATGGCCACACACCCAACTCCAGCAGGACAGCCCTGGGACAGGCTGGGGTGGGACAGAATGAGAGCCCCCAGGCCCTTGGATCTCCCTCTGGGGTCAGCCTCAACCCAAGGAGCAGCCCGGGGTCCTGCTCTCAGCATCCTCCTCCCCCAAACCCAAAGGCACACGGTTCTTCTGTGGGGGATGTGTCACCCCTCAAACCTCTCAGAGCACCAAACTCTTCATCCCAGCTCCCACTCCCTCTTCTTGCAGCCTCTGTCCCCCGCCCCACCAGCACCCAGGTCCCCCCAGCCCCTTGCAGACACAGCACCCCAGGGAGCACAGGGTGCTGGTGGGGTGCGTGGGGGCTGTCAGGCAGCAGCCAGCTGGGCAGGGTCCCCTTTCTGCCCCAGACCTCCTCAGGGACAGGATGTTCACCCCACACCCCGGGATGTGACACCTCTCCCTATCCCCCCCTCCCCAGAGCCTTCATCTGCCCCCAGGACGAGCCTGGGCACTCGGGGGTTGGGGACCATCCCTCGTGCTGCCTCCTTGGGGAGCACAGGGAAGCCTCGGGTGGGAAACTCCCTGTGAAGGATGGGCATGTCAGCTCCTTGTGTCCTGCATGGTTTGTTTTCAACCACAAGCTCGACAAACAGCCACGATCACCCTGAATCCCCCGGACATGCAAACACGGCGCGATCAGAACTACGCCTTGTGTACCTGGAACGTATTTACAGACACGAGTGAAACGCTGTGAAAGATCAGCCTCGGATATAAATAGCCAACACTGAGATCTGCCATCTGCTGCAAAAGGACAAGGAAGGAACATCGACTGCCACCACAGAGGTTAACACAGAGGGGACACATGTGTGCGTGTGTGTCCACGCGTGCTGCAGCAGGTGGGGACGGGAGCGCTGCAAATCCTGCTCCCTGCACGGAAACATGCAGAGCCCTACACAATGGGTGACACCACACCAAACAACAATGCAGCGTGTTTAATCCACCTGCAGAAACGCCCCGGCCGGCACCCTCCCCTCTCCTGCTGTCCCCAGCCAGTCAGCCGGGATGACAGGTGGGATGGGAAGGATTGGGAACACATCGCTTCCTCCCCAAAGGGAAACTGAAAGCCAGGCCAGTCACTTTGGGAAGCCAGATCCCACTGGGCACAGGAACTTGGTGGCCCCAAAGGACTCATCTCTGCTGCCCAGTGGGTGCAGCCACTTGAAAGATCCTCAGCCTCCGTAAGCAAGGGAGGGTGGAGGGTTCTGGAGCCTCAGTCTGCCCCCCTGCCCAGCCTCACCTGGGATGGCCCCAGCACTCAGGGAGCGCTACTCCTGTCACCTCAGCTTTTGTCAGCAAGGACATCTGCTGGGACACTGCCTGGGACCATCTGTGTGCCCAGGGCAAGGGGTGCCAGCCCCCAGCATCTCCCTCCTGTGGGCAGGGGAGAGGCACAGGCAGCCTTCTGGATTTGGGCAAACCAAAGCCCCCAAAGCTCCACAAGCAGTTTCCCACTGGGGGTCAGCAGTGGGGGACAGTGCTGGGGTGGGCAGGGAGGGCAGTCCCGGAGGCTGCAAGTGTCAGACCAAGCCAACCTTACAGCCTCACAGGGCTGGGATGAGTCCAGGAAAGGCTCAAAAGCCACAAACCTGACTCATCTCCCAGGGTGACTGCCTTTGGCCCACTCTCAGGTCACCTCTGCAGTATTTTCGTTGCGGTTTCCAAGATCAGAAACTTGTCTTTTAAATTAAAGGTGTCACCTGAGTACAGGTGCCTGGGCTTTGAGAGGTGGCCGTAAGTGTGCTACAGAGATTTACCCACCTCCAACCTGCAGCTGGAGACCACAGGCACAGGGAGGGAAGAGTCCAACAGGTGCTTCCATCCTTCCTGGTGGGGAGTGGGCTGGAAGCTCCCCACTTTCTGCTGGGCTCCAGGAGATGCAGCCCCGGGGCAGGACCAGGGAGGGAGCAGCGGCAGAGGCTGTGGCTGCCAGCTGGTGTTGGCAGAGCCCCACAGTAGCACCATTCCTGTGGACCCCCCCACTCTGCCACGACCCCGGCCCTCCTCAGGGGGCCCTTCCAAACCCTCCTCCAGCGGGGCTGCGGGACAGAGCCGGCCTCCCTGCCTCGCCCCGGCCCCACAGGTGGGAGGGCTCCCGCCGGGGCTGGTAGCAGGTACCTACAGACAGGACAGGAGGGAGGTGAGTGGCAGCTCCTTCTCCCCCAACAGCGTGTCCCGCTTAAGACTGCTGCCCTTGTTGACCACCTTGACCTTCAGGGACATCTTCCTGGCGTGGCCGGGGCCCAGCCCATCGAAGAAGAAGTCCTCGTTGAAGACAGGGTTGCGGCTGTTCTTGACAATGGTGCTGCGCTGCTTCTGCAGCTTCCCAGGGTTGAGGCAAAGCGAGACGCAGCAGTTGATGCTGCGCACATCGACCAGGGCATCGAAGAGGTCCTCGGCGGAGACGAGGCGCACACGCAGCCGGGCGTTGGAGGGGTCGTACTCGGCAGCCAGGCGCAGGTTCCCGCCCCGGCTCAGCCGCAGGCTGTGCTCCCGGTCCCGGCCCGCGGGCAGGTCCAGGGGCAGCACGGCGGTGGGAGGTTGTGTCCCGGCAGGGGCGCTCCTGGCTCGGCGCTGGGCGCTGGGGCTGGTGTCAGCCGAGCTGTCGTCGGTGGACAGCGAGCTGTTGCGGGCCACCGAGTGCTTCAGCTTGATGACCTTGGACTGGCTCTCTTGGCTGAAGAGCTTCAGCAGGGAGACGGAGCGGGAGAGCAGCGGGGAGCCGAAGGGTGAGGACTCTGCTGAGGAGCACGTGTCGCTTTCCCCGCCGCTGAAATAGCGGCCGGGGTGCATGAGGGCTGCGCCGAGGTCAGAGGGTGTCCGGCGGCCGCTCTCGCCGTTCAGCTTGGCTTTGCGCTGGGCGCTGGGCGAGGTGACGGGCGAGGGGCAGAGGCTGCTGTGCTCGCTGTGGAACAGTGACTCTTTGCGCCGGGTGTGGGGGCTCTCCATCAGCGTGGCGAAGCCGT
>VZSR01000386.1:996438-1036806 GCA_013398615.1 Brachypodius melanocephalos
TGGACCGCAGCCACCACCCACGCTCTGCCCTCCGTCCTGCTCCAAACCCCCTGGCCAGGGCTCGGGGCCGCGCCAAAGCCTCGGGCGTTGGGAGTGAGGGGTTCGGGGTAGCAGGCAGGGGAGGGCGACGGCCCCTCCCAGAGCCACAGGGCTGTGACACAGGCTGGCGCCCGCTCGTGTTTCGCGTTAGCTGGAGCGAAAGCGGCCAGCAGCCCCCGGGCACTGCCCTCGCCCACAACAGGGACATTTTTTTTGCTCTTTCCACCTCTGCATTCTCGGGAAGCGCTGCAGAAGCCCGGGGCTGGCCGGGGAGGCGGGGGAGGGCTTGGCCAGGCTTCGATGCACAAGCGGGCTGCCCTACTTCTGTGCCTCCCAGCCCACTGGTCCTCTTTTGCTCTGATTTCATCTGCCTCCAAAGCCAGATCTGACTCCCGCTTTGTTTATATCTGTCTGCAGGGGTCGGGCAGTAAAAAAAGCACAAACATTTTCTTGTTTTTCTGCTTGTAACTTCAGCAACCAGAGGGGAAAAATCCCACAAAACCCTTAAAGAGACTTTCTGACCTTCATCGAGCAATTCGCCCTTGCTCCTGCCCTGGGGCTGTGGCGTTTTTCGAGCGGTTCAGAGGACTCCTGGCTGGCTTGGCCCAGAAGGGCGAGGAAGCCCAGAGCAGACCCACAGCAGCTCTGCTATGCTGGAGCCCCGGGGGCCCTCACCTTTCCCCAGCCTTGCATCCCTTCTATCGCCAAAATCGTCTTAATGCTGAGCCTCCATCCCCACAGCATCACAGGCTCCTTTCAGCTCTTGTTTTCAGCTTCCCGAGGAGCTTCCTTGCGGTGCTCTTCGATCCAACACCCCCCTGCCCTCGCAGCAACCGGCACAAACAAAACCGGAGCCTCCCCCGGGGCCGGCCATGCCCTGGACGATGTAGCCGCCTTTGTCTTTGCTCCTCACTGTCTCCTGTTCCCTGGCAGGTGATGGGGTGAGAGCCAGTAATTGCTCTAAGTGCGATCAATAAATCAAGGTAATAGAATTACATCTGCTGTTGCCACGTTGGGAGCCGCATCCCTGCTCTCTGATGTCTCTTCCTTGGTTTTGTTTTTAAGCCGCTGCAGAGCACTGGAACAAATCAGGCTTCTCCACGCACTTATAATCGGCTGCAGGAGGGTCCAAGGGGGATTCAGGTCCCTGCCCAGCCTGAGGGGCTGAGGGCTCACGTTCCCGGGGGCCAGGGGTCAGCCGAGGGAAGGCACCGTGTCCCTGCGGAGGTTACGGGCGTTTTGCCCAACGGCATGCAACGTGCAGAGCACTACGGGCACCGCCGGCACCCTGGGGCCTGGGGACAGCACAGCCGGGCACGGTGCAGCAGCCCCGGGGAGATGGAGCTGCTCTCCTCTCCCACACAAGTCCCGGGAAATCGGGGGATTATTTCATCTTTTAAGTGGAGTTACCTGAGAGGACTTTCCCTCGGGTTTAACCATTACTGAAAGGAAAACCTCCGTGGAAAAAGGCTTGATCGCAGCCTCTAGCGCTCTGCGGGCGGGCAGGAGCCCTGACAGCCTCTCGCTGCCCCACGGCGAGATCCCTCCAGGCATCCCAGGGCGCCTCCCGTGCGCATCCGCTGCCCGGGGCGGCAACCTCGAGCGGGCGAGGTCGAGCAGAGGGGCCTCAGAGAGCATAAAACTTGTCTAAACTGTGCCAAATCAATCTTTTCTGATCCCGCACCAAGGTAATCAGCCCGTGCAGGATTAATTAGGATGCGCCCCAAGCCCTGGCGGCACCGGGGCGGGAGCTGCTCCCCCTCCCCACCACCGGCGGCACCGGGCTCGGGAGAACGGACGGGATCATCTGGGGAGGCGCTTGGCTGTCACCAGCTCGGGATGGCGAGTGCTGAAGACAGAGCCATCAGCTCGCACCGAGAGAGCCGCGACGGGGCAGACACGGCCCTTCCTGAGCCGACGGTGCCGCCAGCGCCGGGTCGGCCGCATGTCCTTGTTCAACCCGCCTGCTCCAGCCGGAAGCGGTGTCCGTGCCGGAGCAGCAGCCGGTCCCGAAGGGGCCCCGAGGCCCCGGGTCTCTGCCGGCGCCACCGCCCGTTCCCGGTGCCACCGCCCGTTCTCGGTGCCACCGCCCGTTCCCGGTGCCACTGCCGCTCCGTGACGTCACGGCTCCGCCCCAGCCAGCTGGAAGCGCCCGCCTCCTGCCCCGAATAGCCAATGACAGACCAGCACAGCCGATGAGGAAGAGGCGGAGCAGCCAATGAGGTACGCCGGAAGTGCCCGTTCCCGGTCCGGGGGCGGGGCCAGCGGGCGGGGTCGCCCCCTCCGCTCCCCACTCCCGCCCTCAGCCCCGGGCCCGGCGCTCCCCGCCCGGTGCCGGTGCCGGTCCGGGTCCGGTGCCGGGTCCGGGCCCGGGCTCGGGCTCGGTGTCGGCGCAGCGCGGCCCGGTCCGGTTCGGCCCGGCCCGCCACGGGGAGGATGGGGCAGCCGCGGCGGCCGGCGATCGGCAGCGGCCCGGCGGCGCCATGACCGGCGAGAAGAAGAAGAAGAAGCGGCTCAACCGCAGCGTCCTGCTGGCCAAGAAGATCGTGATCCGGGACGGGGCCGGCGTGAGCGCAGGGCCGGGGGCGGAGTGACCCCGGGGGGATTGGTGGGGGCCGGGACTGACGGGAGCGCGGCCGCGCGGGGCCCGGGCGGTGCCGGTGTCCGGTGCGAGGTGAGGGCTGTCCCCGGTGAGCCTCGCTCCTCAAACCGCCCGTGCTGCACCTGCCGCCCCGGGGCGCGGACGCGATGGAGCCGGCGGGTGCTGCAGCCTGAAGGATCCCATGGATGAGCGCTGCACCTGCCCGCTTTGTGCCGCTTTCCCGGTGCGCTCTCGTTCCTGGGCAGCAAAACCGCCGCGGGCGCGGACAGGGAATCCCCCACGGTCCCGCTGGGGTTGGATTGGAGCATCCTGGGCTGTCTGTGAACAGAAAGAGCGTTTGAGAGCAGCATCTCTCGCTGCCTTCGCTCGTGTTTCGGATCCTGCTCAGCTGTGTGAGCTCTCTGAAATGCAGGACGAGGCTGCTGAAAGGTTTTTGCCTTTGCTCTGTTTTGCAGCGACAGGGGATCGGGGAGCCCAGCGTGTACCACGCCGTGGTGGTGATTTTCCTGGAGTTCTTTGCCTGGGGGCTGCTGACCACGCCGATGCTGACAGTGAGTGTGTCTCCGTGGGAGCTCTCCTGGGGCTCCTGAGAATTAAGGTCCTAGCACAACCTTTCCTTGGGGAACTGTGGAAAAGGAGTCTTTTGTTATGCAAAAACATTTAGACGTTTTAGCCTCGTAATATAAAATGCAAATCAAACATGCAGACAGCACCAAGGGACCCGCAGAGAAGTGACGTGGTGGCATAAAGTAAAACCAGAGGGGATGCAGGTGATGGGGAAAGGCATGTTTGAGGCTCTCTGAGCCTCACCCAAGCAGGCTGGAATGATTTCTAGACCTGGAAAATGTTAGGAACAGTGGTTTCCCACACTGGAAAGGGCAGGCAGAGCTCCTCACGTAGAGGCATCGTTGGCAGGATATTTCCCCTTTTCCCTGGATTGTGCCTTTCCAGGCCTCTGGCTGGCAGATGCTTACGGAAATTTTGCAGAAGTTGCTAGCTCTGACTTTTTCATTTGGTTTTGGTTTGTCTTCCCTCCAGGTCTTACACCAGACTTTTCCTCAGCACACGTTCCTGATGAATGGCCTGATTCATGGAGTCAAGGTAAGGAATATTCCTTCCAGGGTTTCCTTTAAATCTGTCATCGATGCAAGAAGGACAAGCCATTATTATCTATATAATTTGTTGTTGTCAGCTGATATTTGGCCAGTTTGAGGGGGCTCTGACAAACCTGATGCAAAAGGAAAGACACAGACATGGGGCAGCTTGTGCAGCTGATTTTGCTGAGCAGGAGTGACAACGTGCTGCTTGTCAGCATGGGGCTGGAGTTACAACAGCTGTGTGTTTCAGCTGGAAATACTCTCATCAGCATGAGATCAGCCCTGTGCCCATCCTCTGGAGCATAACAGAATGAAAAATCTGTGACATCTGAACCTATAAGTGATAGAAGCTGTAACAAGTGGCCTCAGTGACCTCCAGGCAGGAGGTGGGAATGTGCTGTGGCACGGGGAGTGGGACTGGGGAGCTTCTTGCACTCCCAGAGCAGAATTGCAGGCAACAGTTGTGAACAGGCAAATAGTCCTGTGTTCTGACTGGAGAATTGGGCAACACAGACAGTTCTTGGCTGTCTCTGACAAGAGGATCTTGGAAAACAGCCCCAGATGGGTTTGCTGAGCACTCCCATCAGCACTGAAAGGCTCTGCCCTGCCTGCCTCGGGCTTGGGAGATGTGGAAAGGTCTTGAATAATTTTATTTGCGCTTAATGGCCCTGGCTTCTCATTATGTCTGTCCTGTCTCCACCTACAAGGGAAAGCTTTCCCCAGAACTGCAGCAGCTGTTGCCATGGTGGAGCTGTGCCAGCAGCTTTCCAGGTCCTGGCAGGGCTGCCTGGATGCCCACAGCAGGGAGCAGGAGTGCTCAGTGGGGCCTTGCTGGTCGGGGATTTCTTTTTTTTTCCCTTCCTGAAAGGATGTGGGGTGTTTAATAAACTGCTCTGTTGTAACAGTGTTGCTGCTTGTAGCAATCAGCAATGGGTTGTCTCCTCTTGATGTCGTTGAAAGCTCTCACTGAGGGGTTTCTCTGTCCTCTGGTCTGTCTGTCCATCCCAGGGTCTGCTATCTTTCCTAAGTGCCCCGCTGATTGGTGCTCTCTCTGATGTCTGGGGCAGGAAATCCTTTCTCCTTCTCACTGTCTTCTTCACATGTGCACCAATTCCTCTGATGAAGATCAGCCCATGGTGAGTTCACCCTCAGAACAGCCCTGGGGTTCTGAGGACGGGAAGGAGCGCGGGGCTGAAGGAGGACGGTTTGCAGGTGCTCGTTTCAGGATGAGATGGAAGAATCTCATCCATCTCAAGAATGGAGGAGGATGCTCAGCCTAGAGACTGACTTGTCTGGTCCTGGTGGAGGGTTCAGTGGTGAATAAAGGGTTGGTCTTTCCTCTGTGCTTGTTCCCCTGCACAGTGCATTATTTCTGTTAGGGAAAATAAGTGGTAAAACTTCAGGGGCCACCAGACTGAGGGTCCATGTTCCCAAGCCTCTTCCGGTGCACTGGAGGGACTGAGGGGAAAAGAAGGGAGAGGCTATGCTTCAGCAGCTGTGGACTGTGGTGTGGTTGCTCTCTAACTCTGCCTTGGGCTCTTGCAGGTGGTACTTTGCTGTCATTTCCATGTCTGGAGTGTTTGCTGTCACCTTTTCCGTGATTTTTGCCTACGTTGCTGATATCACACAGGAGCATGAGCGTAGCACAGCGTACGGCCTGGTAAGGAGCTGAGTCACTGTCCTGGCTTTTGAAAGAAGTATTTGGGGCTTTGAAGGTAGGAGAGGTATAAAATTAGGGTGCGGGATTTACTGGCTAATCATACAGTCTCCCTGTCCTTCTGTTTGGGATTTAGCTCTGAGGGGGGAGGCTGATCTCTGCCCACTCTGGTTGCTACCTGTGTTGTACAAACCAACCTGGCCCTTGAGCTTTTCCATACCAGGGAAGGGGGGTCTGTGATGCATGGTGTGATCCTGCCCTTCCTGTAGCTTTACTGACAGGATCATATGGGAATTGCTAGGACAGCTTTGATTTCCCTTTGCTAGAACTTAGCCCAGGTGCACCAAGAGAATCTGTCATCTATCTCTGCACAGGAGTCCCTGTGAATTCTTGTTTGCTTCTCCATCAAAGACGCCAGAAGGAGTTCCCCTGGGTCACTGGGGAGGAGGGAACAGGCTTTTGGAAGAAGAGGCTGTAGGGATGTTTTGTGCTTCCAGGTGTCAGCCACGTTTGCTGCCAGTCTGGTCACCAGCCCGGCCATCGGCGCGTACCTTTCCCAAGCCTATGGTGACACCCTGGTGGTTGTGCTGGCTTCAGGGGTTGCTTTGCTGGATATTGGCTTCATCCTGCTGGCTGTGCCCGAGTCTCTGCCTGAAGAGATGCGTCCTGTCTCCTGGGGAGCCCCAATCTCCTGGGAACAAGCTGACCCATTCGCTGTGAGTGACCCTGCTGCCCTGTTCCTGTGTGCTGAATGCTTAATGTTTGCTTTAGTCCTGATGATTTTGAAGGTGTTAAGCCCTTGGTTTGGCTGCCTTTGTACCTGGAGATTTTTCAGTGCTGTTTAGTCAAATTTAAAAATGTTCTTTCTTGTTCCCCACCCCTTTCCCTGCAGTCCTTGAGGAAGGTGGGTCAGGACTCCACAGTGCTGCTCATCTGCATCACCGTCTTTCTCTCCTACCTTCCCGAGGCCGGCCAGTACTCCAGCTTCTTCCTGTACCTGCGACAGGTCAGTCTCTGTCAAAGCTCTGGGTGCAGGAAATCCTGGCCTAGAAATACAATCAGAGTTATATCACCTGCCCCAAGGTGGCCAATAACTCGGTAAAGCTGAAATTGTAAGAACCAGTGATTTTTTCCAGCTCTCCTGAAAAATCTGTGAGCCTGCTGACTGCTCTGTAGGCATTGCCAGGGGCAAGGCCTGGCTTGGCTCCTTGCTGGAGTCTCCTAGCTGTGCCATCTTGAGGCACTGGAAGTGGGGCTCAGTGATTTAAAACGGTTTCTTCAACCAGAGGAAAATCTTCTGTTTGATTCCTGTGGCAGCCCAGAGGCAGTGGCTGTTAATGTGCAGGTCCCTGAGAAGCAAATTCAGTAAACATGAGTGACACTGATGGAGGGGCTCTTGTCACCTGCTACAAATCTGCCTGAAAAGTCCCTCTTTGATGTTTTCACAGGTCATTGGTTTTTCCTCCGAGACTGTAGCAGCCTTTATTGGTGTAGTTGGAATTCTCTCTATACTGGCTCAGGTGAGAAGCAATTTCTTTGTTGGCTTGAACAGTTTGCTGTAAGAATGTCCAAAATTCCTGATTTGGGGGCCGCTGAGTTGTCAGAACTCCTGTGGCCACACAGACTTTTGAAACAGAGAAGATCTTAAATTGGGATGGAGCCATAAGAACCATCAAGGTCCCTCAGGTTCCTGTCCTCTTGTCTCCTGGTGTTGCCCTCTTTCTTTACCCCTGCCTTGAAAACACCTGTTCTTCTTTCCAGACAGTCGTGTTGGGAATTCTCATGCGTTCGATAGGAAATAAAAACACCATCCTCCTGGGACTTGGCTTCCAGATCCTGCAGCTTGCCTGGTACGGCTTTGGATCACAGCCTTGGTGAGGGTTTGCCCACGTTTCTCTCCCTCTGTGGCCTCTCCCACCCTGCAGCACAGGGCAAGGTTGTGGCTGTTCCTCACAGCTGCCTCCTTCCTCCCCAGGATGATGTGGGCAGCAGGAGCTGTGGCTGCCATGTCCAGCATCACCTTCCCAGCCATCAGTGCCATGGTGTCGAGGAACACCGACCCTGACCAGCAGGGTGAGTGTTTGGGGACCCGTCTGATGTGGGGAGGTTCATCCCAGCAGGTGCTGAGCTGGCACAAGGGCAGATTCTCTGCCACGGTGCTGGAGGGGTGGGCAGGAACATCTGTGCCAGCTGTGGAGTGTCACTGTCTTATCTTTGACCACGGCTGGTGCTTTACTAGGGAACTCCCAAGGCATTCAAGTGGGTGTTTGGTGTTGTCTCTTTGAGGCAGAGGGGGCTGCTGCATTTTGCCTGCCTCACAGTACATCTCTCAGTCCTCAATTAAATTCCAGATCATTGGAAATTGTTGCTTGATGTGCCCATGCTTATTTCAGTCTGCGAAGCAGCAAGCTCAGCATTACTGATTTTTGTAGAACCTGGCACTGAGTGAAGCTGCTCATCTGCAAACCCTTCCCCTTGAACATCAGCCCAGATCCAAGTGCTTGATGCTGTCTCTAAATATCTCTAAATATATATCCTTGAATAAAACAAGTTTATTTGGAAAACTGTTGGCATTTCCCCTCTTCTTCACTCTGTCCCCAGGTGTGGTGCAGGGGATGATCACTGGAATTCGGGGTCTGTGTAATGGCCTGGGGCCAGCACTCTATGGTTTTGTCTTCTATCTCTTCCACGTGGAGTTGAACGAAATGGCCGAGGTGGAAACTTTGGGCAAGGCCTCCAAACCCAACATGGCCAACCCCACGGATGAGGTACCTATTCAGCTTCTCACTCTGTTTGCTGGGCTATGTTTGCCCTCATGCTTGAATCATTCCTGTCTCTCTCTCTCTCTACAGAGCAGCATCATCCCTGGGCCGCCCTTCCTGTTCGGGGCGTGCTCCGTGCTGCTGTCACTGCTGGTGGCCCTGTTCATTCCAGAACACAACCTGGCACTGAGATCAGGCAGCCACAAGAAGCACAGTACGGGGGCCCAGGCCCACCCCCACAGCCCACCAGCTGGGGGGTCTGATGGCAAGGAGCCCCTGCTCGAGGACAGCAGCGTGTGAGGTGGGACAGGGGACCTGCCCATGGCTCGACTCCACATCAAGGACGGACTCAGCAGGAGTTCGGGAGGGGGAGAGAGGGATCCGAGGTAACAGACTGTGCCACTAAACAGCTACTGAGGAGGGACGAGGTTTCCCTTCGAGCCAAATACACCCAGCTGGTGCAAAAACGGAGTTGTATCACCTGGTGCTGATGGAAAGGGGAGATACAGAACTGCTCCACTGCAGGAACAGTTCTGGAAAGCAAAGCTGCCCTTGTGCGTGACCCCTGTGTGCCCTGCCCAACCCTCTGCTTGCCAGTCACGAGAGATGGAGCCAGCATGGGCTGTGTTTGGTGGGAGCTCACTGAGGTGACCCTGGAATAAAATCTGGCATCTGCTCCATGCCCCATCCCTGAGACAGCTGGTTCCTGCTGCTGGCCCCTGCACCCCTGCACGCTGTGTGCTGTGGTGACACGCTGAGGGGACAGGGTGCGTGTGTGAAGCACAGGGAGTGGAGCTCCGAGCTTCCTCTCTGCTGGAGGGCCTGAGGAATGTGCCCATTCTGCCCCAAGTGAAACTTAGACCAAAAAATTATAAATCTACTGACTTAGTATTCTGATGAAGAGGCTAAAAATGAAGAAGTTGCAGCTGACACAAGGGAGCATGGGCAGGTGAGAGAAGGGCAAGTACATGAATTACAAATGCTTGGATGGCCACAACGGCTGTGGTTCTGTTTTGTTTTCTTTTTCTTGTCACTCTGAGGTGGCATTTGCCTGTTGCCTCCACGGGCAGTAGGTAGAAGGATTTTGTCAGAAATCTTTTTCTGGAGCTGTGGGGGTTGTTTAGAGATAACAGTTCTCTGGCAGGTTGGAGAAACAACTTGGCTGTGCTGAGCACTTTGGAGATGCGTGGTTTCCTGGGAAAAAGGTCAGAGAAATGACTGTTTACCTTGAGCACTTGTATAAAACATGTTGGTTTGCCACTGGGCTCCTGCCATCTGATGCTAAACCCAAAGAGTATCCAGAGCTGGTTTGTTCTCAACCCAATATATCCTGATGGTGAGGGTTGTATTGATTTCGACTTAGGGGTTTGGATTCCGTGTGGCATTTCTGAGCCTGCTGTGGAGGCTTTTGTTTATGGAACAGTGGAACTGCAACCTCTGCTGCAGGCTCAGCTGTGCACAGAAAGAGCAGGAGGTGCTTGGAGCGTTGTGAAAGGAGCTGAGGCAAACAGGGAATGTGTGGTTGTTTATAGAAATGTGGCAGAGGGCAGGAAACAATTGTTCTCGTTTTGAGTAAATAAGAAGTGGTGGCATTGAGCAGTTCTAGGAAGAAAGGACCAAACCAAGGATACTTCAGGAATCCTTTGTTACAGGGATTGAGGGTGCAGCAGCCAAATCAATCTTGTCTTGGCTGTTCTCTGGCTGGGGTCCCCTCTCTGTGGGTTTGGGGAAGGTTACCCAGGGGAGAGCAACCAAAAGGGGGGCAGTATTGACCCTTTACATCGTGGATCTTTGCAGACACACAGCAAATGCCATTTGGTTATCAGAGGTGGGTATTCAAGTGAGAGTTGACAGTTTGTTTTGCATTGATCTGGCCTAGTGGCAGCTCCTGTGCTCAGAACAAGGAGCAGCTGGGACACAGAGGGATGCTGAGGTGGGTCTGGCTGCAGGTCTGGGGAGCAGAGCCAGCAAGAACTTCCTTGACCTGCTGTGACTCCATTTTTCCCAAGCTCCTTGTGGTGACACTCCCAATTCCCAAACATTAATGGGATGGTCAGTACTGTGTGTGCATGGCAAGCTTTTATGCTGAAGGAAATCCTGTCACTTGCACTTCCAGGCAGCAGTTCCCCCACCTGTTTTCCTCACAAAAATGCCTTTTTTTAGACGGGACTTTTCCCGAGTCTTGGTGATCTGTTGATTTACAATGGATTAAAGTGAGCTGAAGTAGGTTTTTCCCTCACACACAGATGAAGTAAAAAACACAGAATCCTTACCTCGCTCACGTGGAGGCACTCGGAGATTCACGGGTACAATATAGCGACACGTTACAAAAGACGAGCATAATTTATATGATATAAAGTATATAGAGATATATTTTTAAAAGCCCTCTCCCTTATTGCATAGTTTATTGAAACCAATGTGATTTTGGTCCCCTTCCCTCTCGCCACTGCTGCTGCCTGTGGCCTCTCAGCCTCTCCTTCCCCTCAGACCCCAGAACTGTCCAGCAATCTTCCCGATGTGACCCCTGAGCTTCTGATGATGCTGATTTGTGCATCGTGGGCCTGGAGTATTTTGTTCCCTTTGTCAGCCCCCAAACTTGGGGCCAGGTGCTGACAGCAGGTGACTACCAGGCCAGGGGCTGTGGCCTGGTTGGTGGCCAGCTGTGCTGTCACCAGTGATGGCACTGGGCACCAGTGGGGTTACAGCACTGGGGTGGGGATATGGCAGCAGGTGGATGGAGGGGGGCACAGCACCAGGCAGCAGCAGGACCTCTACAGGTGCCATTATCAACAGAAAGGTGGCTTGTGCTGGTGTGCAGACCTGGGAGCAGGGGCTCTCTGAGGCGCAGGGGTGCTGGGAGCAAGCAGGGATTCCTTCCCACCCTATCAGGGTTCCTCTCACCTGGTTTGGTGGGGCCTTGGCCCGGTGCCTCCCCTTCCCTCGGGGCAGGGCTGTGGCCTCTGCACTGTTCTGCCTTGACGTGGCAGAGCAGGAGCTGGGCCAGGCGGTGCTGGAGCTGAAGTTACCGGAGCCAAATGAAGAACGACTTGTTCTGAAGGGCCGGTGCTTCCTCAGCGTCCCACGTGGAGGCTGGAAGGGCTGTGTGGAGCGTTCAGCTAGTTTTGCCAATTCTTGTTACTTTATATATGAAAAACGCAACTTTTTAAAAAAGAGTCTTTTTTCTTAAAATCCGCTTGATCTGCTGTGCAGTGCCTGAGCCTGGCTGTTTAACATCGGGATTCCCAGGATTTGCCTGCAGGGACTTAAAATCTGGGATGGTAACAGCAATGCCCAAACACAAGGCAAAAATCATCTCAATTGCCTGTCAGAAGTCCTGGCAGGTCAAGTGAGTTTCAACTGATCTTGTTGCATTAAAAATCCGAGTTACACCATTGCTTTCTCTTCTGCCATTAATTTTGCAAAGTAGTAACTTTTTACTTTCCTGTTTTTATTCTTTTTCTGCACTCCAAAGGCTGTTGACAGCTGTGGTATCTTTTAAAGCGTGGGCACTCGGCCCCACCTCTGCTCTCTCACAGTTCACCATCACATGCGTTTGTGTGTCTCTTTTTTAAGCTAACGATGAAATGTATTTATTTCGGTTCAGGTTGTGTTTGGAACTGGCTAATCTCTCCCTCTGATGGTTTATTTATTAAACTGCTGCTTTCCTGTTGTGTCGAAGGTCTCTCTCCTTTTTCCTCTTCATCACCAGTGGTACCAGGCAGCTTCTGCCCAGAATTGAAATTCCCCTTGAGAACTATGTGAAGATGTGGGACAGGTTTGGGAGAGCTGGGTCAGGACTGCCAGTCTCTGTCCCAGCCCAGGATGGAAAGCAGATCCCTGGCTCCTGCCTGCCCCACTGGAGCCTCCTCCTGGACTGGTTTCTAGTAGCCCCGACCCTATTCTCTTAATTTTCAGCCAGGCTTAATTTAGATCTTATCTGACTCATTTAAACGCTCTTTGTGATGGCTGAGGATGGTCCTAAGTGACTAATATAATCCCCCAAAATATAAATACATCCAAGTCAGCTCTGGGATGGGAACTGGTGCTTGATGGATGGTATCCTGGAAACATGAGCCGTTACACAGCCTGTTGCTTCTGTATGTATTTCCTCTGGAGTGGAGCTCCCTTTTGTTTCATTGTTTCCATCTTTAATTGAGAGAAAACCCACAACTTGTGTCACATGATGTCGCTGGAGAACAAAGAGCAGGTGTTGCAATGCAGGATGTTGTTGTCCACCCTTCCCCCTGGTGTGGTGGCTCCTGGGGCAATGGCAAAGCCTTGTCCCTTCTGGTGTCGGTGGTGACAGCCTGGGGTTAGACCCCGACCTGAGGGGCTCTGGGGGTATCCTGTGCTGGAGCCAGCACTCGTCCCTTGGTGGTTTGTGTCTCCACACTGAACTCTTTTGTTTCCTGAGCACAAAGTATTGCCCGGCACAAACCCCCGCGCCTGCCCTGCGGGAGGAAGCACAATCGGCATCCAGGAAAGGTGTTCAGGCCCCTGAGCCTGGAAAACCATCATTCCCTTCGTTCCTTCAAAGGCTTCCTGTGGGGTGGAAAACACTCCTGGGGTGGAAAACACTCCTGGTATGTAAGCTTGCTCCTTCCACCCTGTGCACGCAACCTGGTGATGTCCCTGTGCTGTGCCCAGGACAGCTCCTGTGCTCCTCTGGGCTGGGGGGAAAAGTCTGAATCCGTGGATTCAGGAGAGGTTCCAAGGTGGTGGAATAGGGGTGGAGGTGAGTCCGCTACTCAGGGGCTCAGTGAGTGAGAGCTGCCCTGGGGGCTCTGCCACATCACTCTGAGCTGGGCCAGGTCCCCTGATCCACTCCTGGCTGAGCCATTGGAGCTGGTCCTTGTGCAGCTGGAGGGTTGTCAGGTTTCCATGATTTCAGTTTCCTCTGTGTTGCTCCCTCTGCGGGTGGCTGGGGGAGCTCTGGGCACTTCCAAGCCTCAAAACAGAGAAAGTGCAGCACAAGGTGTGGGACTTTCTGGACACAGCTAATTTCTTGAGGTCCAGGAAGGTCCAGGGAAGTTTCTTTTTAAGATAAGGTGATGCCATAAATACTCAGCTCTTATTCAGACACAGATTCAGGGGTTTTCTCATCACATTGGTGCCGCAATCAGGGTTGTGGGAGAGGGAAGTGAAACCCTGGCACCACGTGTGTGTCCTCAAGGTTCCCAGACTCACTTCTGGGAAGATCCTGGCAGTGTGGGAGCAGTCCTGGCCATGGTTTGTCCCAGGGTTGGGCAGGGGGGCTCTGGTGGCTGCTGAAAAATCTGGGAAGTGGCTCAGTTAACACAGGATGGAAGGAACAAAAACCCCAGCATCATTAATCACCTGCTTCGGCTGAATGTGCACATTTGGAGGGGAGTGTTTACAGAGCACTTCCCTTGCTCAGAGGCCTCCTGCACCCTCAGAGAATTAATGGCATGACCTCCTAAAAGGATGTGTGGCACACCCAGTGCACGGAGTTGCCTCTCAGAGCAGTTTCCAGATGGGAAATGTCCAGGTCCTGTGATGACACTGGGTGCAGAGAGGGGCACATTGCTCCCTCAGTCCTTTGGGACCTTTCCTGGCCTTGTCTGCAGCCTGGCAGGATGGGATGGGGCAGAACAGGACTCATCTCTCCAAGAGGAGCTGGGCAGGAATGAGAGAGTGATGCCAGACCAGGCGTGGACCCAGGACAGATGCTGAGGGCCTTGAGGTTGAATAGTGCAGGGCATTCAAGACTTTCTCTGTACTAACACTTTCTCCATCTGTACCACAAGACCAACCCTCACAGGATCACCTGTTTCCACGACTGAAAACATCCTGTTTGAGGAATAAATGCACCCCCCAACAGGGCTGACCACAAGCCCAGGCTCTGCTTTTGGGGCGGGGACTGCCAGGGCCGTTTCCACAGCTCTGTCTCCCCATTTGGGGTCATGGAAACGCTGGTTTGCCAGGGGCTCTGGGAGAGTGATGTAGCCTGCAAAAAACAGGGACAGAGCTGGATCTGAGCCACATCCCAGGGTGCAGGTGCCTTGGCAGGGCTCCCCAGTGGGGTGATGGGAACCCCTGCAGCCACACGGGGCCCCTCTGGGTCAGGGGCATTCCCGGGTTTGGGGGAGCTGTGGCCTTGGCCGCTGGCTGGGTGTTGTGCAAGAGCCGAACTTGGAAGAAAATCAGAAACCTCCCTCTGGAAATACCCCTTGGGCTGGAAGTTGTGGAGCTCCTGGGGCCGATGCTTATGGGGGCGGTTCCTACAGGGCTTAAGAAGGGCTGAGGTTGGAGCCGGCGGCCAGAAGGAGACAGCCCCGGCCAGCGGCACCTGCTCCCTGGAAGAGGGGAAGGAAGGAAGGAAAGAAGGGGAAACCAGCCCTGCTGCTGCTCTGTGGGTGATGGAGCCGGCTCCTGTCCTTCTCCTCCTCAGCTCGCTGTGGGGCTGCAGCGGTGAGTGCCACGGGGCCAAGAGCCACCCTAATCCCTCGACCCCCTGTGCTGCCCTGCCCTGCTGCTGCTCTCCTTGCTTCATCCTAAACCCTCAGTACCTCCCTGTCACTGAGCTGTGACAGCCACCCTGTCCCCACGTCCCTGCTCTAGCTCCCTGTCCCGGCGCTTGGAGCTGCGGGGTGTTGGTGACTGTCCCCTCCCCTGACCCTGCACTTTTCTTCTGTCCAGGGCGCCCCGCTGACAAGCTGGTGGTGACACCGCGGGAGCCGGTGGTGTCGTTTGGGGGCTCGACAGAGCTGAACTGCTCCTTGGCCTGCCCAGGCGGCAAGGTGGAATGGACGGGGCTGGACACCGCCCTGGGGACCATCTCCTCCTTCTCCACCCACAGCATCCTGCATATCAGACATGCCACCGTGGCCACGGAGGGCACAAAGATCTGCATTGGCAAGTGCCACGGGCAGCAGTACCAGCAAACGGCCACACTGAAAGTCTACGGTAAGCACTCCCCAGCCCGTTCCTCACTGCCTCCCAGCACAGCCCTGGCCCCCCAAGGCAGCCCATTTCCTCCTGAGCTATGCTGCCAAAAATCACCTTTCCAGCCCTCCCAGACACGCTGAGGCTGCAGGCAACTCCCCACATTCTGCGTCCAGGACACCCCGCCAACCTGAACTGCTCTGCCATGCACCTGTATCCTATCCAAGAGGTGGCCCTCGCCTGGTACCGGGGCCACCAGGTGTTGAAGACAGGCTTCGATTCTGAGGAGACCGATGAGGAGCTGCATAACATCGTTTCCATCCTGTCCGTGAAAGGGACAGAGGTGGCAGAAGGGGTGGAGTTCAGGTGCGAGGTGACACTGCACGTCGGGCAGGAGACCTTCACCCGGGTGGCATCTCTGGTGGCAAGTGCCGACGGTGAGTGCCAGGAGGGGCTGGGGCCCCCAACCCGCACATATCCCATCGCCTGGAGCCAACCCCCACTGCCCTGTGCTCCTTGGAATAGCTCTGCCAAGCAGGAGCAGCCCCGGCTTCTGCACCACTCCTGACTCTCCCATCCCCATCCCTGTACCTGTCCCTCCTTGGCAGTGCCCCTTTGCTCCTGCTCACTGTGCTCAGGGGGTGGAGGCCGGGGCTGCAGCGAGGTGACCAAGGCTGTGTCTCTGCAGCTGTGACGGAGCAGCCGGTGACCGTGGTCACCTCCACGGGGAGCCGCAGCACAGCCAGGACCGTGGCCACCACAGCGCTTCCACCTATAGGTGACCCCACCACAGCACGGAAGCCCAACACCGGGACCACCCTGGATCTGGCCGCTGTCACCGACGCTCCCTCCACGGAGCCCTCTGTGCCCCAGGACCTCATCGCAGGCAGCCCCACGGCACTTGCGGCCACCACCCTCCCTGGCTCTGGCACGGCGGGGACAGTGCCATCTACGGGGACAATGCCTGCCTGCAGCCTGCAGATCTGGTCGCTGCCTCCCACCGGGACGCGGGGCAGGGCCCTGCGCATCGAATGCCACGCTCAGTGCGCCGGGAACGCCACGGTGAGCTGGCTCCGGACCCCGGCAGCCCTCTCGCAGTACCGGGAGGAGTCCGCGGGCAGCAGCTCCGCGCTTCGGCTGGACCGCGCCGAGCCCTGGCACCAGGGCCGCTACCAGTGCGTCCTGCTCGGCCACCGCGCCCAGGCGGTCAGCCTGGAGGTGATGGTCGTGGATGGTGAGTGGTGGTGATCTGCGGACCCCTGCCCTGCTCTGCCCTCATCGCTTGGGTGGGGCTGCAGCCTCTTGTATTCGCGCCACAGTTGGTGCTGGGGGGATTCGCTCTCCCCTCGGCATTTGCTACAATAACAGCTCCTCGTGTTTGCAGATTCCTTCAGCTCAAGCAGTGCCATTGCTATGGGGACAGCGGGATCGGTCTTGGGGCTCATCGTGGCTGGAGCCGTGACTCGACGCCTTTGGAAACGATTCAAATCTCGGTAGCAGCTGTCCTAGGAGTGGGAGCAGCCGGCTGATGGCCCCAGCCCCCCAGCCGTGTCCCTGCTGTCCCCCTGTCTGTCGCTGGCCTCGCCCGGCCCCTTGGCCAGCAAGGAGTGGGAGCAGGAGGAGGAGCAGCTGCCTGCAGCTGCCGCGGGAGGCAAAGCCTGGAAGGGTAATGAACAGAGATGACACAGCGACGAGGCCAGGGACGCGTCCGGGACTGGATCCCGGCGGGCTGGCACCGAACACCGGGCTGTGTCCGGCGCTTGGGGCTCGGCGGGAGCACGATGGTCGCTTGTCTGTCACAACAGAAGGTCCGAGGCCGCCCCAGGGGGGGAGTGGGCTCGGCGGGTGGGTGGGACCGGTGCTCCAATAAAGAGCTGTTTCCGTTCGAGCCCTGAGAAAGTGTCCTTTGGGCCTGGGCGGCCCCGGTCCCGCGGCCCCTCAGCGGCCCCGGGACACCGGCGGCGTCCGGCCTGTTGCCAGGGGCGGGGCATATACCCGCAGTAAACATGGCGGCCGCGGCACCCGCCGCGTTACCGTTGATAACGCAGCTCCTTTGCCCACATTCACGATGGCGGCCGCGGCCTCACCCAATGGTGGCGCTCTCGCATTGCCTTCCTGCCCGCCCATTGGCTGCCAGTGTGCAAGATGGAGGCACAGAAACTTCCGGCCCGGGCGGAAGTGCGTTCCAAGATGGCGGCGTACGAGAAGCGGCGAGCGGCCGCCGCCCCGGTGCCGGTGGGGGGCAGCGGGCTGCCGGAGCCGGGGCGGGCGGTGCCGGGGGGCGGCGGGCTGGCGGAGGACAGCGCGGCGGAGTTCCTGCTGCGAGCCGGCGTCACGGCCATGGTGCGGGAGGCGCTTCTCAAGGTGCTGGAGGCACGGCCCGCCGAGCCCGTGTCCTTCCTGGCCGAGTACTTCGAGCGGCTGGTGCTGGCGGAGGCGGCGGCTGAGCCCCCGGAGCCGCCGCAGCGCCTGGCCCGGGCGCTGTGGTACGTGTGCCTGGCTCATCACTCGCACAGGTGCGGCGGCCGGCGGCGGCGGGGGGCGACGGGGGCGGGGGGCGAGGCCGCCTCTCTGTGTCTGTGCCCTGTCGCGACAGGACGGCCTTCGACAGCAACGCCGGAGCGGCCTACGAGGTGCTGGGCTGCGGCGGGAGGCGGCGGGCGGCGGGCGTGGACGGACGGCTCTACAGCGAGCTGCTGCGGCGCATCTGCCAGCGCGGGGCGGCCCCGGCCGAGGCGGCGGCCGAGCTGCTGCGCCGCGTCCGCTGCCGCGACCACGAGGCCGTCCCGTTCGACGTGTTCCGCTACGGCGTCCTCACCTGCTGCGTGCTGCTGGAGTTCGCGGCCAAGGCCGACGCGCTGTTCGCCGTGCTGGGCGCTGGGGACTCGGCGGACACCCGGCTGTGCCAGGCCGTGCTGCGGGCTCTGGAGGACGCGCTGGGCGCCGGGCACGGCTCACGGCCCGGCCGCTACTTGGAGGCCGGCTCCAGGCTGGGCCCTGACAGGCTGGCGCTGGCCATGGACCGGGCGCTGCAGGAGAGGAAGCTCGGCTCCTCCATGAGCAGGGAGGAGTTCCTGAGGAAAGCCACCGCCCTGTTTATAGCGAAGGTGAAGCCCGTGGAGTGATGCCGGGTGGGAGCAGCGCTGGCTGCGGCCACTGCCGGCCCTGCAGGGCTCCCTCCAAGCTGGATGATGAGCACGGGGCGTTGCCTGGATGCTGGCTGAGGAGCCTTGGCCTGCCCAACAAGTGATTCCCAGTTTCCACGCTCCCTGCCCTGTTCTGATGGTGCCCAGCAGCTCTGTCTCCCTGCGTGCAGCCTTTCCTAGGCGTGGCTCCTCTGGCCCGGCTGCGTTGGGAGATCCCTTTTAGGTGTTATCCAGGACTGACATGGAGGCTGTGACCCACGGAGCTGCTTTGGGCAGCTTTGAAATCACCAGGAAGGAACAAAGTGTGAGGCTGGGCTGTGGCTGCTCAGGGGCAGCTGGGGAGGCGGTTTGGGATGTGGAATGCAGACTCTGGATGAGACACATCCCCTTCCCCCGGGACCAGCTGCGTGTTGGGCCGGGGGTTATTTATTTAAATTTGTCTGACCATTATTTATACTGTTCAATTCTTTGTTTGCTGTAAGACATTAAAGCTTTTTTTATTACTTTTTAGTGGCCAGTTTCTTACCTCCTGGCAGCATGAAGTGCCAGAATGAGCTGCAACAGTGCCCAGATCCCTGAGGCGAGTTCCGTGCTCAGGGGTTAGTGTTGGCAGCAGGTGCAGGACTATGAAGCACCTGAGTGGAAGAGCCGGTGGGAGGATCCCCGCGGGCTCGGGATGCTGTGTTGGGCGGATGTCCTGCTCCCTGCGGGCAGGACGTGGTGCTGGTTTGGGTGAGGCTGCGGGTGGCGGCTCCTGACGCAGACACAGCTGACGGGATGTGACACAAAGGGATGTGCGAGCCGAGCATGCCGGAGGCATCGTTCCGCTGCTCCTGTTCCAGGTGCTGCCCTGGCAGCGCTGTGAGTTGTCACACAAGTGTGGCACCCGCAGCCTGGCCTGGGGCTGCGCTCCGGGCCGGGATTCTGTGTGCCGGGGAGCCCCGGGGCCGCTGCCGATCGCTGGATTCACTCGGTGGGACGGTGCCACCGGGAGCGCTGGGGGCACCGGCGGAACAGCCCCGCCCATCGCCTGCCCCGCCCCTCGCTCTGATTGGTCAGCGGCGCGCGTAGGGGCGGTGCCCGCGCTGGCCACGCCCCTCACGGGACTACAGCCCCCACCGTGCCCCGCGTGGCCCCGGTCCCGCCGCCCCCCCGCGCCCCGGAGCGGCCGCTGCACCCCTCGGAAGCTCCGGTACGCCGGCATGGCGCGGCCCCCCGTGCCCAGCTCGCAGAAGGCGCTGCTGCTGGAGCTGAAGGGGCTGCAGGAGGAGCCCGTGGAAGGGTTCCGGGTCGGGCTGGTGGACGAAGGGGACCTGTACACCTGGGACGTGGCCATCTTCGGCCCCCCGGACACCCACTACGAGGGCGGGTACTTCAAGGTGAGCGGCGGGGGCAGCGGGGAAGGCTCAGGGCGTGAGGGGAGATGGGGCTCGGGCGGGGGCGAAGGCAGAGCAGGCGCTGTCGGGGAACGAGCTGCGTGTTTTGGGAAGGAGTTTTGGAAGGGGTGAGACCCTGTGAGGGTGTCCCGGGTGGGTGTGGGAGTCGTGACAGGGCTGCTCTCGGCTTGTGGGCGTATTGAGGTCCAGGGAGAGCTGGATCTTTCACTGGACACCTGGGGGTCCCTGGGGCTTCGGAGTGGTCCTGGAGGGGAGCTGGTGCGGAAGTGGCTGCTGCCAAACTACCGAGGGCCCCTTCTTTGGGAGGAGCATTTGGCTCCTTTGGGGGCTCTGCCTCAACCACCCCCCTGCCCTCCCGGTCTGAGGGTGCGAGACCGTGGGCCCCAGCTCGCTGATGTTCCCCCTCCTGGAGGGGATCCGAGGCATTACCACCAGACCGGAGGGAAGAGACGAAGGTCCCTCGAGTGCAGACAGACAGCCCAGGGTGGGAGTAGGGAGTTGTGTTGGGGAGTGAGTGTCGTGGCTTGGTTTGGGGTTTGAGGTGGAAGGTGTTTGGCGGCCTGACTGCACAGTTGTGCAACGTAGGGTAGCTGTTTTCTTCCTCTTTCTCATCCTCCCTCCTCCTCTGAGCTCTTGTGTTTTCATCCTGTTGCTGTCAGGGTGGGGATGCACACGGTGAGTCACCCAGAATTAGCTGTGTTTATTTTCCCGGGCTGGCAAAGCTCATGCTTCAGAGCCAGGTTTCATCTCGTCACTGAAGTGGAGTTTTTTTTTCCCCATAGCATTTTGGCATGAGGCCCTCTGAACTCTCACCCTTTCAGCCTCTTGTGCTCCTGTTGTGTGCTCGAGAGCTTCCAAACTGGGCACTGAGGGTGCTGGTGAGACTGTGTGTAAGAGGAGAACAGCGGGGCCGAGTCTTCTCCAGCCTATGGGGACACCAACCTGTTTGTACACGGCAGGGTGGAGTTGTTGCTGTCCAAGCCCCCTTTGGCATCGCTTTGCCTCAGCTGGTTTTGTTCTGATCCCCTCTGACACAACAAAGGGGATTATTCTGCGATGTTCAGCTGTTTGGCCAGAGCCCAGCATGGGGCCGAGTGTCACTGCCCTGCACTCCACACACACAACATGGCCCCCACTGCATTTTTCCCTCTTCCCATCCCCTGTCCTGTGCCACAGATCCAGTGTCTGGATTCTGTTGTGCATGAAATGAGGGAGCAAGAAGCGTTCAAGGAGTTGTCGTGTTGAGTCTTGATCTGGAAGTTTGCTCCCAGGGCCTGGAAACAGCTGAAAGCTGAATCAGTCGCTGGGAAGTTGTGCAGCCACACAGGGAGAAGCTGCTCCCATCCTCTTGGATTCCTGGTGCTGGTGGGTTGCGGCAGCAGCTCTGAGGACTGTGGGATGTGGCTGTCGGTCCCTGTGCCTCCTCAGACTCTACTCAGAGATCCACAGTGAGCCCCTCTTTGCCCAATCTCAGCCCCGAGGGTTTGGTGGCTGTGGGAGGAGCTGGTGGTGGCTGAGTGTCCCTGCTGGAGCCCTAGGCTGCAGCCTGAGCTTCATGTGATTTTATTTTTAGCCCCCAAGCTGTGCGCTGCGGCCAGTTTGGACTGTGTCTCTTCTCAGCAGTGACAGGCTATTTTTAGATTTGGTGTATTCATCAGAGCACCAAACACCTGATGCTTCCTTCCCGTGAGCTCTGAAGGGTAAACAGCCTTTCCTCCAGTGGCACAGCCATGATCTGTCCCTGACAGCAGCTCTGGGGGGTGACCCACACTCTCTGCCTGGCTCCATGTGCTGCTGCGGGGTTTGTGCTGGGTGCAAACACCGTGAGCTCCTGCTGGTTCCTCTGCACTGGAGAGCACTGGGTTAGCACCAGTGGGCCCTGCTGGACAGGAGGGAGGGTATGGGCAGGATAGGGGGCAAGGAGCTGCTGTTGGATGTCACTGTTGACCTCATTTCAGAGAGACGAGACACACTCTTTGAAGGAGTGAGAAAAGCTAAACTTTATTTTATACATCCCTTTATATAGAGATTTTTAAACTCTCCCACGTCTATCTTTTATTGTCAGTAACAAACTGTTACCCCACAACATAGTAATTGGTCAGTCTTGGACAAGGTGTCTATGTGGAAAAAAAAGTTTGTGAGATACTGTTTTTGTTCTTTCACTGAGATGATTGGGATTGTTGAAACAGGTGCAAAGAAAACAGTCCTAATCTGTAGAATTCTTTGGAAACAAGTTGTTTTTCATCGTCACAGGCTTCTGTTTCCATGAAGAGCTGTGAGCTTTCTCGCAGCTGTGTCGGACCAAGTCGGGATTCAGTCTGTGAGGCCCATACAGGCCTAGTGTTAGAAACCACAGCTGGTCACAGCCGCTTTGCTCACCCCACTCTGTGTGATGAGACTGTGCCCCTGGGGCCCGGTGACCCTCCTGCCCCTGGGGCCCAGTGACCCTCCTGCCCCTGGGGCCCGGTGTCCCTCCTGCCCCTGGGGCCCGGTGTCCCTCCTGCCCCTGGGGCCCGGTGTCCCTCCTGCCCCTGGGGCCCGGTGTCCCTCCTGCCCCTGGGGCCCGGTGACCCTCCTGCCCCTGGGCTGGTGTCCTTCCTGCCCCTGGGGGCTGATGTCCTGCCCACAGATCTGGCTGGTGCAGAGGTTCTGTCCCAGCAGGCGCCCAGCTGGGCTTGGCAGAGGTTCCTTTTTCTCTGAGCTGTCAGAAGCTCTGTGGTTTCTGTCCCTTCCTTCTCACAAGCTGGTGCTCATGTCTCCTTATCATTCCCTTGCAGGCTCGTCTCCGGTTTCCCATCGATTACCCCTACTCTCCTCCTGCCTTCAGGTTCTTAACCAAAATGTGGCACCCCAATATCTACGAGGTAGGTCCCCTGGGACAGCGAGGAGGCTCTTGGACAGTCAGTGGACACGTGTGCCTCTATTGTGATGGCACTGGATGCAAATGCCAGCCTTTGGCACTGGACACTCGGTGCCTTTGGCAATGAGTGCCTGGCACAGAGAATGCTGCTAACGAGCTCACGACAGCCCTTTGCTGTCCCAGTGCAGGTTCCAGGTCAGCAAGGCTTTGCAGGACTGATGGCTCCCATGCCTGGGAACATTGTGTCTGTGCCTGGGGACTCTGTGCCAAGAGTGGCTGCAGAGTGAGCGATGTGCCTGTCCCTGGGGCTCACGTCAGGGGCACAGCATGCTGGGCATTGGGCAGCCTGACCTGTACAGTGCTGGCAGTCGTGGGGTGCTTGTCCACTTTTGTGTCCCTCCTATGGGATTGAAGGGACAGCTGGGGATGTCATCTCACCTGGCTTCAGCCAAAGGAAAGAGTGGGTGAGGAGATGCTGGGGCAGCTCCTCCTGAGGATCCTGTTTCTCTTGTGCTTTCAGACAGGTGATGTCTGCATCTCCATCCTCCACCCGCCCGTGGATGACCCGCAGAGCGGGGAGCTGCCATCAGAGCGCTGGAACCCCACCCAGAACGTGCGGTGAGGGCTGGGGGGCACTGCGGGCAGGGATGGGAAGGTGGGAGGATGGGGACAACCTCCTGCTCCCAAAGCCTGCAGGAGGTGCTGGGGGGCTGGTGAAGACTCTTGGGCTGTTGGATTTGCTAAGAACATTAGCTTGTGTGTGAATGAGTGTAGGCCCAACAGCCCACGTGCTGCTGTCTCCTGCCTGCCCTGCTCCCCTTTGCGGGGACCTCTCTTGCTGTGGACAGCACAAGGCTTTCCCCTGGCCAGAGTGGGGCTGCTGGCACTGCTGGGGTGCCCCGACCCACCTCAGCTCTGATCTGCTCGTGTTTATCAATGCCAGGACCATTTTGCTGAGTGTGATCTCGCTGCTGAATGAGCCCAACACGTTTTCCCCAGCCAACGTGGACGCCTCCGTGATGTACCGCAAATGGAAGGAGAGCAAAGGGAAGGACCGGGAGTACACGGACATCATCAGGTACGTGCTGAGCCTGGGCCTGGCAGCACTGGCTGTGCTGGGATCCTCTGGGACACGGGCTCTAGAGGGCTGTGGGGCAGAGCTCTGTTCTCACCCCACACTTCTCGCCCTCCAGGAAGCAAGTGCTGGGCACCAAGGTGGACGCTGAGCGGGATGGAGTGAAGGTCCCCACCACGCTGGCTGAGTACTGTGTGAAGACCAAGACTCCAGCCCCAGATGAGGGCTCAGACCTCTTTTATGATGACTATTATGAGGATGATGAGATGGATGAGGAAGCAGAGAGCTGTTACGGTGATGAGGATGACTCCGGCAATGAGGAATCTTGATGACCCTCTGGCTTTGCAAGGCTTACTATAAACTACTGAATTTTACCTCAACTAGAACAAACTGGTTTGAATTTAGGATCTGTCAGCCCTGAAATTAACTCTCTACCTCGCAGGGAGACTGTTCTGCTGTTGCAAAGGAAATCCCATCGCTTGTCTTTGTAGGAAAATATAAACCCCCTATTTTATAAACTTCTTGGGGGTGGGTGCAGAGGGGGAAGCTATGTTGGGGGATTCACAGAAACTGAGGTGCTGGTGGCTCTGCCTGGCTGAGGAGTGACAAGCAGGCCTGGTGTTGGCTGCCCCTCATTTGGGTATGTTCAGCTTCTCTTCAGCCCCACGGGGTAGGAGCAATTTGGGGGGTTTGTGGGGGTGGTGAGTGGTTGCTTTGGTAGGGGGGCAGCATGTGAGTGCTGTCTTGGCTTTCAACACCTTTTGGGGTTCACCCTGCAGCTGTCTGGCCTCACAGGACCCTTTTGCCTTCCCTGCCCAGGATGCTGGAGCTTGTCTGGTGGCCACCAGCACTGAGTGTGTGGGGATATGATCTGTTTGTGGTTTTTAACTAGCTGGGAGGGATGGGGTCATGCTGAGTATTTCTGCTTCTGATATTTTTTGGACACTATTTAATAAAGTTCTTCCAGGGAAGGGTTGTGATGCATGGGTGAGGTTCTGCCTGGTCTGTGCCCAGGCTACAAGGGATTTGTGTCAGACGTGGACTGGCATGGAGCAGTGAGTGGATGGGCTGGCTGCTCTCCTGGGGCTGCAGGGCAGCTGTGGGTCTCACAGTAACCCTCTTTCCACCTTGCAGAGTGAGCAGGAGGGTCTGAGCAGGGTTGCCTCTGGTCTGGAGAGCATCTCTGCCCTTCCTGGGCAACATTCAGTGCCTCTGCCCTGGAGCTGTGGCCAACACTTGGTCTCTGCCTGGACCAAACCCTCCAGTGTTGCAAAGGGAAGGTGTTTTCCTTCTCCCTGCTCTGCAGGCAGCAGACCTGCCTGGGCAGTGCCTGGCTGTGCTCAGTGGTAGCTGACGGGCGCCCCATGAGTGCCCAGGGCCCTTGCAGCTGCTCTGATCCCAGCTGGGTGTGCCCTGAGCCCACAGACCGGGACCAGCTGGGACACGCGAGCTCTGGAGGCTGCGGGGAGCTCCCAGCCCAGGGTGCTGCCGGCGCCTGCTCCTGTTGGGATGGGGTGAGCAGCCTTGGAGCCAGGACAGGGACCGGGCCCTGGCAAAGCGCCTGCCTGGGGCTCCTGCCTCTGCTGCACAAAGCTCGTCACAGGGGTAATGAGCAAAACTTCCCTCGGCTGGAGTCGTGCAAATGGGATCAGGGCTTGAGTGACACCTGCGACTGCACGCGGCGAGGGCATGTGCTTTATTGCCTTAGGAAATGAGGCTAAAAGGTGAATAGGATTATTGTCGCTTTATTCAGGCCTGGCAAACTGGCTTCCAAGGTCACCCGGGCGGCATGGAGCAGCAGCCCCGGCTGCTTGTTCACAGCCGGCCCCTCCTTCCTTTCCTGGGGGGCTGCTCTGTGCATCCCCATCAGTATGGCTATTCCCCAGTGCCCTCTGCCTTTGCTGGCTCTTTGTGGCCAGTTCCCTCCCCAGTGCTGGATGCTGGAGGCTACCCAGAAGAGGACCAGCTCCTCAGCCTGCAGGTGCCTGAATTTCTGCACTACAGGAGCCACATTTGCAAATTCCCCCAGTGTTGGGGGAGCCCGGCCAGTGGATGAGGGTGGGCGGGACACGGGGAAGAAATGCTCTGGGATGAGTTGGCAGATTCCCGTGGAGTCCGTGGTGGGGACTGGCGCCTATAGCCCTATTGTTTCGGCTTTTCCTGCCCCCCTGCCCAGTACCCCCCGGCCGTGAGTGCTCCAGCATGTTCCATGGCTGACTCAGTCAAGAGTCATTGCTGGGATATAGAAGAGTTGGAGACAAAGCTGCTGTCCTGCAGCGGCCTCTTTGCCCCAGCTGCCTGGTTGGTTACTGCGTGCCCAGCCCCTTGGGGTTATCAGGCACTTCCAGCTGGGCTGGAGCTGGCACTTGAGGCCCAGCACCCCCTGGCCCCATGGACTGCACTGTCCAGCTGAGAACACGGGGCCAAGTCCATTCCCTGCACCTCGGGGCAGCCCTGACCGCGGGCTGTGGGCACCGTGCCGAGGGCCGGAGGAGGCTGTGGGACAAGGTCCGGCTGCGCGGGTGGCTGGTTTGCCCTGGCAGCGGCCCCGCCGTGTCCGCAGGAGCCATTGTCTGTGCCGGGTTCCCTGCGCTGAGGAAGCGCTGCCCGATTTCCTTCCCACACATCCCGCTGTGCGGGGGGCCCGCAGGCGGCCCTGGCTCACCCCGTGTGGCTCCGGGAGCCTCCGGGAACCTCTGCGTGCCTCCGACACGGCCCGCAGACCCTCTGCCCGAGCACCCGCTGGCTCCTCCGTGACTCTGCCCACGCTGCGCCCCGAGGAGCCACATGGCCCAGGGGGAGTGTGGGTTCCGGTGTTCCCCCCGGTGTGTGCGTGCCCCGGCTCGGCAGGGACGGACACGTGCGGACCTGCTTGCCCCCCCCACTCCGACCCTTCGCGGTCCCGGACCCGCCCGGAGCAGCGGCTGCACCGGAGCCTCCCCCGGGACCCTCAGCCCCGCCCCCAACGCGCGTTCCCATTGGCTGCCCGGGTCAGTGGGCGTGGCCGCGGCGGGACCGGCCCGAACCGGCTCTGCCCGCGGGGCCAAGAGAGACGAGAGGGCTCTCGATGTGATTTTCTCTCTGATTGGCCTCGCCGGGCCGAGTGGGCGGGGCCTGAACGGCGCAGCGCCATGCAATTGGCCGACCGGAGGGGCCAGGGGGCGGTGCCCGATCCGGTGCCACCTCCCCCCGGTGCCCCCGGTCGCGGTTATAGCGCGCGCGCGGCGCGGCGGGGGCGCGTGCGGAGATGGCGGCGGGCGCGGCGGGAACGCGCGCGGTCCTGGTGCTGCTCGTCTTGTGCTCGATGGCCGCCGGCGCCGCGGGGACAAGTACGGACCGGACCGCGGCGGGCCGCGGTGCCTCCGGGCTGGGGGGGGCTCCATTCGGGCGGCCCGAGGTGGCGGGGGGTTCCCGGGGGCCCATTGGGGGGCTCCGTGGGGAGTTGGATGGAGGAGTGTCCTGCGGGGGCTCTGAGGGGCCTTGGCGGGATCCCAGCCCCGCAGGTGGGCTCCGGGCCGGGTCCGGGAGCGGCAGGCGTGGGGGGAGGAGCGGCGGTGCGGGCGCCTGCGGCGGGGCACGTCCGCGGCGGGCGGGGCTGGGGCCGGGGGAACGGAGGCGCCCTGGGGCTGTCGGGGGATGGCCGGGCCGGGCTGGGCTCCGCTCTGCCATCGGGCAGTCCCGGGGCTCGGGCGGAGGATGCTCCGACGCACCGCGTGCCCGCTCATCTCTTTAACCGGAGAGGCGACAGGGTCCGGCGGCTCTTTCAGCCGCGCTGGGTTGTTTTCTCTTTAGGAAAACCGAGGAGTTTATTCCCCGCAGCCGCTCCTCCGGTTTCCGCGGCTGAGGAGCAGCAGCGGATCCCCGAGCTTTAAACGCTAAAGATGTTGAGGATAATCCCCGGGGCGGGAGCGGGTGCGGCGCGGGGCGGCGGCTCCAGCAGCCCCCGGGTGGGTTCTTGAAACTCTGCCCGCAGGGATGAGCGGGCTCTGCCCTGTGCCGGGGCTCCGCCTTTCACCTGCTCGGGTTTTGGAGGAGCTCGTGGCAAACCCGGCCGTGTTCTCCCCCCAGCCTCTGGGTCAGCCGTCATGGTGCACATGGAAGAGGCTCGGTTTGGTCGCCAGTGGCAAAGCAGCTTGTCCTGGCTGTTTGGTGTTCTGAACACTCGAACAGTTTGTAGCCCTTTTGCGCTTAATTCAGCACGGTAGAACCAAACCCTAAGAGTGAAGGCGAAAGAGTGGGACGATCCTGGAAAAAACAAAGTGTGCGCTCCAATAGTTTCTTTCTACAGAATTGCATTTTAGTTCTGCGGGGCAGAGCCTCCTCCTAAACCTCACACTGATCACCTGGAGCTGTCCAGGTTGGTCACATCACGCTCCCTCTGTGGCTCTGGGGGCTTCCAGTACCCTCCTGCCTGGCACTGGTGGGATGTGGAGGAGGCAGTTCCTATCCTGGGTCTGAAAAGCCATGGAAGGACGAGCTGGCCCATCAGTTGTGTAATGCCCATGTCCTGCCTGGCCATGCCTGGGCTTGGTGTGGAGCTGTGCTGGTGCCTTGCGGGAGCAAAGTGGAGACTGAGAAGTGGGGTTTGGCCTCTCAGCAGTGTTTAGGTTTCATTTTATGGAGCAGAATGGGTAGCAGCTCACCCCATGGAGCATAGGTCGGCACGTGCCTGGACTCTGTGCCTTCATGGGGAGGGACTCTGAGTTTGACCTGGCTGTGCAAAGCTTAAGGCTGGATTTTATAGCTATTTTAGATGGTAAAAAGTGTTAGATCCTCAACTATCCTGTTCCCAAACCAAGAAACAAAGGTCCTGCCAGGCAGGAACATGTACCCCGTGGGACAGTGGGGCTCTGGCCAGGCTCAGCCACCCTGAGCACGTCCCACTGCTGTTAACACCCTGAGGACTCCTCCCTCTGTGGGGGGGAGAGGTTGTTTTTAGTTTGAAGGTGACTCTGGAGGATGTTATCTGGTCTCTCTGCCTTCTCTGCTGTCCCTCTGGCTCGGATACCACGCTGTGCCCGGGGAAGCATCTGGCTCAGCTGTGTGAGGAGCGTCTGGGTTTTGGGACCTGAGCCCCACTTGCAGCCTGTCACCCTCTGGAAAATGTGGCAGCAGCCCTGATCGATCCCAGTGGGTTGGTGCTGGCCATGCTCCCGTGCCTTGGGCTCGACAGGCGCCTTCCCCAGCCCAGAGAGCCCACGCTTGGGATTTCCTGCTCTCAGCTTTCTGCTGGGGACAGGGAGGACATTAATCCCATGGGAATTCAAATGGTACTCGCTGCTGCTGCTGCTTGCTGGAGCCTTTTAACCTGTTTGGACTGCACGAGGTACCCTCTAACTCAGAGCAAATAACCTTGCACAGCTTATTTTGTCAGCATACAGTAATCACCTTGTAGCTGTAAAACCCTTGATCTTTAGCAGCTCCTGCTTTAATTCGGGCCACAGTTGGAACAGACGGGCTGGTACAAGTGCTGTGGGCTTGTCAGGGTTGGGAGTGTTTGATCACAGGCCTGGGGTGTGGAAAAACCCCTTCTGGCACGCAGATCAGTGGTTCTGGGAGTGAAACTCAGCTGATACCCCCATCCCATAATATCTCTGGGTACCCCTGAACCTCCTGCTTGGTTAAAATTAGTGTCTGTCTTCTCCTAAGAGTGCCTTGATCATCCCCCCATGGCAGGGTCATTTCTCTTTCAGCTGTGCTTATTCTTCAAGACTTTCAAAGCTTTAGTAGGAAAAGCTAGTTTTTTCCTTTGAAAAGCTAGTTTTTTCCTTTGAAAAACGTGGAATTAATTTCTTTAGGAGTCAGCTTACAGGCTAACTTGTGTCTTTCTTGAGTTTGAGCAAACTTGGATTTGTGGCACTGATTTGTTCCTGCTCTTACGAAAAAAAAACCAGCCTTAGGATTTCTTGTTAAAACATCTTCAGGCTTTCGAAATCCCCCAAAAACTTCTCCTAAGCCCACTTCCTCTGTGCCTGTACGTCATGGTGCATCCATGGAGTAATCACAGAGTGCTTTTAACTGAGCAGATTAATTCCTGGAAGGTTCTTGGGGTGCGAGCTGCCTGTCAGTACAGGAAGGACGTGTCTCAAGCTCAGCTCCTTCTTCTGAAACCTGGCTGGGGGAGAGTCACGTAGTGACCTCGACTTGTGCCTGATGGCTTTTCCCGAAGTGGAGCTGCTGAGCCTCCCTTCCTGCCTGCCCTGGGAAGGGCTCCTGGGGCTGTGGCCGCTGCCCTGTGCCTGCCCTGGAGCCCGAGGGCGTTTGGCAGCTCCACTCCCTGGACCGACCTTTGGACTGCCTGATTCCAGCACTGAACCCTCTGGCTGCAAGGGCAGAGTGAAAAATACCCAAACTCCAGCCTGCAGCTGCTGCCTGTGCCTCTGGCCTGTTTGGTGCCAGTTCAGCTCTGCAGGCTGGTCTCGCTTGAGATGAAAACTCAGATTTCGCTGTTTGTATGACAGCAAATTTACACGTTTCCTCGCCTGGCTTGTGACTTCTTGCGGACTCTGAGACTTTCCTCCTCCCCCAAATTCTTAACTTGAGGTTGTGTTCAAAACTTCCTGCCGGGCACCTTGTGGAGTTGAGGGATGGAACAAGGGTGTGAGCAGGCGAGGGGCCAGTGCTTGTGGCCAGTACATGTGGCTGTGCCATGGCACAGCGAGGGGGGGCCCTGGACCCCAGCCAGCTCCGAATTACGGCCAGGCAGCCCGGGGCTGTGCAGTGAGGGGGAACAGACACGTTCCTCCTGGGGCCACACGGGCACAGTGAAGCCCTTTTCCCGTGGCAGTTGTCTTAATCAAACTGGCTGGAAGGGGGCTCGGTCAGGGTCCCTCTGCCTCACTATCTCCTGCCTTCCACAGTGATGTGACCTGTGCAGCACCTTGCCAGAGCACAGGCTGGGGAATGTGGAGGCTGCATAAACCCTTGAAACGCAAATGTAGGGTTTTCATCCCGAACTGCAAGCACTGGGGGCCAGACAGGGGCCTTGGGCTGTCCCTCACAGCAGGTGGGCGATGCCTGGGGTATCAAGTTTGGATGGTGGCACACGATGAGTGCTGGTTTTGCAGCGGAGCCACAGGAGGTACAAAATGCAAGCCAGCAGCCCTGTCTGAGCCAGGCAGAGTTCAGCGTGTGGAGGGGAGGGAGGGAAGAGTGAGCTGATCAGGAGACGGTGTGCAGCCTCTTCTCAGTCGCCCAGGGTTATTTTTTTGCTTGGTGGAAGGTGAATTCTTGCTTTGCACTAACACTTTGCACTAATACCTCTTCAACTCATAGCTGGTTTTATAAAGTCACCGCTGTCTCAAAAGAGACTGACTCAGGACAGCGTGGAGTTGTACTGCGAGGCGATTGGCAATCCCATCCCTGAGATCCAGTGGTGGTTTGAGGGCAACGACCCCAATGAGACCTATGCTCAGCTCTGGGATGGCGCACGGCAGGACCGTGTCAAAATCAACGCCACCTACAACCTGCACTCTACCAGCACCATCTCCATCGCCAACCTCACGGGCGACGACTCGGGCATGTATGAGTGCCGGGCTAGCAACGACCCCGACCGCAACCACTTGTCGAAGAGCCCCAAAGTCAAGTGGATCCGTTCCCAGGCGAACGTTTTTGTCATCGAACGTGAGTGGCCACACCGAGGCCTTGGCACTTGCTCGGACACCGGTGTCTTGAGTCTCCTGCCATGCTCACCCCTGCACCTGTGTCCTGTGGCTCCCGAAAGCTCCCCCCACCCTCCCACCCCAGCTGTAGAACTGAGAGACTCCCACCCTCTGTCGATCTCCCCACCACCTGTGACTTGACCCGGAATGGCCCTGCTCAAAAAGGGTTGTGCCTTCCCAACCAATTCGCCCTCCGGCAAAAATCCCGCGCCTTTTCCGGAGCCAAAGAACCTGGAACCTGCCGCTTATTCCTGAGCGCCTCTGAGCCCTGGTGTTGGCTGCAGAATTGAGCCTCGATTCTGTGGTCGACTCTGCCCTAACCACCACTGACCAGCGGCCCTTCCCTGCGGCTCGTACAGCTCCCACTCCTTCCAGCAGCCCTGCTTTGAGCTCGCTTCCGTGCTGGTGACCCAGACTGTGGGGGAAACAAATCTTGCTTTTGAGGTCTGAGATTGCAACCGTTTTTGAAATGGCCGTGTCTGTGTGACACTTGAGTGTGGTGTCGTTGCTTGTCCCGTGGACGTGGCCGGAGCACCCAGGCTGCTTCCAGTGATAGAAACCTTGGGAGGGAGATTGAAGTCCTGCTAAGGTCTTCCCCATGAATGCTGGAGTTAGGAGAGCTGATTTTTCAGCAGAAACGTGCTGTGGAGTACAGAACTCCAGCAGAACCCTTCTTACGGTGGAGTTTGGATGGGAGGAAAAGCAAAATGCCTGGGTCCTTCCAAGGGATGGAGATGGGAGGGTAGGGGCTGTAGTGGCACTGGGGTTGTGCAATGGTGCTGCTGATGGCAGCTGCCTTCTCGGACAGCCTCCTACAAGTAGAAATGCCTGAGTCATCTTAGGTTGCATAATTTACTGCTGCCTGGCACATTAAAGCCCAGGACCTCTCGGAGTCACGGCTCTGTGTTCTCCCTGGAGTCGTTCTAAGTGAACCCTTTGGGCTGCCTCAGGTGACCGCACATATTGCTGCCACATGATCTTGTCTGCTCCCCCTCACCACAGAGGGTCCTGGCTGCCCTCTGTGCTACCTGAAGGTGTCTGAAGCTGCTCAGGTGCTGGGAGGTGTTGACACATGAGCTCTGTGGCGGCTCACAGCAGCGGAGAGCCGTGCTCTGCCCTTCAGAGTGACCTTTTCCATTGCTTATTGAGCACTGAGCTCTGCTGGGGCTGCACCCGTGGTAGGGACAGCAGAGACGTGAGTGATGCAGGACACAGCAGCTGTCCTGCCCGTGGGGGGAGCAGCTGCAGGGCCAGCGTGGTCATCCCAGGTCCACTCAGGCCTGGTCACCTGGTGCTGGGGACTCTGGTGCTGGCACAGTCAGGTCTGGTAGGGGACTGTGTGAAGGTAAGTGCAAGCTGGGAGCAGAGACAAGGAGCTGTGGGGTTTGCGTTGCAGGTTCTTGGGCACCACGTCAGCTTTGCCATACCTTGGGTTAACTTGAATCCAATTCTTTGTGAATACAGGTCCAGAAATTGCTACTCAGGTCACTGAGAGTTCTGGCAAGCTGATCCTGAGCTGTAACATTTCTGCACCACACCCCACCATCACGGGCCACAAGTGGATCCACAAGGAGAAGATCCTGGAGGAGGACGAGAACGCGGGTGCTTTCACCAGCTACACGTGAGTGTCGAGGCAAGGTCAGAACCTGAGCACGGGCAGGTTTTGTTCCCAGAAAGCAGCTGGTGTTTGCTGTCAGCTGGAACCAGGGCTAAGTTCTTGCAGCCCTGCTGATGGAGTGGGGCTTTGGGACTGTGGAGCATGAGTTTTGGTAAGGCCCAACGCTCTCCTTTATGGGGAGGAAGGCAACAAAAAGGAGGAGGAGAGCAAGAAGGAGAAGGAAGGGGCAGTTTTATGCCACAAATATCCTCTTAGAAAGATTTCCTGATTTTTAAGCAGATGTTCAGCTGGACTTTGGTTATTCAGTGTTCCAGAGCTGCCCAGATTTTAAGGAACCCTGCTCTGGGCAGTCCACCTGCTCCCTGTGCATGGAGCAAGATGCTCCAGTGCATGTTGTCTCTCCTTGGGGCTTTATGTCCCTTCCCAGAATCCAGCCATTCTCCCAGAAGGAGCTGGGGAGCTGTGGTGGGCCATGGTCCGTGCTGGGTCAATACCGGCCTTATTGTGGCAGTGCAGTGAGCTTTCCTTTCTGATTACAGTCAGGCCTGGCTGGCTCTGACCCAGCAGCTGTGGAAGCATCATGTCCCTTTGTATGGCAGTGCCGACGTGCCTGTCTCCCCATAGCAACAGGGAGCTGAACAAGGATTAAAGTATTTATAACCCAGCCTCCCTCGCGTGACCTCAATTCCTCAGCTGAGTGGTTTTTGGAAGTGGGAAGCGCCGTGCATGGCAGAGCTAACAAACAGCCCCTTGTCCCAGGGCAGCCATGGGACAAACTCTGTGGGCCCCTTCCCTCGAGTGGGTATTACTGAGCAGCAGAATGGGATGTTTGTTGCAGGGCTGCCTAATCCACTAAATCTCATTGCAGCAGCTTTACGGGAAGGAGAACGCGAGTTTTTCTCAATGCGGGGATCAATTCAGAGCAGCCTGGCCTGGGTGATCTTTGCCACTGCTTTGCCCTGGGTTTCATTGAGCTGGAACAGTGATCACTGACTTGACAAACCCGTGTCAGACGTGGTGCACATGAAACCCTCTTCTGCCACCCTCAGTGTGTGAGGAGAGTGGAGAGTTGGGTTGCTGTCTGTACACAGTGCAGCATATTCTGCCAGAATGGGGGAAATTTGCTGTGGAGGAGGCTGCTGATGCTTGTGGGTGTCTGATCCCGTGAGTCTGGAGGTCGGTGTCTCTGGATAGGTTGTGCTGGATGCTTACCTGAATCCTGTTTTTTGATAGAATCGATGGGAAGAGGGAGGAGCACTCTGGCGTCTACGAGTGCGTCTTCGAAGCAAACCCGCAGATAAAAGGACAAGTGAATATCTCTGGTAACTTCACCTGTTTGCTCCTGGGCTCTGAGGAGAGGTGTGGGGAAGCTGTGACCTCCTGAACGCTTTGCTGGGATGTCTTTACAGCTGGTTAAAAGGAAAAGCTGCTCACAGCCCTCATGTGGCTGCAGGGCTCTGCTCTCTGAGAGGCAGCGCCGTTATCAGGCCACTGCAGTGCCTGCAGGGTCAGCCCTGAGATCCTGCATTAAACCAGCCTTCTGTGGGCATGTTCTCACAGGAATAATGGATAGAGGGATAATACCTCCTTGACAAATCTGTTTGAGCCTTTCCTGAAGCACCTTGATGCACTTTCCCCTTTGAAAATGCCAAACTAGTGAGAAGAACAGCCTGACGGAGGTTTTGGGGTAGCTGATTCTGGTGATGTGGGCTGCAGGAAGCACAAATCTATGTGATTTCTATAATGAGATGTCCTTTTTTTTTTCCTCTTGCCTAGTTGCCCCCCAGGTGACAGCATACAAGAAATCTGAGCATGGCAATGAGGGGGACACGGGTGTGCTGACCTGCAAGAATCCCTCTTTCCCTGCTGTCACCACTTGGTCCTGGTACAAAAGTGGTCACGGGGTGAGTGCTGTGGTTTGCTCCTTCTGCCTGCCCTGCTGCCCAGCCCTTGTGCCACCAGGATTGTTTCAAAGCTCAGTGCTCCCCGGAAAGGGGATTTCTGTGGAGTTCAGTCAGCACTGCCCTGAGATCCCTCTTCTCTCTATTCCCTCCAGCTCCTGGAGAACGCCTCTGGGCGATACATCATCAAGTCCACTGGCAACAAGACAGAACTACGCATCCTTAAACTGGATATCGAGCAGGACACAGGCGATTATTTCTGCAATGGCACCAACTCCTACGGCACCGGCGATGCCACGGTGAACCTGCGCGTCCGCAGCCGCCTGGCAGCGCTCTGGCCCTTCCTGGGCATCGTGGCAGAAGTCCTTGTTCTGGTCACCATCATCTTCATCTATGAGAAGAGGAGGAAGCCAGATGAGATTCCTGACGGTAAGAGGCCACCTGGGTTTGAATCTGTCCGGGAAGATGAAGTGATTTGCAGCTTGCGGGATGGGCTGGTAGGGAGTTCTGAGGTTTGAGAACTTGGGGCACTTGAGAAATCACTTCAGCCATGAAGCTGCCTGTGATTGCATTGTTTATGACAGTCCTGCAGTGAGATCTGGAGCAAGAGAGGATTCTGTGCAGGTCAGCCTGACCCTTTGTCTCACCAGTTCCTGTGCTCTTTGCTCAAGTGCTTCCCTTGAGTGTCTGCAGGGCTGGATTTGCTTTGGCAGCTCCCATTCTGGACAAGGTGGTTTGTAAATAAGTACTGGGGCTTTTGTGGTGCTGCAGAACTGGGAGGGACTGTGTCAGTGGTTCTGTAAGACCAGGTTTAGCTTAACTTGTGTTCAGTTCAGGATGTTTTGGGTCATCACATCCACACATCCTGGATCTCAAAGACCCCGGTACTATCTTTAATCTGTTCTGGAAGCACCAGCTCCTCCCTTTCCTTATCGGTGAGGATCTGCATTGTGTCAGCTCACGGCCTCCTTTATCTGATGCTGTTAACAATGCAGTGTGAATGCTCTGTATCCTTCCTGCCTGGGATCCTGCAGGGCCCCTGGCCCCCTGCGAGGAGCAGGCTCAGGAGAGGTGCAGCAGAGGGGCTAAAGGTCAGATCCCTCCCCTGATTGCAGGGCTTGGAATTCCACTCAAGGCAGTTTCACAAGCAGGTGTTTTGCCCTCTGACACCCCTGGCTGGGAGGCAAGTGCTGTCTTAAAGATGTTGTAGCTGCATCTCCCAGCAAAAACACTGTGTGATCTGGTTTGTGATGGCATCAGTCCAGGTCTGTGGGGTGCTGACCTGTCAGAGCTGTAGCAGATGCTTTGACAGACAGGTGAATGTGCTGAAATGTCCTGGCGCTCCTTGGCAAGAGGAGCTCAAGTTCCCGAGTGCTCATGGATGAGGATACAGCATCACACCCCTCCAGAAAATACACATGGCTTTACACTTCCCTAGTATAAAGTGGTTCTTTCTGCCCCAAAGTCTCTGTAGCTTTGCCCCTCCCAAGAGGTGACAGTGAGGCCTGTCTGAGCCAGTTCCCCCCAGTCCTTTGGAACTGGACACTCCTGTCACCTGGCATGGCATGGGGACAGTCTGGCCTGTCTGTGGGGTGATATCCTTGCTGGTGTTACCTATCCACTCTTCCTTTCTCTGCTGCTGGGTGCCACCTCACATGGTAAGTAGAAGGTAGTTCCAGCCATGTGTCTGCCTGCATCCTCTCACCAGCCATGGGCAGATCCTGGTGCCCAGGGCAGCCCCAGTGCCCAGAGCATGGGATTTAAGGGGAGCCAGGGCTGGAGAAGAGGTGATGGGGAGCAAAGGAGACAACTGGGAGCCTCCTGTTGGGAGGTGGAAAACCTCGGGGAGCTGGTGAAAGGCCGCAGGGCTTGGCACGTGTTGGCAGAGGTGTTTCCTTAGCTGTGCTGCTCAGAACGTGGTGTGCAGTGTTTGTTTTGATATCACAACGTGTGGGGAGGGAGAAGGTCTTCCTGCTGCTGCTGCTTAGAGCCTCATTCCTGGAACATCCTGTTTGGCTTCCCCTTTACCTGCTGTGAGTGTGCTGGGATCTGGGAGCCATCCCAAGTCCTGGTGCCGTGGGGGCGAGCACAGGGGATGGATCAGGGCACCCCAGGAGCTCTACCCTCCCCAGTTTTAAGTGGTGGTGGTGGTGGTGGTGGAATGCCTGGAATGCAGTTCCCACTGCTTTAATGGGAGGCAGAGGTCACTCTGGATGTCTTCTTGCCTGACTGTTTGATTTTTGTTTTCTCTTTCTGTGCTGTCCTGAATGTGAAGATGATGATGGAGGCTCTGCACCACTGTGAGTACCTTGTCTCTTCCTATTTAGCCAGATTTGTACTGGTTGATCTCATCCAGCCAGGGAATCTGCTCCAAAGATAAAAAGCTTTATGCAAAGATAAAAGCCAGCTGGTTTGGGATAATACTCAGTGGGGGGAGATGTCCCCCCCAGGGTTTATTTAATGTCCCCACATGTAAACCACACATACCTGGGGTGGCAGCGGTACCTGACCCTGCTCTGGGATCTGATCTCCTGCACCCTCTGCTTGGACCTGAATTACATTAATGAGTGAGGGGTGGTGGTGGGGGAACTTTCTGCTCTCCCTTTCCTCACACCCCTTCTCCCTTCCCAGGAAGAGCAATGCCACAAACCACAAGGACAAGAACGTCCGCCAGAGAAACGCAAACTAAGAGCAGGGCCAGGTGAGTGCCAGGGCAGAGCTGGAGCAAGAGCTGCAGTACCTGAGGCTGCTGAGGGTCTCTGGGAGAAGCCAGAGCCCCTTCTGGCCCAGCATGAGCTCCACCAGCCCCTTCCAGCCCAGTGTAGCTGTACTGGTGCAGCAGGGTTTATCTAACTGGCTTTTCTTTCTCTCCTGTCAGGTGATGAGGAGATGAAGAAGTCGTCTGGACAATTTTGTTTTCTTTTAATTTTTTGGTAAAATAGCACCATGGAATATTCTAGTGCGTCCTTGCGATTCAGTTACTTCACTTTCTAAGGAAACTTTAAGTTGTAGAATATAAAATACACTTTTTTTTTTTTTTTTTTTTTTTTTAAAGAGTCGTGGGAGGGTTTTTCTACCTGTAAATGTAAATCCTTTGTTCCTGGTAGTCTAGGTCTCTGGCTGTCTCTGTCCTAGATTATTTTATGTTGGTACAGAGTGGGGAGGGGGGATGGGAGTGCAGCTGAGTCCCACCTGCTTGTGGGGGTGAGGGAGGAGCTGCTTTGGTGGCTGTTGGGAGACGACCTGATCCGAGCAAAGGGTTCAGGAAGGGGTTCTGTGTCTTTCCCAGTGCGTCACCAGGAGCAAGGCTGCACCTTTCCCTGGCAAAGGGCTCGTTCCTGGCGTGTCCCTGTCTGGCAGGTTCCCAGTCAGCTCCTGCTGAGCTGTTCTTGGTTACTCTGAAACAGGCAGCCAGGATAAATGCTGGATAAATGATTGCTGTAACTTATTCCATGGGTCGTTCGTGTCTTTGCAGTGGGGAGGGGCAGGGTGAGCTGGGGCTGGGGGCAGTTTTAAGGTTTAACAGCGTGTGCTTGTGCTTGAGCCATCGCAGTGTGTGCGTGACCTGGGGGCCTGTGAGCAGACAAGTGCTCGGGGGAGTCTAACACCTTTACTGCTGGGTAGCATTGAACTGTTCCATCTGTTAACACTTCACAAATAAAGATGATTCCTCTCTCTTTTTTCCACCTCTGGACTCTGGTCTCTTCCCTCGGGGCCGCCTGACCCTCTGGCTCTAGAGCTGTGTCTCGGTTTGGTGCCAGCTCTGGCTGCCCTCTAATTGCTGAGGAGATTCAGTTCGACGGGTGTAAAATCCTTCAGGGAGGGAGGGAGGGAGGGAGGGAGGGGTGTTCCCTACTCTGCAGAGCCTGGGGGAGCCTGGGGCCCTGGGGGACACTTGCCTGTATGGGACAGTCTCACCTTGCAATGCTCCAGAGTTCATCAGGTCTTGTGGCTGTGGGGTTAAGGATCAGCCTCAACCTCGAGGAGCCCACACAGGCCTTGCTGTTCCTGTGTCTCACACTTCTCTAAGCAGATTTTCTAGGTTGGTTTGGTTTTTTCCTGCCCTCTATGGTTGGAGAGAACAAAGGTGTGAGACATATCGTGCACAGAGCAGAGCCCCAGGACAGGATCTCGTGGGGAGTCCCTTCTCTGCTGCCAGCCCTGAGCTCAGGGGGCTTTTGCCACCGTTCCTGCCCCTAGAGTGAGGCAGCAGAGCCTGTGGGCTGAAGAGAAGCTGCCCTGTGCTCCCAGCTGATCGAAGGTGTCCCTGCCTGCTCATTCTGGGCACATGACAACCTTGCTCTGTAGCCAGATGCCTGTACCTGCCTGGGATGGGACAAAGGGGGAGCATGGCTGTGGTGGCCACCCTGTGCCCAGAGAGGTGGTGACAGGGCTGGTGGCAGTGCTGTGGTGGCTGGGTTCTTCCTGCCAGTGCCATCACACTGTGTGTGCCATCACAGCGAGGGCAGCGTGGCTCTGTGCCGTAAATGGGTTATGCAAGGCTTTCACAGCCCCGGCCTTGCGCCATCCTGGTGAAAAATCAATGCATGGTTTAATTTCCTTTATGAGGATTATGGGTCCTGTCTGACCCCGCTCTGGGCCGCAGCACAAAGCACCACTTGTGCCCTTTTTTTGGCTGGGCAGGGTCAGGGGGACAACAGCTCCAGGAGTTGGGCAGGAGATGAGCTGGCATCCTGCTCTCTGGGCTGCATTGCAGTTGCCCTTGTGAGCTGTGGCACAGCCCTGCCATGGCCCAGGGGCTGCCACATCAAACCTTGAGCAAGGATGGCACAAACAGGGCCGTGGTGTGGTGCCCCATCATGTTGAAGAGACAGAGAGCAGGTGCTCCGAGCTCCACGGGGACCCTGCTCAGCCCCTGCTTCCCGACGCCTCGGGCTGAGCCCTGAGCTGCCGCCTCCCTTCTCGGCTCCGGCATCTCCAGGGTCTCGTTCAGGTTAAGTTGAATCAGTGTCTCCATGGGCTGGGAGCAGCTGAGGGGCGGCAGAGGGAATGGTTTGGAGAAGCGGGCTGTTCTTGGAGGCAGCCGTGCCAAGCCCGGGACGTGAAGTTGCAAAACGAGTCCTCTGTGATCCACAGCGCCACTTTTGGGGTGTCTCCTGCCCTGGGGCTCAGCGCAGAGCCCGCGGCTGTTGGTGCCCGCCCCGGGCACGGCGCTGGCTCCGCCGTGGCTGCGGGATGTGCTCGGGTGCGGTTCTGTCCCGCGGCACCAGGTGGTGCCACCGCCGCGGCCGCGCTCCCCGCGCCGCCCGTGACCCGACGGATCTCGCCCAAAGCCTCGGGCTGGGGCCGGGGCAGCTCCGGTCCCGTGTCCAGCAGCTCCGAGGTGCTCGGGATGTACCCCAGCTCCTCACTCCGGCGATCCCCGGCACCTCGCAGCCCGAGCGAGCCGCAGCCGGACCAGCCCGTTCCCGTGGCAGAGGGCAGAAGGTGCTGGTCCCGATTCCCCGTTCTTCCAGAGCATCAGCCCCCACGGCGAGTGTCCGGTGTCCAACTCCGGGTGCTGGCGCTGTCCCGGGGCGTCGCTCCGGGATCTCCATCGCCGGAGACACCTCGGGGGACTCTTCCTGGCACCAGCTGGGTTCAGAGGGGGCTCAGCGCTGGAGCGATGCGTCCTTGGGCGGGGTGG
>VZSR01000386.1:1043553-1169595 GCA_013398615.1 Brachypodius melanocephalos
TTGATCCGGGTGGGAGGAATATGCTGACATGGGGCTCTTGGCCCTGTCCCCTGCCGCCTTCTGCTCATTAGCCACAAAGCTGCTATTAATAAATAATGGCCCCTGTTTCTAATTGCTCCCTCTCAGCCCTGCAGCCTCCTGCAAATGGCCCTTTCCCCCTGTCTGTCTCATCCTGTTTCATCAAATTTCCATCTCCGCTCTGTTCCGCCTGGCTTCCTCCTCTTCCTGCCCTGCCTGTCTCACCCTTCTCCTTCCCCGCCTACTTCGCCAGGGGAGTTTGGAAAGTTTGAAAAGTTTGCTTTTCAACAAATTCCTATTGCTGGGAGAGAACTGGGGCTGTGGCCGAGTGTGAGCCAGGGCGGTGGGCCCTCGAGCAATGCTCACACACACACACAAGTGCATGGCTCAGCTGTTGTCCCTTGTCACTGCAGAACGACTCCTGGAGTGAGCTGTACTCCTTCGCCCTCTTCAAGTCCATGAGCCACATGCTGTGCATCGGCTACGGGAAGCAGGCGCCCGAGAGCATGACGGACATCTGGCTGACCATGCTGAGCATGATCGTGGGGGCCACCTGCTACGCCATGTTCATCGGCCACGCCACCGCCCTCATCCAGTCGCTGGACTCGTCCCGGCGCCAGTACCAGGAGAAGGTAGGGGGGATGGATGGGACCCACAGCTCTGTGCCCTCCTGGAGCCGCAGCCGCGTGGGGTGAGGGTTCCCAGTCAGGACCAGCCCCATGGAGATGTGGGTGGAGGGTCCTGGCTGACACCACCTCTCCCCACAGTACAAGCAGGTGGAGCAGTACATGTCCTTCCACAAGCTGCCCGCTGACTTCCGCCAGAAGATCCACGACTACTACGAACATCGCTACCAGGGCAAGATGTTTGATGAGGACAGCATCCTGGGGGAGCTCAACGAGCCCCTGCGTGAGGTGAGGGCTGCAGAGCTGGAAGGAGGATGCTGCTGTGAGGATAGGGGTTGCCCCCTCCTTGCCAAGGGAAGGGATCCCCTGTTCCTTGCTGTGGGTCCCACCTGCTCCTGCCATGCACATGCTTGGGGTCAAACACCTCTTGCTGCAGCTTTGCAGCTCCATGTGGGAGCGTGTCCATGCACAATCTGCATGCCAGGGTGTCCATGAGACTGGGGTGGGGAGCATGTCCCTGGGGAAGTGTGTCCCAGCTTCCTGGGCTCACCCACTTCCCCACAGGAAATCGTGAACTTCAACTGCCGCAAGCTGGTGGCCTCGATGCCGCTGTTTGCCAACGCTGACCCCAACTTCGTCACGGCGATGCTCACCAAGCTGAAGTTTGAGGTGTTCCAGCCGGGTGACTACATCATCCGGGAGGGCACTATCGGCAAGAAGATGTACTTCATCCAGCACGGCGTGGTCAGCATCCTCACCAAGGGCAACAAGGAGATGAAACTCTCCGACGGTTCCTACTTTGGGGGTGAGCACCGGCAGGACTGAGCCTGGGTCCCCTCTCGGGGCCTGTGAGAGGCATTGGGACACCTGTGCTGTTCCAAGGCACCCACTGTGTGGTGGCTCTCACACCCTGCTCCTGGCCTGCCCTGTTTTGTCCTCGATGGCGGTGTTCTGACCTTGGCCCTGGCGTTTTTCTCCCAGAGATCTGCTTGCTGACCCGTGGCCGGCGCACAGCCAGTGTCCGTGCAGACACCTACTGCCGCCTCTACTCGCTCTCAGTGGACAACTTCAACGAGGTGCTGGAGGAGTACCCCATGATGAGACGGGCTTTTGAGACTGTGGCCATCGACCGTCTCGACCGCATCGGTAAGACACAGAGGGGGCCTGGAGGGGGAGAGGGGGTGTCTTGGCAAAGGAGGCAGCTGTGGTTCCCATGGGAGCCCAACATAGCCCCAGTACAGGGTCTCACAGTGCTTCCTCTCCTGGCCTTCTCCCTGCAGGGAAGAAGAACTCAATCCTGCTCCACAAAGTGCAGCATGACCTCAACTCAGGTGTCTTCAACAACCAGGAGAACGAGATCATCCAAGAGATCGTCAAGTACGACCGGGAGATGGTGCAGCAGGCGGAGCTGCAGCAACACACGGCCATGTACAGCCCCGTCCAGCCCCAGGTCACCTCTGCCATCGCCACCCTCCAGCAAGCCGTTGCCATGAGCTTCTGCCCGCAGATGGCCAGCCCGCTGGTGGGCTCCATGGCGCTGGGCTCGCCTCGCATGATGCGCCGCTTGCAGTACGCCCAGGCCGTGCCCAGCCCCTTCGCCGTGTCCCCCGTCCTGCTGCAGCAGAGCCCCCCGCCGCAGCCGCAGCCCCCCGTGCCCCACGCCAACCCCTCGCCCTCGCAGGACCCGGCGCAGCCCACGGCCCTGCCCGCCTCCACCAGCGCCTTCGCCGCGGCCGCGGCCAGCCCGCCATCCCAAAGCCCGCTGGCCAGCCGGACGTTCGCCTACGGAGGCGCCCCAGGGCCGCTGGGCTCCCAGCTGTCCCTCAGCCAGCAGCCAGCGCCCAGCTCGCCCCAGCGCCTGGCCGCCCACAAGAGCACACAGGCGCTGCACACCAGCAGCCTCAGCCAGGATTCGCGGCCCCTCTCGGCCTCGCAGCCCTCGCTGCCCCACGGGCTGGCGGCCGGCAGCACCCAGAGCCCCCCGGCCTCTGCCCGCGAGTCCAGCACCTCCATCGGTGGGGGCCCGGCCGCCGCCTCACCGGGCCCTGGCCCTCCGGCTGGGCTGCGGAGCCAGGCACCCTCGCGGGGGACCCCGGCCCACCCGGCGCCCACGGGCTCGGGGCTGACACCGCCGCCCGCCCTGCCGCAGGACTCGGCGGCGGCCCGCAAGGATTCGGCGTCCAGCACGCCCGACACGGACCCGGCCAAGTCCAGGCTGTCTTCCAACTTGTGACCTCCGCGCCAGGCACGGGGACAGGCGCTGCGGAGGGGCGGCGGCAGGGAGTCCCTTCTCACCCCGTGTCCGCCCTGCGCCGCCGGGTGAGGGCCACGGCCGCACCACCGGCTGCCGCCCCTCGCCACGGCGCCAGCCCCGCTCCCCGGTCCCTCCTGCCACCCGCTCAGAGCGGGGCAGCTGCCGAGGGTGGGCCTGAGGCTGCTGCGCCCTTCCCCCACCGCGGGGTCACTGGGCTGGGCCCCCGGGTGTGTCGTCTCCGACCAAAGTCTGACCCTGTCGCCCGCTCCCCGCGGCGAAGCCCCGCTGCCCCCTGACCTCCCCGGCTGCCCATAGAAGCCACAGCTGCATTCTCGCCATGACCAACTCTGTGTATGATATCTCTGACCTGAACACATCCCTGTGTGTGACCCGCAGGACACCTCCCCGGGGCTGTGGGCGCAGCCCCGGCGCCGCGCGTGTCCCTGCGCCCCTCTCACAGACCCAAGGCGAGGGGTGATGGTCCAGGACTGGAGGTAAGTTGGGAAGGGTCTGAGGGATGGTCGCCCTGAGGCTTGTAAGCACCCACGAACACATTGTCCCCCACTCCGGGGCTGGGGGGTGAGCACAGCCCCATGTCCCCATAGGCAGCGCTAGGACGGAGGCAGGCGCTGGAGCCCGAGCCCTGGGGCTGGGGCAGGCACCTACCGAGGGTACCAGGTGCCTGTTCCTGTGTTGTGTGTGCGTGTGTGTGTGTGCAGGGGTGTGTGTGTGTGTGTGTGTGTGCCTCGCTGCCTCGCACTCTGGAGCCTTCCACATTGAATGTACCGCGAGCGCGGGGCCCGTGCCAGCCCCGGCACCCTGCGGCCGAGCAGCCGGAGGGACAGGGCCCCACTCCAAGCGTCCACCTCCCCATCCAGCCCATCCTGTGCAATAAACGTCAGCAGCTGACAGAGCTACGCACGACTCCCGGCTCTGATTCTTCACCACCGTCCCTCCCTGCCGTGCCTCCCGTTCCTCGTGCCCGGCCCCGGGAGCCGGAACACCGGGCACAGCCCCAGCTCAGGCTGCGGGATGCAGCTTTGTCCTTTGTAGAGCTGCCTCCCTTGCCAGGGAAGCCACAAGGTGAAAAGCCTCTGCCAGCAGCTTTCCCCTCGCTCCAGCAGCAGCCAGGAAGAAGCTGGGTGCAGGCTGATTGCGAGCCTGTGGTTGTAGGGCACAGCCAAGAACTGGGCCAAATGCAGCTCCAGTTGCAAGGTGCTAACCATCCCCAGCACCAGCCCAGTGGAGAGGAAGTCTGGGAAGCCACAGTCCAATGAGAATGGGAGGCTTCTGGCTGGAAAAGCTGCAGTTGGCCCCTGTGAGAGTCCAGCTCCCACTGTAGCTGCACTGGCACAATTCCATGTTTCTGCTACAAAAGCATTTTCAGAATGTGACACCCCTGTGAGCAACCGAAGCCCAATCAGTCGGCAGAACAGGTTGAGAGGGAGCAATCCCACCTCCCCGTGCCCCTGGCAAAGTGAGGCAAGAGCCCAGGCATCTCACACACTTCAGGCAAAGATTATGAGGACAGAGCTCCCCTCTTGTATTTCAAAAAACATTTTATTTACAATATTATACATGCTGACCCCCAAGTTAGTGGTTTTCCCTGCCTGAGCCCCAGTGAGCAGCAGCAAAACCCATCCCTGGAAATGAGAGTCAAGAGTTGCAGAGGCTGGGCTATGGAGAGTGAGGACAATGCCCAGAGCTGGAGCAGAGCACAGAGCAGCACCTGCCCGGTGACCAAGAGCATGGCTGGGGCTCCTGCTGTGGCCAGGTCAGCTGCCTGCCCCTCCAAGTCTGAAAGGGAAGGAGAGGGACAGCACCCCATGACAGGCAACAGCCAGGAAAAGGACAGGGCTCACAGCAGTGGAGTGAGAGCTGAGGGGAGCGACCCTGTCTCCTGCCACTCCTTCACCCCCAGCCCAGAGCTGCAGCCCTCTGCAGGGCTTGGTGCCCTTTCCTTGTGATGGGACAGGCAGTGACAGCAAATAGTGCAGAGCCCCTGTCCCCCACCAGCTGCTCCAGCAGTCTCAGAGTGAGGCAGGGCTCTTGCTGGGCTGGAAGCTGCAACTTCTCCCTGAGATGTGGGACTGAAGAGCACTGTGGGCCAGTGCCCACCATGGCTGGAGGTCCAGAGCTATCTCAGGGCCCTGTGGGCTATTTGGGCTCAGCTGAAGAAATATGTGGAATCCATCACTTGCTTCAGGTTGAATTCACCTGAGGGGAGCAAAGGAGAGGTCAGAGGAGAGCAAGGTGGGGATGGACAGGGGGAGAGAAGTGGCTTCAGTGTATGAAGGATCCTTGCCCCTGGACTGTGCTGCCCATGGAGTGCTGGGCCACTCCACACAGAGGTCAGGCAGAGCCAGATGGCCTGGCAGACACAGGGCTGAGGGATTAGAAGGAGTTAAACTAATTGCCTTAATCCCATTGCATGTATATCATCTAGATCCTGGCAATTACCATGCTGAGTCCCTCACTCCCATCTCCGAGCAAATGCTCATGGTTGGAAACAGATGGGAGCGGAACAAGAGCAGGATGGAAGAGCTGGGTCAGCCTGGGGGAAATCCCAGGGACTCAGCGAGGATGGCAGGGACCACTCACAGGAATGCTACAGGGGGATGTGGACGTGCTGGACTGCTCTGGCCCATGGCTCTGCAGCCCAGCATAGGAGGGGAAACCTGATCCTAGGAGACAGCTCTGGCTTTTTGTCTTTTGGTGGTTTTGGGAGCCACTCCATCTCATTCCCCTTGTCTCCAAAACGCTCCTGTGCTCTGCATGTTCCTGTCCCATGCTCCTACCTGTCCTGGGGACATTTGACAGCTGCTCCTTCAGCCTCTTCTGCCAATGGGCTACTGTGCTGGGACTGGATGAACTAGAAGGAAACAAATAAACACGGGTTATCTGGAACCAGGCACGCCCTCCTCTGCTCCCTAGTGCAGCCCCTGACAACAGGATTCAGCTCTTCCAAAACAGACCATGCACCCCAGAGTGACAGCAGGAGCTCAGCCCCAGCCCCAGCAGCCCACGGCAGGCCCCAAGGCTGCCAAACCCTCCCCTGGTTCTGCAGCAAGAGGGTGCAGAGCCCTTGGTTTTTACACAGCTACTGAAGGTGATTTGGGTGTCAGGCAAGAAGCAAGGACAGCTTCCCCCCAGAGCAACCCCCAGACAGGTGACACAACCTCTGGGAGGTGGGGGAGAAAAACCAAGAGGTCAGGAATACCTGCAATACTTCTCCAGCATGAACTCAGACAGATCCTGCAGAATCTTCTCGCTGTGCAGAGCCACAAACTGCTGCCGACAGACCTGACCCAGGGAGACAACAGTGAGGTGCAGCTAAGCAGATGTTCTCCCTCCTTCCCCCAGTGACAGGTCAGACGTGAGGGGCAGGGAAAGCAGCAGGAGTGGGAAGGGGGCGCTGCCAGACAAGGGTGAAGGGAATCAGCCTAGGGAGGTGTGAAGAAGAGGTCAACCCTCATTAGCACAACAGCCCTTGGGAAGGACCCAGAGCAGGGCAGTGACAGCAGCTCTGCCAGGGCTGTGTTTAGTGCCCGTTTCCACAGATTCTCCCCCACGTGCTCCCTGCAGAGTGGGAGGAGATGGGGCACCAGGAAATCAGCTGCGACCGCCAGCAAACATCCCAAGTTCACCTCACCCGGGTGAATCAATCAGCCTATGGAGCAAAGCCCAGGGGAGGCGAGGCCTGGCCTGAGCCCAGAGCACAGATCAGCAAGATCTGGCTCACAAGGGAGCCAGGAGGACACTTTTACCTGGTTCATGACATCCACGGTGATCGCGTGGGTCCAGTAGCAATCGTGGACTGAGACAAAGGTCAGGCCCTTCCTGGGAGGAGGCAAAGGTGGCATGAAGCAGTGCTGAGACCCCTCTGTGTGCTGGACCCACCCCACACAGAACCTCTGGCTGGGACAGCAGCAGGGACCACACAGGAGGGGGACTCCTTGCACAGCAGCTCTTCAGAGGGTGGTCAATCCCAAGATCATCCTGTCCCTGCCCTGCTGCCTCCTTTCCCTCTCTGCCAGGAACCCCAAATGCCCTCCCACCAGGGACTCCTCAGTCCCATGTGGTGCCTTGCCCCAGCTGTGTTCTCCCAGGAGAGTCCTGAGCCAAGGAAGAGCCAGTTGAGAGCCCAGCTGCCCACTCCCTACCTGAGGCAGTGCAGTGCAGTGAGCATCATGTGTGTGGAGTCCAGAGAGTGGATGAAGTTGGGGGGAAAGGCATTCTTCTGCTTCACAGTGTCAGGTTTCCTGCAGGACAAAGCGAGGCACAGAGGAGCTGGGGCATTTCTGGGCCAAAGATGACAGCACTGGCACAGAGGCAGTGCCACCCTAGCCTGGGGGTGAGGGGGCTGCCCTGAAGGGCCCCAAGGCCCTGCTGCTCTGTTCAGCTTTCTGCAGTTCACGGGCAATAACAGGAGCTCTGGCACTCCTTGACAGCTTCCCCGACAGGAAGACCTTGCCCCCAAAACATAGGCTGGGGTCAGCAGGAGCGCAGAGCAGGCCATGGTTTTGTACTTACTGGGTGTTGTTGGAATTTCTCACACTCAAACGCTGCATGCCACAATTCAGCTGTGGGGAGAGAGAGGGGACCAGCTGTCACCCTGCACTGCCTGGCAGCACAGGGGGCTGGGCACTACCTCTCTTCTGGAGAGGGGCTTGTGCCTTTCCAGGCTGTCCGAGCACCACAGAAGCTGCCACTGCCCAGTGATACCTTGCCCAGCTCCCCTCCTGAGGGTGCTGGCAGGCATCTGAACTCCTTCACCCTCGCAGGGTGAATTGGCCTGGGAAGGGCTGCTGGAACCGGGATGGGGGGCTGTGAGTCAGCACAGCAGCACGTGGGAGATGACAGCAGCGAGACTGAGTCACACGAGCCCTGAGGAGGCTCTCAGAGCGGGGAACGGCCTGTGCCCCAGCTGCCTGAGTGGGATGGAGCTGCAGAGCTTCCTCACCAGCCCACCCACACACTCCAGGCTCTGCAGGGAGCCATGAGGCTGGAGGATGTGCCTGTACACAGGGATCCTACCTGCTCTGCAGGCTCACCCACCAATGATGCCAACCTGCCGGGCCCCAGCCTGGCTGTCTTTTCCCTGCTCCCACCATGGCACAGGGAAGGTGCACCACGAGACCTCACACTGGACACTCACCACAGTGGACCTGGAGCGATAGTAGGGCTGGATGATGGGGAGCCCCAGGGGTGTGACCCACTCCACTGTCCGGCCTGACTGGGCGATGAGCTTGGCACTCTCTGTCAGCCAGTTCTTCAGGTGAAGGGAGGAAGCAGCTGGAGTTAGTGTGGAGCTGAGAGACCCCATCCCTGCCCAGCACAGGCCACCCTCTCTCCTGCCACAGCCTGTGACAGTCCAGCGTTTACTGGGGAGTTTGGCACAATCCCACACCTCTGCACTGGGGCAGGAGGGTTCTCTCTGGGCCAGCAGTCAGGAGAACCATTTCTCCCCACAGAGCATCCCCTTGTCTATGTATGAATGAACCAGGGAAGAAGAAAAAGTGGAGGTAAGGTGCAACAGCCTCCTTACCTGGATATCTCGAGTCGCTGAGAACATCTCCTTGATGCTGTTGAACACCTGCTTCACCAGATAATGAGATGCTTCCCACAAGTACTCCTGGCACAGACCAGAAGCAGAGCAATGGGTCATGCAAAGGGACAGACAGCCAAAGACATAGAGGGAAGTGACAGGATCCAGGGAGGGGGGGACACACAGGAATGCTACCTCAGGGAACTCGTCGATCTCCTTGAGGCGTTTCTCTATCTGCAGGCGGCCGCCGTAGCGAGTGACCCCATACACCACCGTCATCACCGTCTGCTTCACCACCTTGCGGCTGATGAAGCCCTGCAGCACCTGGGCAACCTTCACCCCCCGCTCAGCGTCCTTCCTCCGAAACTCCTCCACCTGAGCAGAGTGTCTCCAAGTCAGTGCTGGCCTGAGCCACGCTGACTTGAGCCTCCTCCATGGCTTGGTGGCCTCTGGGACCCTCCCAGTTCTGCACTGCCTGGCTCAAGCTCCCATCAGAATGCCTGCAGCCCATTTTCACCACCCTGGATAACAGAAGGCACCTGCTGAAGGGATCTGGCATGGATAACTGTGCCTGCAGAGCCTTCCCTGCTGCCTCAGCACTGTCCCTTGTCCCAGCTGGGACAAGGACGCAGCTTAACTCAGAACTTGGATTCTCCTGCCTCTGCCCCCCAGTGATAACTGAGCAAGCCTTGCACCCCCATGAATTCTTCCTGCTCTCTGGTGTGCTGAGAAAACCTGCTGAGACTCAGATGGGAGATGCAGGGTCCAATGCCAGCTGAATGAGTCTCTCAGCACTCTCCCAGTGGCAAATTTCACATCGTGTCTTGCCAAAGAAACCAAAGACTTTGTAGCAGGACCAAGGCTGAATCTCCCTCTGCTCCCTCCAACTTCCAGCTCAAGGAATAAAAATCATAACCCATGGGCCATCCAGCTGTGACCAAGAGATGAGGAACACACTCTGCTCTCTTCCACCCCTCCAGCCCAGTTCTCCTAGGCTTCATTCAGCACAAGTGAAGACAGCAGAAATCCCAGAGGATTTCTCACAGCCACGTCTGTGAGGACAGATCTCCAGTCAGATCCCACTCAGGGACAGAGCATCCCTGTCTCTGCCCAGCTCATGCCTCCCCAGCCCTCTGCACATTCATCCCCACCTCTCTCCTTGGGAGCTGGAGTCACCCTGTGCCCACCAAGAGGAGAAGGCAGGTCCAAAAGGACCCCTGTGTCCCCACTCTGCCTCACCTGCTGGGCCACTGCACTGTAAACATCCTGAGGGAGCCCACAGGGCACCAGGTTGACAGAGGCAGCACCGCTGAGATCCCGGCCAAGCGCTGCATAGTGCTGCAGCCCATTGCAGGAGCCATCCTGCAGGAAGAGCACGAGGGAAACAAGGAGTTAGGGTGTGGGCAGAGCCCTGCTCATCCACCCCCTCCCCAGGCACAGGTACTCTGGGTTCAAGTGGTCATTATTTCCTCCTCACCCCTTCCCTCTTCAGAGCAGTCACCGGCTCCCAGCAGTGACCATTTGCCTTCTGGCCAGGCTTCCTGTCTGGGTCCATCCCTAACTACTGTGACCTGTGAGGTTTAAAATCAGAAACCTCACATCGTCACCTCTGCAAGTTTCCAAAGACATCAGAGCTCTGATGGAAATACTGAAAACCAAAAACCAAAAAAACACTGAATACATCTGGGATGCTAAAAACAGCCCCAAAACTGCTGTTTTGACAGCCAGCAGTCAAAACAACCTCAGCAGTGGGATCAGAGGCAGGAAAAGGCAGGTCAAGCCAAAGATCCCTCAGGAAGCCCCAGCTGGCTCTGCAGCTCCAGCCAGCTGCACTGCTAGTGGATGAAAACATCCTTCTGACAGAAACCAGGTCCCACTCAGATTTCCCAAAGCTGCATCAGAGGCACGGTGAGTGTCTGCCACAGCAGCTGCCCTTGCAGCCCTCTTGGAACAAAGAGCAGCTTGGGTGAGACAGACAGGACGTGAATGATGGTGCATGAAGATCTTGGTTCTACCCAAACCACACTGGCAGCAATGTTTCTCACACAGGTGCTGCTGTTCCTGGCCCCCTGTGCTCAGGCTCTCCCTGGTCCAGGGAGCCACAGATACCCCAGGAGTGTCAGGGTCCTCAAGCAGGGCCTCCTTTCTCCTGCACCCTCTCCCCATTCACTGCAGTGCAGAAAGGCAGCACCAGGATCTGACGGCTCCAGTAATTGAGCACTGATGACTCAGGCTGAATGAGACTCTGGTACCCTCCAGAAGAAGTCCTTGCTGATCTTTCATTAACTGCACCCTCCACACACCCCCAGCTGCTCTCTTGATCTTTTGTAGTCATCAAAATATCAGCCCTGACTGTCTCATGCATATTGCAGACCATCACTACTGGCAGAACAACTGCTGCCCTCCTCACTCAGTCATGGCCACTTGGTAAGAGAAAGGAGCGGCCACCCCTCACCCATGGCCACTACCAGCCCCATCCCTGTGCAGCCAAGGACAGGTGCCTTCAGGGAGCTGAGCAGCACCTGAGCAGGGCACATGGTGACAGGCCACTGAAGGTGGGGGACAATGACTACTTGTCCCCGTGCCCCCCTCAGAGTTCCAGATCTCCCATATTGGCACCTGCAGAGCTGCTTGGCTCCAGCCTTGGAGCTGTGCCCCCAAAGCACAGCTCTGAGCACTCCAGACGGCCAGGTGTTGTCCTGCTGGGCTGACTTCCAGTTCTGCTCCTGTGGCTGCAGAAGGTGAGACTGGCCTGGCTCTCACCCTGCAGCAGCTGCCAGCGATCTCCCAGCTGGGCTCTGCTTGAGCCAAAGCAAGTGAGGCAGCCCTCAGTTGTACTGGCTCATGGATGGCTGCAGGCAGCAGCAAATCACCACAGTTCTCATGCCAAGATGCCCAAGACTTCATTTCCATTCCTAAGAAAACCCAGCTACTGTGGAGCAGGGATTGCAGCACTGGAGACCTGGATGCTCCTTTCCTGCCCTGCTGAGCCTCACACAGGCCGTGAGGATCTGCCGGGCTCCTACCTGGTGAACTGGGAAGTGAGAGATGTAGGCTGCTGGATCTGGGGACCTCGAGGCTTTGGCGATTTCCATACAGCATGCCAAGGCTTGCCAGGGCTCATCAGTGTCCATCCACCACTTCCTGCCCTGGGAATGAGAAAGCACAGGCTGGTGGGAGCAGGCAGTGCTCCTGTGCCCCTCAAATCACAGGCAGGAGCCCCTGAGCACCTGGGACATGCTGGGCACAGCACCTACTCCCACACCTCCACTTCCCTAGTTTTTCATCATGGTTTCAGACAGGAATGGGTTATTTAAGAATCTCTGCATTGCTTCTCCCCTTTCTATCTCTTGAAAGCGTATCTTTCAAAATGTTTTTGTTTCAAAATCGATTCTGATTTCCGTTTTATTTCACTTCTCAGAAGCTCCCACGTACCGTGAGCGGGTGGTCAGCTGAGTCCAGGATGTCCTCCATGATTTCATTGGCATACTCCAGCCGCTCCTGCAAGGCATTCTTCTTCTTCAGCCCCGTCAGGTTGATGAGGTGGATCTTCAGCCAGTCAAGTCCCTTTGGCCCCAGTGGCCTTCCCTCTGCAAACAGCAGGATGGCCCGGGTGACATCGTTCCCCAGGTGGTTGAAATAGGGTGGGCACGGATAAGTCCTGCCACGGAAGTCCATGTTGTGAGGGAACCAGAACACCTTGTCCCTGACGTAGTTGGCGATGGAGAGCTTGTAGAGCACGTCCATGCGCAGGCTGTGCATCTCTGCAGTCTTCTTCTTGCACAGGAACAGCTCGTGCTTTAGGGACTTGCTCCAGGTGGAGGGATGCCCAGGAGCAGTGGGAGGCTTGGGAGCCTCAGAGAGGGGTGGTGGGATGTCCAGCTTCTCGTCCCCTTTGTCATTAAAGATGGAGATGATAATGTCCAGCACTGGCTGGTTGATCTTCCAGGCACAGTTGCCCAGCTGGTTCAGGGCATCCAGCACAGGGTGGAGGTTCACGAGGGGACACTGCTCCAGGAGCAGCTGGTGGTGGGTGGTGTCATCCATGAAGCGCATCAGCTTGGTGTCATTGAGGACAAAGGCACCGAAATTGGAGGAGGTCCAGGGCACTGGGGGGCACAGCATGGGCATGGCAGAGGAGTTGAAGGTTAGTGTGGTCTCTGCAGCATTTGACACAAGCTGGGAGAAGATGGGATGGGGCTTTATCAGCCCAACCTGGAGAAGAGGATCAGCAGCAGAGCATTAGGGGTGGTGGAGTGTGGAAGAGCCTGTGGTCAGTCAGGCCTTCCATAAGGATCATGCCAAGTAAGATCACCCACACAGAATCAAGGGCTCCTCAAAGCATCCCTGAGCAGGAATGGCAGCAAGGACAGAAAAGGGCCTTGCAAGGGTCTGATTTTGAGGAAGGGGTATCCTGCACAGCCCCAGAACCCCCTGGCAGGATGAGACTCACCTGCCAGTTACTGTAGAAGGAGTAGACATGGTAGAGAACAGGGATAGGCTTGGACTCCAGGCGATGTTTGAGGATGTTCCTGGGCACCCTGACAGCCTTCACCAGGAGCTCCAGCATGTGCATGCCCAGGCGCATGAGGAGCGCACAGGGCCAGCTGCAGTTCTTCAAGTTCAGGGAAGGCCCAAAGCCTGCTTCGGCCACCAGCTTCTCCCAGTATTCCCGTGGCAAGTACTGTTCATACTGGGATGGGGAAGGAGAAAATGGAGTCAGCTGGAGGGGCTTTGCTGGATGGCATCTATCTACCTGGGATGTGGCTCTGAGAAGGACTCTCCTATCTTTGTGTCCCCACAAGGTCCTCCCTGATATAGGGGTGTTTGGGGAAGGAGGGCTGAGGAGGCTGAAGTGAGCCCAACAGTAAGAATGGGAACAGTGGCACTGCAAAGTCTTTCCTTTTGCCACATCCCAGTGCTGACACTGTCCCCACAGCATCCTGCCCCTCCTGCCCAGATTGCAGACTTGCCTGCCCCTATGAGCACTCACCTCTGAGAACAACCTGCTCACCTGAGGTGAGCCCTTGAGGTGCCCAGGGCAGTGGCCTTGGCCCCTTTTCTCCCCTCTTGTCCTTTCCTGCCCTGCAAAGCCCAGAGCTTTCCTGCATGGGACATCTGGCTCCAAGGGCCCCTACCTGGCTGTCCTTTGCCAGCAGCTGAATGTAGTTCTCATAGACCTGCTGCACCTTCTCCAGCTGGCAGCTGCGCAGCTTCCTCTGGATGATGTACCTGTTGTAGACTTTGGAGCCCAGCTCCCTGGCCAGGACTGCCAGGGACTCACCTTGTGGAGACAGATCATTGAGGATCTGGGAAAGGGGAAGGCAAAGAGGGTCTTAGGAAGGAGAAAGAGAGACGCACAGCAGAGAGACAGAGCAGGAGTTAAAGCTGCTGTGCAGGGAGCACAGGAAGATGCTGATTTCCATGACACTGAACAGATGGCGAGGAAGGAAAAACAACCAGGACAGAGCATGGATTTCTCTGGCTGCTCTGCAGAGGGAGCAGACAGCCTGCACCTAATAACCTGGTAAAACTCTCAGGAAATTCCAATTCTGCAGGCTCAAGTGGGACATTAGTGGCCTGTGACAGCCACACGGCTGATAGTGGGACATTAGTGGTCCGTGACAGCCACATGCCCAGCCCCACTGCAGTGAGGGCAGGGCAGGCTCCTACCTGCATCATGATGTCCACATACACCTCATCTGGCAGCAGACACAGGTAGGGGTAGAGGATGCTGTACTTGGTCAGCCTCTTGGGCCTGGCCATGTTGTGCTTGGAATTCTGCAGGGCCTGGAGGATGGCATCGCGCCACTGGGAGCGGAGGATGCCCAGCAGCTCACGCTGCATGGAAAAAGAAGGAAGGGAGCTGCTCAGCATGAGCTGCCCCCTCTTTAGCTCATGGACCCTCTGCTCGCACCCACAGGTCCTGAGGGCTGCCCCAGAGCCCTGAGCTTTACCGCTTTGATGGCCTGTGGGGTCAGGGGCTTGGCTGCCTCCACTGACTCGATGGTTACGGTGTTCTTCAGCTCCATCTCCAGCTGCTGCTGGAAGCGCTCCTGCAACTCCTTCACCGAGAAATCCAGCTTGGGGTACGGCACCATCGTCTCCTGCAATGGGAGAGAGGCAGTCAGTGCCAAAAGTGGGAGGAAGAGAAGCCGTGCTCATTCTCTCAGCTTCCCTGCAAGAGGCTTGTGGTACAATTCTGGGCTGAAAGCACCTTGCTGGGACCTCTGGGTCCAGAAGTCTCTGGCAGGCAAACCCCCATCTGTGTTATGGCCAAGCACTGCCCGAAGCACCCCCTCCTGTGCATAGAGACCATCTTCAGCTCCCTGCAAGCTCTCTGCTTTGCTGGTCCCCTGTAAGGCTCCTGGTAATGCCATTCATTTAAAGATTTTTGTGGGCTATTAAGCAGAGATTAGGTTAAAAGGTTCTTTCTTTTTAGCACTCCCCTGGGCTGTACCTAAGAACACGTGTGAACACCAGCTGGCCAGCTTCAACACCTCCCTGATCACTGTGGCTTACTCTGGAATAGAAGTCCTGGAGCAGAGAAGACTTGCAGATCTCGGGGCTGGGTGGAGGAGGCAGCTGGTAGTTGGGCTGGACAGTCCTGATGGCCCACAGCACCATCTCCTTCTCATCCTCCTCAAACAAGCACTTTTGGAAGAGCTCATCCACATGGAAGCCGCTGCTGTTCAGTTGCTGCAGGTATCTAAGGAGGGGCAGACAGGACAGGCTCAATCTTCCCCAAGGGCCTGAGCACGTTGTACAGAAGCTGCCGGGGCAGGAGCTGCCTCAGCACAGACCGTCCCACAAGGTCACCCGCCTCAGCTTACAGGGATCAGGTGTCCATCCCTCAGCCTGCACCACTGCGGAGCTTCCTGGGCAGGGAGGCTGAGCATCGGCCACTGCGGGACCGAGCTGCCCATAGGCAGCCCCACAGCCTGTGCTGCACTGACACAGCTCCCACATCGTCCTCACAGCCACTGCCAGACCCCTCAGAGTCAGTTGACTGAAGAGATTCCCTTGAAGGCATCCAGAACTTGTCAGCAGCCAAAGGACAGAGAGGCCAGTGATACATCCCTGAGGTTCAGCATTAGTGCATCAGAAGCTTTCTCCATCCTCTGGAGAGGAGCTTGCCGTGCCTCCAGCCCAAGGCACTGCCCCTAGGCCCAGCCTGTGGGATCTTCCAGGGCTCTTTCAGCTGCTCACTTTAGCACTGATACTTTCTTGTGCATTATGCTCCATGAAATCTATCTGAATCTCCTGACCAAGCTCCTCTAGAGAGCCCTGCAGGAAGCAGCTGTGTAACAGCCTGGCAAAAAGGACAAACTCCACAGAGATGACAAAAAACAGAGGAGCCAAGCCATTCCCACCAGGCAGCAATGGTGGGGCCAAAAAGAGCGAGATGCCTGGGATGGGTGTGGAACCAAGGAGTCTCTGACTGGAGAGGGCCTCTCCCAGCCCACCTTTGGGGGGAACAGTGCTTGTTCTCACCTTCCACATCTCCCCTCTGTGCACAGACTCAGACAAACTCCCCAGCAGCTGGGGGTGGCAGGAAGGGTGCTCTGCTCACCCTGAAATCTGGCCACAAAAAGTGGGCCAGACCACCCAGACGGGCACACAGAAGGGGCAGCTCTTTCTCACTCCAACCCACTGCAACTCCCAGCTCTCCAAGCACGGTATGTGGAGTTGCTGCCCCCAAGGCTCGGCAGCACCTGAGGCAGGTGTTACCTCAAGATGTCTGTGGGAAGTGACTGGTTCCTGCCCATGCACTCCAGGGCCACTGCATACGAGTCCAAGTTGGGCTGGAGGCCAGCGGACACCAGAATGGAAAACAATCGGTCGATGCGATTCAAGCAGCCCTGCAGGTGAGAAGGGAAAAAGGCTGTGGACACTGAGAAGGCAAGGAGGCTGTGGACACTGAGAAGGCAAGGAGGCTGCGGATGCTGACACCAGCGGCCCCAAAGTCACAGCTCCCGCTCCTCTACTCCTGTTCAGATTTAATCATGCCTACCCTACCCCTACCCCTTCCCCACTCCCTTCTTCCTCTCAAAGCCAGTTCTCACAGATCTATGGCCTCGTGGCAGCTCAGTCCCCCCTGCCAGAATCACTGCTTGAACACTTGCTGAAGTGACAACCACAGGTAAAACCAGCTGGGGGCTCTTCCTCACGAGCCAGCCCCTCTCCCACCCGGAGCACCCACGGCTCGGTACCTTCCTGGCCCAGCTGCGCATCACAGTGTTGTAGGCACCAATGTCCAGCACCTTCTTCTTCATTGGAGAGCTCTGGCACAGCAGCAGGTACCGCTCGGCCTCCTCCGACTGCTGCAGGAACACAAAGCACTCCAGGTTGGACTGAATGGTCTGCTGCAGGACCTGTTGGTTATTCTTGTCCTTCGGCATCCTCTGAGGCCTCTTCTTCTCCTTAGCTTCCTTCGCTTCCACTCCCCTGGGCTTGCTGTGGGGGCTGCCAGAGCTCTGGTTCCAGGAAGTGGCTGCTTTCATCTTTGGGATTTTTGGGCTCGTCAGGATTTTTCCTTTGGGTGTGGCTTCAGTCTCTGCCTTGATCTCTAGTTTGGCCTGGCCCTCCAGAGCCAGCTGGGAGGCAGCACTGGGCAATACCTGCTTCATCTTCAGCTGCTGGACATACATCTCCTTCTGCAACTTTTTGGCCCAGGTGCTGGACCGGGCCAGGCCATCACCCCGTGCCCTGGGAATGGGCTGCTTCTCCTTGGGGCCAGGGGCCACAGCCTCCTGGTACTTGTCATTGTCCAGTGCACCCAGTTCCACTTTGTTGATTGTCACCTCTGGGATGTTATTGTCTTGCAGCTGCTTCGCTCGAGCTTTGAGCACTAGTAAGAAACAGAGGGAGATGATGGGAGACAAGGCACAGCAGAAGGCTCTGTCCTGTCCTCACCCTGGAAGTACCAGGATCATGCTCAGAAAGAAGGGTTCACACAAGAACTTTATCCCTCCTTGCCCAGCCCCACTCCCAGACAGAGATACAAACCATTCTATCTGAGATCTACGTGCAAGCTGGGGCCCACCCCAGCATCCCAGGAACCCAGAAGTGTTACTGCCAGGGAAAAAGTAACAGCTCAGGCTGGTCTGATTGCTGTCTGCTCACTGCAGCTCTCCCAGCACTCACCTTCCAGCAGCTCTGTCCTCTCACAGGTGCCATTTCTGTTCGTCTTCTCCTTGGTGCTGGCAGAAGAGTAACTCCTGAAGATTCTCCATGATATCCCTGTCATGGAAGAACGCAAAGATGTGGGGGTCAGAGGAAGCTTCACTCCCTCAAGCACTGCCTGTCCCCCACTCTGCCCCATGGCCCCAGCTGGACACAGCGTGGACAGAGTGAGCGAGGGATGTTTCTCAGCTCAGCTGCTCCAGCAGCAGCATAGGAGGGCAGGAGGGCCAGGGACAGCCCTCACCCCCTGGAACCAGAGGCTCAGAAGGAACATGACCTCAGGGCCACCACAAACTGCAGCGCTGTGAACGGAGTGGCAGCACCCCAAGACCCCCAGAGCAGGCAGGCACTATCCCACAGCTGGGACAGGACCCAGAGCCCCCATATCAGTCCTTTGAAGAGTAACAACCTCTCAGCATTTCCACACCCTCGACTCCATCTCTGAGGCTCTGACGACGCAAAAAGACCCTTCCATCTTGCAGGTGTATCCCAGAGAATGCTCAGGATCGTGGGACGTCCTGGCCCTGCTCCGTCCGGACACTCGGGCCGTGTCCTGGTCTCCTCGTGTCCCCGCCGGTCCCTCCATGCCCCCCTGGTGCCTCCGTGTCCCGCCGGTCCCTCCGCGTCCCCCCCGGTCCCCGTTCCCGCTCACCGGGCCCCCTCAGCCCGCCCGGGCCCCTCAGCACCGCCCGCAGCCTCAGCAGCGACATCCCCGGGCCACGCGCGCCGCGCGCAGCCGCGCATGCGCCACCCCGCCGCCCCAGCGAGAGGCATGCCGGGAGTGCGAGTCTCGCCGCGCCGGACTACAGCTCCCATGGTACAGCGCGGCCGCGCCCCGCGCCCCCTGGCGGCCATGACGGCCCCGACGGGGTGGGTCGGGACGAGCGCGGATCCCGGGACACGGCGGAGGGTCCGGGAGGTGGCGGAGCCTGGGGAACACGGAGCCCTGCTGACCCGCGCCTCTCCGGGCCGAGCTCGGCGCGTCTCGGGTCGGGCTGCAGAGGGACACCACCGTCCCCAGGTCCAGGGCCACAGCAGCCCCGCGCCCTCCACCTGTCCCCACATTGTGCCCGCGGCGCTCGTCCCTTGCCCGCCCATCACGGCTGACGACGGATACCGGAGTGTGCGGTCCTCAACCGGACGCCCCGCGGTGGTAGACGAGTGACTGCTGCCGGTGACCCGGGACAGCCGTCGGGGCGCCGATTTATGAATGGGAGGCACCGCCCCAGCCCCCGCCCCGCCCATTCGCCGCCACCGCCCCGCCCCGGGCCGCCCATCCCTGGCCGCTCGCGCCGTCGGGGCCGGTCGCCGGTCGCCGCCGTGGCCATGGCCCATCGCCCGTCGCCCGCCGCCCGCCCTCCGCCCGCCGCCATGAGGCGCGGGGGCCCCGCCGCCATCGCCGCCTGTCTCGCCGGGGCACTGGCCGTGCTGGCGGGGCCGGGGCCGGGGTCGGGCAGTGCCACCGGGACCGGCCGGCGGCCCCCCCGCAGCTACGGGCATCTGGAGGGAGACGTGCGCTGGCGGCGGCTCTTCTCCGCCACCCGCTTCTTCCTGCGCATCGACGGCGGCGGCAGCGTGGAGGGGACGCGCTGGAGGGAGCGGCCGGGCAGTGAGTAGGGACGGGATCGGGACAGGGACGGGAGAGAGCCGAGATCTGGGGCCGACCCCCGCCCACGGCGGGCGAGAGAGCCCGATCCCGCCGGCAGCCGGGGCTGCGGCAGAGGAGGGCGCTGCCGGGGCTGGACCGGGGCGGAGGCTGGACGGAGGCACCTCGGGTCGGAGACAGGACCCCTCCATGCCCGGCCCGGAGAGAGCCTGAAGCGCTTCCCTCTGGGGAAATCTCAGCCAAAGTGCGTAGTCCTCCGGGGGTGTGAGAGCGGCGGGTTCCCACTGTCCCCGCGGGTCGGGGCATGCCGCTCCTGGAGCACAGCCGGCACCGGCTGCCCTCGCCCCGTCACTGCACTGTGGGAGCCATGAGAGGGGCGCGGACATCGGCGGGCACTGCCCGGGGACCCGGGGTTGCTTTCTCAGAGGCTGGGGTGTCCTAGGCGGTCTTTCTTTTTCCCACCTCGTCCTGCCAGTTCACGATGCCCCCCTGCCCTTTCTTCGCCATGGACTGGGAGAATCTGATCGTTCCCCCGCTAAAACACTGGACGGGAAAAAAGGCTGAGGAGGGGGGATATAGGAAGTTTTGTGGTGATTGTGGTCCCAGAATTGGGCATCTGTCAGATATGGGACAGCAGGACATCCCCGTCAGAGGGGACCATGGAACAGCCACTGCCTGCAGAGTGTGTTGGGACTCGACACAGAGACAGCTGGGTGGGCAGCGGGACATTGTCCCCAAGGACCTGCCAGTCACTGTATGACTTCAGCAAGAGCCAGGGCTGCAAGTGCCCGGGTATCAGCTGCCCATTGGGGTGCATCAGGGTCCCAGTCCCTGGGACAGGGATGGGAGCACCAGGCTGGCAGGACAGTAGCTGGACAAGGAGGAGGATATTGGGGAAAGGGGGATGCCTGAGCATCCCCCCGGTGCCCTGACAGTGTCTTGGGGTTTGGGGCAGGAGGGGTGCAGCACCCCCAGCCCATGTCCTGGTCCAGCAGAGACTGTTCTTTCTCCCGGCCAGCACAGGAAGTCTCCCAGCAAGCCACAGGACATGGGAGCCAAGCCCAGCCCAGGGAACCCTCATGTGGTGTCAGAGGCTGTCGGGAGTCCCGACCAGGCACACTGCCAGCACAAAGCACCCCAACACGTTCCCTCGATGGTGTGGCCATGGGGCCTGGCAGGCGGAGCAGCTCCAGGCTGTACATGGGGCTCACTCTGCTTATCTGTGTGCGCCTGGGCTGGGCGCGGGCTCTGCTCCACAGCCCTCGCAGAAGCTGCTGGACCAGCCCCACTGGCAGCTCTAGGGAGGCGGGGGATCTTCCAGGAACTCCCCCACCTCAAGCTCTGCATCTGCCCCAGCCTCCTTGAGACCTCTCTGGGGCTGAGTGTGAGACTGGGAGCACTGGGAGCTGGCTCTCACCAGGTACTGGCCAGGCACCTGCAAACAAAGGGCAGCAGAGCGGGCTGGAGCACTGGGAACAGAAGGGGGTTATTTTTAGAAAAGCGCAACTCCTTATAAATAGCAGCAGCTTCAGACAGTGATCAAGTGGGACGGATTCACAGGCTCAGCCCTTCCCCTCCACAGCCCTCGTCAATGGCTTCCCTGGGCCGGGCCCTGCGGGTGGCAGCACCGAAGCAGCTGGGCTGAAAATCCCCGAGGAGCCGAGCGCTCGGCAGCCCTCACGCTGCCCCGGTGCTGTATCCACCCTGTCCGCTCCCAGCCTCCCGCAGGCAGGTGATGCCCGAGGAATGCCGAGACTGATGAAAGCCCTTCCCCAGGGGCTGTAGCCCCCACGGTGCGTGTGCCGCCACCAGCCAGATCCTCTTCGTGTCCTCCCATTCTGTCCAGCCGGGGCAGCCCCTGCAGTGGTGCCCATAGGCAGATCCTGCTGTGGCTCCAGCCCTTCCTGCTGCCCTGCCCACATTGCTCTCACTGGACATTCCTTCTCCCCTTCCCACTGTGCCGTGTGCCTGGCGGGCGGCAGGGCGGGCAGCGGCACTCCGGGCTGGCCGGCGTGAGGCAGTGCAGGAATCCAAAGGCTCTGATGATGCTCTGGGTGTTTCCCGTGCCAGAGCCGCTGGTCTGACCACATGCCTTTCCCATTAGCGGCCGAGCCGGAGCTCGGCGGTCGGGGCACACACACGCCAGCCCAGCTGTGGCTTCACAGGCCGGCTGCAGCCGCCCCTCGGGCTCATCCTCACGTCCTGCAGTGCTCCTCCAGCCGTCAGCCCGCAGTGCTGGGCACGGGGCCGCTTGTCCTCGCTTGTGCCACGAGGCAATCGGGCATCCACAGATGACACTGTCCTGGCCCATTCCTGCCCCTGCAGACCTCTACCCGCATGGCATTGTCCACTATAACACGATGTGTGCTGTCGCTGCCACCCCCACGCACACTTTGCCACTCCAGGAGCTACGCCAGCCTCAGTGCCCTGTGTATGCCAGGCTGGGCACTGCAGGAGGCAGGTCAGGTCCCCAGGGCACTGCGGGAGTGTTGGGGGTGGATGCACAGGCAGAGGTGCCAATGAAGGGAGGACACACATGAGGTTGTGCTTGGCACTGCTCCCGCAAAGCCCGGCTCCTGGGAAGTGGCTGGACTTTGGGGAGGAGAGGAGTAAAGATCAATCCTTCCTTGGATCAGAGATTCCCCCTCCCACTCCCAGCTTGGACAGCAGCCCTTGTTCCTCTGGCTGCTGTTGCTCTGGGTGAGGATCAGCAAATCCCTCCCTCTGGAGGGACACTGTGGCCACAGACCCAACATTAGGGCAGGGCCCCTTAGGGAAGTTGCTTGTCCCTCCCTGGCTCATGCCACGCTTCCTTGTCCTGCAGGCATTGTTGAGATCCGGTCGGTGCGTGTCGGCGTCGTGGCCATCCGGGCGGTGCACACCGGCTTCTACCTGGCCATGAACAAGCGGGGGAGGCTCTACGGATCGGTAGGTCGGACGCTGCCTCCTGGGAGGGACTGCACCAGAGTCACAGGCTCAGGGCAGGGTTGGAACAGGGTCCAGGTTTCCCATGCCCTGACCTGCTCCCCAGCAGGGGACTGCACCCACCAAGCCCCTCTGCCCCCTGGGGATCAGGGAGAAGCCAGGGTTCTGCTCTGCCCCACTTTTGGGATCCGAGGGGCCCCAGCTGAGCGTAGCCACCCCTCACCCCCTTCCCTCTCCTGCCAGAAGGAGTTCAGCCCCAACTGCAAGTTCACGGAGCGCATCGAGGAGAACGGCTACAACACCTACGCATCGCTGCACTGGCGGCACCGCGGCCGCCCCATGTTCCTCTCGCTCAATAGCAAGGGCAGGCCACAGCGAGGGGGCAAGACACGCCGGCAGCACCTCTCCACACACTTCCTCCCCATGCTCGTCAGCTGAACACTGTGGGCAGCTCCGGACGATCCTGTAGGAAACAAAACAAGCAAAAAGATGTTATTTTATTTATGTACATATCTATTTTTTGCTATTTATTGCTTTATTTTTAACACACGGCAGAGGATGGATACAGGAGGCAGATGCTCCAGACTCAGCCATGTGGGGCTGTGGCTCTCCCACTGTTCCCCTGGCCCAGAACCGGTGTGGTGCAGCCGGGGAGTGTGACTGGAGCAGGGGCCAGGATCTGCTAATGGCATCTCTGCAGGGCTGGGATGTACCAGCACGTTGTCTGTGTCCGAGCACCCATGGCAATTAAAACTGTGTTCATGGTGTGGAACAGGAGCAGGTCTTGGAGCTTTGATGGTGAACTTGGCTTGGGATGAGAGGGATTGGCTCCTATGTGATTGTGGCTGCAGCCACCAGTGTCATCTCCGCTGCCATTGGCAGGGAGCCCAGCTGGTCCTTTGCCACATCCAGCTTTTCATTGCCCCCCACCCACCCTGCAGGAAAACAGCAGTGGTGGTTCAGTGGCACAAAGGAGGGAGCAGGAGGAGCAGAAGCCAGGCCAGATCCTCAGGCAAACACAGCTCTGGGGCTGCCCCTGGCCACAGCCATTGTCAGTCAGTTCTGCAGCCCAGCTCCGTGCCCTCATCCCCAACAAAAACAGGGCTGGGACAGTGGAGAGTGGTGAGGACCAACCTGGAGGGCAGCATGGCCAGGAACAGCACCTGCGCCTCAGCCGCCTGGTCAGGGTACATCCCTGTGCCACCTCACACCTGCTGTGGCCAGGCCCAGCATCCCGGTCACTGTCACGTCAGACAGAGCAATGGCCCCAGCAAAAACCACCAAACTTGTTCCATTTCCGACCCAACCAGCTCCAAACGAGTCTGAGAGGGAACAGCCACTCTATTAACCATATGGTGACTGTGGTGAGCCCCTGCCAGGTGGGCAGCAGCTGCCATGCACTCACCCAGGACTTTCCTTGGCCCACTAACCCATTTGAGCACTGCTCACACATGAGAAACCATCCCCAAACACCTGGGGTAGCCAGGACGTTCCTGTCACAGCTGAAACAGTGGGAGACGGAAGGTTTTTCCAGGTCTCTTGTCTTGGTAACTAAACAGCAAAGCCTTCCCTCGGTGTCAGGTCAGCCGATGGACACGTGCAGGTTCAGCTGGGACCTTCTTGCTGCCACCCACCTCATCAGCCCAGGCTTCTGGCTCAACTCTTGGCAGAGGATGAGCCATTAACCCCGACACACCAGTCCTGAGATAAACCCTCCTGTGAGATGAAAGGTGCCGCCATGCTGCCCGGCCAAGCTAAGGAAGAAAAACAGTCCAGGCAAGTTGCTCCCTGCCAGCCCCTGGCCCTGGCACAGCTGGTGACGCTTTCTCCAACAAACCAACTCCTTGTGCTCTGAAATGGCTTAAGAAAGGCCAAACCATCCTTCCTCCTCCTATAGGAGACTAACCTCTTCTGAGATGGAAGGGCCAGGTCTTGGTGTGATGCTGCTTTAAAAGAGACACCCAAGCTCTGCTGGAGCCAGCACCTTCCCAAGCAGCCCCAGCCCACTCCCAGGGCCCCAAAAGCCAAGAGAGGCAGGGAACCCCCAAAACTGCCAAGCCCTCCACCCAGTTCCCTGTCAGCTCTCATAGGGGCAGGTTCTCCCTTGTCTGCTCTGGCCTCTGCCACAGAGCAGTCCCAACATGTGGCACCATCATGGACCCCTAGCCCTTTAGGAGACCTCCTGACCACCCCAAGTCCCTGTGAGGAGAAGGAGGTCCCAGTGACAGTGATGGATGGTGAGAGCTCCTCCTCTCATGCCTCAGGGCCCAGGAAGCACGGACATAGCAGGGAGTCACTGCCCGCTCCAGTGACATTCTTGTCATTCTCTGAGCTCCAGCTCGGTCAGAGAAACTGAGTCACAAACATACCTGGATATTTGTCCCTCTCTCCTTGTTTTAATCAGCTCTATTTTAAGTAGCTTTGCAATACATTTTTTTTTCTCCAAAATGTTGTTTTCCTGGTAATCACTCGGTCACAATGAGATTTGCTGGTCCTCATTCTGCTGCACGCCCAGTCCTGTGTCGGCCCAGCAGAACAGCCTGCCCCAGCTGCGAGGAGGGCAGGACTGTAAGGGGAAGAAGGTGTAAAAAATAGAAAACACCAGGCGAGGATGCTTCCAGCTGTGATCCTTGGCTACCTGTGCAGTGATCCACAGGCTGGCAGTGGCTCCCACCGGAACTCCCAGCACGCAGGAGGGCTCAGAGAGGCCCAGCCTGCCTGGGGCAGGCAGGACAGCTTGGTGGCCTCGGAGCTTACCCTGTAGCTTTCCTCAAATCATGCATAACGGCTCGCAGAGCTAAAATGTCCATTTATTGACAACAGTAATAATTTAAGATTATAAAAACCCCTTTCAGTGTTGAGTATCAGCGGGCGAGGTTATAAAGAGAAATAAATGGGACTTGAGATGGGATAGGAAAGGATCCGGGATCTACTTGAGAGTTCCTGTTTCAGTGACAGCTATTGGTCCTCCCCAGATGGCGATCCTGGGGGGAGGCAGCATCCTTATGCTTCCATTTTAGACTTCAATCTCCAAAGCAGAAAAGATAGTATCCAAGGGGAGGAGGAGCAAAAGAAATAAAAGAAAGGGATCTCAAATTCAAACCCATACAAACAACCTTTCCATTCGGGATTCAACCACTCGCTCAGCACCTCGGGGTTTCCCAGCCGGGGAGCGCAGCAGCCTCGCACTGCAATGGGTAAAGTCCACGCAAAGAGGATGTTTTTTATTGACAGACAGAGCTCTTTCCCCCCTTTTTCATCACAGAACTTGAGGCTTCTCATCTCTGAAGGACCCAGAGTCTCTGTGTCTTCAGAAATCAAAAGGAAATTCTGGGGGGCACTGCTCCTGCCTCGTCCCCTCCCCTCGCTCTGCTCTGGAAGCCCCTTTGGCTGCTCGCGGTGGCCAGGGAGGGAAGGGGAACAGTGGAAGGGCCCCGGGGACAGAGGGTGCGTTAAGATTCATGAGTTGTTCGATGAGTTTTCATTACTTGGTGAGCTGGAGGAAGAAGAGGAGGAGGAGGATGACGAGAAGTTCATCCCTGTGAGTCCTGGGGGGTTTGTGGCAGTGTTTTGTCCACTTAAACTTTTCCGGCAGACGGGACACGTGTCATGCTTTGGGGAGCAGACAAAAAAAACAAAACAAGAAATACGGGAAACGGGATTAGAAACACAATAGGGGAGCAGCACTCGAGGAACGGGCTGGGATGACACTCCATCCTCTGACCACAGGCTGCTCGTGCTCAGGCCTCATCACGGAGGTAGGAAAATATTTACAGAAGGGAGCAGGACCAGATAAAGCTCCCAGTGCTGCACGCCCCAGGCACTGCCCTGCACTCACCTGCTCCAGCCACGGGACGATGCAGCCATCATGGAACAGGTGATTGCACGGTAACTGCCGCACATTCTCCCCGACTGTGTAGTCTTCCTTACACACAGGGCACTCCAACCCGGAATCTGCATCGCACAGGGAAAGCCAAGCCCAGCTGAGCAAAGGAGGGCAACGACGCACAAAGCTCCTGACTCAGGACTCATCATCCCTCTCCTCTTCCCCATCACTGCTCCATCCCTGTCAGGAGGAAAGCTCGGTGCTCTGCAGTCCCCACACCATCACCCCACCTCCCCCTGCCCTTCTGCCTCCCTTCCACTTTTCCATTTCTATCCACACTGAACTTCTCACAACCTCTCCAGGGCAAATCCATCCAACCTACACTGCTCTTTTTTTGTGTGAATGTAACAGAGCCCCTTCAGCTCTCTGCCCACTTTGAAATGTTTTATGCCTTAAATGCAGACAAAATTCAAGTCCCAAGAAAACATTACACAGAGCTTCCAGGGAGCACTCTGTGCAGGACTCCATGGAGCAGACACATACCTACGTGCTCCTGTGTGATCTGTATGGTGGGGAGGGCCTGGATCTTCTCTTTGTCCGCTGGCGGCGGTCCAGTGTTTTCAAACTGATTCAGTAACTGGAAAAACAACCGGCCAGGCAGGCAGAAGAGAGAGGTGAGCCTAGCAGCACACAGAATCCACTCGTTTCCTGAGCCAGGGCACTTGGACCCCGCACTGTGGACCCTTTCCCACTCCAGTCCCCACAGCCCCTCATTCCCTGCCCCTCCTGGAGCACCACACAGGAAGATGGAGACTGCAGTGAATCCCAGTTTTACCTGTGTGATAATCGCATCCAGGCCATTGGCACCCCAGGCGTAGTCCATCGGATTTGAGTGCAGGACTCCCCTGAAGAGCAAGGACAGCAAGTGAGTTCATCCTGGAGCACCAACGAGACACTGTCAGAGTGAGCACCACATCCTCCAACTCACCAAGGGCCCAGGCCTAGGTTTGGAATTGTAGTTGGTGCAATAATTCCATTGACCAGCTGCTGGATAATTCTGGAAGACAAGAAAACCAGGATTGTGTAAGAATTAAAGTTTGCTGGCTCCCAGCCTAGCACCCCAGCATGGAGGGAGAGGCTGAATAAGCTGAATATTGTCACATTGTTGGAGGCAATTAAAAATATCCTACAGCAATTGCAATGGCAGCTTATGGAGTGATCAGCCACTGATAAAGTTTCAGTATTTGATTCATAAGGGGACAATTCCTGGCACGATGGCGAGTGGCTCCCAGGATGCACTTACACAAACACTGTCTGCTGTTCTCTTCTGTTTCCCCTCACAGACAGTACAACATTTTTGCAACACCTGCCAATGACCAGGGAGTATTTTCCCACTACAGGACAAACTCCCAGCCACAGTCCATGTCATCACTCAGCTAAAAGACCCGAAGCAGGAATTGCCAACAGGCTCAAGTAGAATGCAGATGGCACCCATGGCAGTGCTGGAGAGCTTTGGGATGCTGTTCCCATAAGCCAGAAGAAAAGGTGAGGAACAACAGGATTCCCTCCCAAGGTCCCAGAGTGGTTCTCACCCTTCCAGCGTGGGGACCCCCTCATGCCTGCCCGAGGCTCGGCGTGTGGCCAGGCGGGCACGGGGCTGCCTGGCGCCGTAGCGGTGCCGAGACTGGTGCTCGCGCTCCCGCCGGTTCTCCGAGTCCCGGTTGTCTTCCGGCTGCACGTTGGACGCGAAGGGAAACTCAAAGCTGTCGTCAAAGAACCCGAAAGCAAACTGGCCATAGCTCTGGGGTAAGGTGAACAAGTGCTGATCCACATTCTGGGTGGGAGAGAGGGAGGGAGGAAATGCAGAGAACAGACTGTGACAAGAGGAGGAACAGCCCTCGGCTCCCACGGCGTCCCAGCAGCTGCCCACAGCAAATCCCAGGCCTGGAGTGACACTGGGACCAGCACCCTTGGCAGCAGCTCAGTGAGGAACAGACACTGGAACTGCACACGAAGGCAGAAATAATCACAGTTCCCTGGTTTCTCTTTGGTGTGTCACTGCTGCTTCCAAGCTGAGGCTACTGCATAGCAACACACCCAAATCCTGCTCTCCAAATCCTGCTGAGCCCCCTCATGACGGGAATCGGCTGCGAATGATGGTCCTACATAACACACGCAGCAAAAATATGGTATGCGGGGATTTCAAGAGCAGCATGTGGAGGATATTAATTCCTCCTTTCCAAATTCTGTCATGATCTGGGGAATGTTTAAACAACGCACTATTGGAAAAATACTCAATCCAACAGCAAAGCTTCAGAAGGTGTTGGAAGAGAGAAAAGACTTGCTCACCTCAAAAGGATGCCTGCTCTGATCAGGGGCTGACGTAGAGGAGCTGGTCTCATTGTCAGCATTCCTATAGGGAATGAAGAGCACTGGTAATCTTCTCATAGCAGCTCCCAAGGCTTTTCTGCCCCCCTCCCATCCTAGGGCAGAGGCAGCTCAACAGAACCTCGTCCTCCCTCAGCTGCTGATTTTCTGATTGTCCGCATCAATTTTCCCTCCCCGAACCTTTCATTTTCCCACATCCTCACCCATTTCTCCCTACTCTATTAGAACTCAGGAAGCTGCAGAGAAGTGCCTGAACCACGATGTCAAGCAAGGATTTCCCCCACAATCCATCTCAAACACACAAGCTAATCTTCCAGAGCACCAGGAAGACTTAAGGCACAAACGCTGATCGCTGTGACCCCAAGACACATAAGTCTAATCTTGAATCAAAGAAACTTCTCTACTGCAGAGGCACATAACCCAACAGCTCAGGATATTGAGGAAACTCTAAATGTTGTCAGACTTCTGCTTTCAGAGCTGCAGGAACATTTCCTGCTCAGAACTAAGCTTTCACAGTACCGAAATCACTTACATTCAGCAACTATGTGACTCTCCCAAGGTCACAGGGAATCACCAAAACAGTCAGGATGGATTTTCAGGCTCCAGGGTTGGTGTGGTCAAACCAAACATCACCTGCTCAGTGCAGAAGCCCCAGGCCATGCAGACCATCACAATCAGCAGGCAGCAACACCCACTGCCCCTGGCCCTTGCACTGCTTGCAGCCTACCCTGGAGCCAGTCACAGCTGGGGCCCACAAACACAACTGAAACATTTTAAGACACTTCTGCTGCTTCTGCTGCCAGCTGCAGCAGAGCAGCACAGAAACACAAACCTCACTGCCCCAGGGCAGAGTCCAAAGTCTCAGCCACAACATTTTTCCTTTAATCCCCAACAGTCACTACTTACATGAGGTGCCCATGCGCTCAGCGTTCCCAGATCCTTCACTCTGGGGTTATCTCTGCCCTGATGACTCAGATCAGGTCAGAGCTACCACACAGCACGGGGAAAGCCTCCCTACCACTACCTTATGTTTGTTTGAAATCAAACCATTCCTGCCCCGCCCCTCAGCATTTCCGTGGCAGATTGGCTTGTGGATGCTAACTTTGCCAACATAGCACTGTTTTCCAAAAGTGAGAAAAGATGAGCCAAAGCTGGTGCAGAAGGAATAGAAATGGTGCATTTTATACCAAACATTGCCTTGGAACTAGGAAGAGAGCAAAGCAACCTGGGCTCACTGGAGCACCAGCCCCTGGGACAGCACATTACCTTGGCTCCTCAGGAAGCTCTTCAATAAAACCAGACTCACACCGTGGGCAGATGTAGTCCTGCAGGAGAAGACACACCAGGTGAGAAAAAGAAGGGATACCTCAGAACTGCAGGGTGTTACAGGGTGGGAGGGTCCTGCAATCTGCCATCCCCAGCACATGCCACGGTCCCAGAGCGACCCCAAACTCCAACTTTTGGCTACCTGAGCCAGTGAGGCCAGAGCTCAGCCTAAGCCTGTGGGAGCTCAGCTTAAGAATTATGAGGGTGGTGCTGATTAATCTCCAGTACAGACACAGCATTAGCTACCAGCTGATGCAGTTCCAGTAAAGTGAAAGTGAAACCCCCAGCACTCCCTGTGCAGCAGCCCTCAAACTTTGGCAGAGCTGCATGTTTTGGGGAGCAGAAAACAAAGTGGGAATGGCAGCAGGGACCTGGCAAGGTCGTGGTGCTCAAGGAGGCTGGTCCCTGTCGCTAACACAGCCTGGGGTTCACAGCACACAGGGACACTCTGGGTATTCTGCAGCCAGGACCCCACACTCCCACACCCAGAGCTCACTACAGAGACCTGTTGCCATCCCAGTCCCCTGGGCACTGAGCATGCCAGGACAGACAGGCTCAGTGTGACAGCCACTTCCTCACGATTCCTGGGGTTTGTGAGGAATTCATCCTCTACAACCACCCTGTCCTGAGCAGAGCAGAACACAATACTGCAGATCCTGACAGAGAACTGTTCTACTCTCCAGTGCTCAAGAAGCAGCAGTGAGCCAATCCCATCCCCTGCTCCACAGTGGGCACACACCACCCCAAATCCCTGTGTTGGCAGAGCTGGGCTCAGCACAGAAGGCATTTAAGAGCTTCTAAAAATAATGCCACTTCCTTTTGTTGCTGTGTTGGAATTGGCACAGCCCTTAGCCAGACTGAAGGATTCCCCCAAGGAGTTGAGGCTGTCGATAAGGCCCTTGGGGTTGCTCCTCTGTCTCCTGCAGCCAACCCCTATAAAGCTTCAGGGAAGCAGCACAGCTTAGAGCCACTGCATGTGTTCTGTCTGCCCAGGGAGATACAGGAGCTCTGAGGCTCAGGAACAGACTGGGAGAGGTGGCTGCTCCTTCTCCCACACAGAACTCCCTGTCTGCCACTATGGCACAACTGTCTCTGCACCACTGACACCAGGTCTGAGCTCAGAGACTCCTGTGTGAGCACAGGGAACAGCAGCCCATGAAGCCCCCTGCCCATGAAACCCTCTTTGCGCTGCTTCCCACCAGCACAAACTGGTGGGGACACATGTGGCACAGGGATGAATGACCATGGTACCAATGAGCAGCCTGCTCCAGGGAGCTGCTGTGTGTTGTGTGTGTGTGTCTGTGTGCTCACAGCCAGCTCCCAGCACAGGGATCAGCACATTCCTCTGCAGCTGGAACAGCACAAATGTCAAAGTTTGTTGTTTCTCGGGCTGTTTGAGTCCCTCCTTTGGCAGCTCTGGTTACTGCGCCTGCAGATGGTGAGTGAGTGAAACCTGAGTGAACCTGGATCCCCAAAACAAGTTCATGAACTCACAGACCTGAGCCCCCAAACATGGGACCCAATCTCTGCCTGACCCAGTCTGGCCAAGAGTGCCCAGGTGGCACAGCCAGGTGTACCCAGCCAAGTGCACACAACCAGATGTGAGCACAGCCCAGCACAAAGTGTTTGAACAGAAATAAATAACAGATTTTTCTGGGTTACCTCCTGGCTCCTGCCCACAGCACACGTGTGCTTCAGCAGGTGCACCATCAGGGGCTTGTTCTCACTGACACACGAGCTGAGAGCCCCCAGCATGGCTCACCCTGGCCCAAACGAGAGGGCAAAAGAACAAATCATATGTCACAAACCAACCACCCCCAGCAGGGACAGCTCTGCTTCACCCAGAGGCTTTTCAAGTTGAGTGCCAGCAACCAGCAATGACTTTTGGGACAAGGTGCTGTGAAAAGTGTCAGGATACAAAGACCAGCAAGACTCTCCAAATCACATTTAACCTCTCAGGAAGCCGAGCAGAGAAACAAGTGATCCATCAGATCCTCCCCATCAGCCCACAATCCTTTTCCACCCACACCAGCACAAGCTCCACACCACACCGGATTTTGGTGTGTGATTAAAGCACCTGCCCAGGTGCCTACACAGCACTTCTATCTCTGTCTTAGCGTGCACCTCCCTGCACCCCAGCAGCCACCACCGCAGGGCTTTTGTCGTGTTCATTAAATTCTCCTGAAAAACAACCGAGAAACCCCCCCAAGAAACCCCCCAGCACCCCGCGGCGCTTCAGTGGCACCGGATGGGATCAGGCTGCTCGGGCTGGGGGTGTCACAGCGGGACCCTGGGGCTGCTGCCGGACGGACTCCCACCCCACACCGTTCCCCGCGGGGCGGCCAGAGCGCTCGAACCGCCGGAGGCCCTCCCGTCCGGGCCGAGCAGGGCCGAGGGCTCCTCCCGCCGCATCGCCCCCGCCCAGCTGCTGCCCCTCGGCCAGGCTGGCCCGTTCCCTCCGCAGATCCTCTCCCCTCGTGGCCGCAGCCCCCTTCCCTCGCTACGGACACCTCCCCCAGCCCCTCCCAACGCCCCCGAGCCCCGGTGCCCCGGGTGGAGCCCCACGGGGCACCCCCCGGCCTCCCCGCCGCTCAGGCCCCCTGGGCCCCTCAGGCCTCGCCCCCACGTGCCCGCCCCCTCGGCGCCCCCGCCCGGCCCTGCCCGCGCTCCAGGCCCTCCCCGGCGACCCTCCCTGGTCCCCCGCTCACGGGCAGGCGCGGGGCGATCTCGGCCGAGCAGCAGTGGCAGAAGAACCGGCCCGGCTGCGGCGACGCCTCCGCCATCTTCCCTACCCGCCGGCCCCGCCCCCCGCGCGCGCCGCGGCGCCGACGGCGGCTGAGGGGGGACAAGGGACATCCCGCGGCGCAAACGCGGAGGGGAGCGAGGGCTGGAGGGGCGGAGCTAATCGGGGGCGTGGTCTTGTTGTCTAAGGTGGGTGGGCGTGGCTTGACCATATAAGGTGATGGGGCGTGGCCGGCGAAAGCGGCGGGACTGGATCCCCGATTCCGGGAACGCCCCCTCATTCCGGGAACCCCCCCTCATTCCGGGAACCCCCCCTCATTCCGGGAACCCCCCCATCCTTCCTTCTCCCCTCCACTCCCCGGCTCTTGATCCCTCTCTCAGCCCCATCGGACCCCCGAGCTTTAAAATATCAGCTCAAAAACTGATTTATTTATATAATTTTTAAAAGAAGCGGAAAAAATGAGCTGGGGAGAGGTTGAGTTCCCCCCGAAATGAGGAAAAAGTGATATTGCCAGTGAAAATCCAGGGAGCTGCTTCAAGTTGCAATAACCCCAAAGGAACTGGAATGCTCCATTTTGACACAACACTCTCAGGTTGGGTGCTTCTCCCAGACCTTGCCGCTTGGATGCTGGAGGGTCCAGGGGAGCTTTTTGGCATATAGAAGCGGAATCTCGATTTTGGGGACCTGAGAATCCCCTCTGCGGCTCGGTTCAGGTCCAGCGTTTTGCCCAAGCTGCAGCTTTTGAGAGAGCAGAGGATCTGCCTGGCCCTCACCGGGGTCCCAAGCCTCAAGGGCTGTTGTGCGGCACTGCCGAGCCAGGGTTTTGGGGTGGTGTGACTGGGGAGATTTTGGGGTATCCACGCAGTGCGGTTGTGAGGTTTCGGGGGGAGGGGGATGGTGAGGCTGCGAGGCGGGACCCGTGGGATTTTAAGGGTTCTGCACAGTGGGGCTGTGGGGTCTTGGGGTTCGACTCAGCGACACCAGCCCCTCTCCCAGCAGGTGGCATCTGCAGCCCAGGATTTGCTGCTCCAGCTTTGCCGGGTGATGGAGCCGGGGAGGGATTTGTGGAGCAGCTCAGGAGCCGTGGAAAGCTCGGCAGAGCTCTGCTCCCCGCGCTGCGGGGGGACAGGGACAGGGACGGGGTCAGATGTCCTGAGTTGGACGTTGGTGGGGACACAACGCTTGAGGGCTGGGTCACCGGTCAGCAGCTGGGAGGGCTCGGTGGTGGTGTGGGAATTGCAGCAGTGGGACAGATCGGTAGAGTTCAGTGGCTGATCGATGATCCCGGCCGCTGATAAGGCACGTTGGCATTTATTTATTTACAGGTGATGAGGAAACTGCTGCTCCCGTAACCCTTTTACTCAGGAGGTGGGTCCAGACAGTGCGTCGTGGTCCAGCCGGGAGCCAGACAGAGCCCGGAGCCTCAGCGTGGAGCCCGCGGCTCCGGATGGGGCATTTCACACCCCAAGGGAAGCTCCTTCCCTGCGGTTCTCCCGTGCCCTGTTTCACGGCTGGAGGACAAGTTGCCACTTGATCAAATGGGTGCCGGGTGCCTGTGGGGTGGAGGGGGGGTAGGATCCGGCTCCACTGACTTTGTCCCTCTGGAATTCCCTGACGCAGGAGCTGGGGAAGCTGAACGTGGCAACGCTCGTTGGGATGCAAATGGCAGCGGATGTGGATGCACACGAGATAAGGGCAGCAGAGTGGCCGCAGAGCCAGTGCTGTGAGCACACAGGAGTGGGAAGGGTCCCCCAAAAGCCTCTCATTCATCTCTTGGGGTTTGCCTTCATGTCAGGACTGCAGCCTCTGCCCATGACCTACAGCCAAAGTCCCCATTGCCCATTCCTTATTGCTGGTGCTGATCATGGAGAGGGGATCGCCCTTTTCCAGGGGCTGAGGCTCCCAGACAGCCCCGTGCCCTGATTTTGGCCCCAGCCACAATTCCTCCTCACAGAGGGCATGAGAATCCCATGGAGACCTCGTCTCTGATGCTGCTCAGGCACCCCAAGATTGGGGGTTCTATGCTTGGCTGCCCCCCTTCCTTCTGCTGCCTCCGAGGAAGCCGCATCTGGTCACGAGCAAATTTGAGTCACCCAGGGAAGGATTTTCCCACGGTGCTGCAGAAAGACAAACTGCACCCTCACCTGAGAGGGCTGACGAGGTGGTGACACCTCCCCAGGTAGAACCGAGTCATTGTTAGACAGAGCCCGCTCCCAAACCGGCCATCCTGCCTGGGAAAGACAGCGGAAAATATCCCAGGTCTCCCATTGTCTGAGGGGATGGGACAGGGTGGGAGGCTTCTCCAGCAGCTCAGAGCCACCATCCCACCTGGGCTGGGCAGTGAAGGGGACACATGCCCCAGGCAGGGGTCAAGGGATTCCTCCTGGCCTCTGGACCCTGTGTTGCTAAAGAAAGTGGTGACTGGAGCTGAAGCCCCCACAGTGCCCAGGTGTTGGGGGCACAGGGGCAGCTCTGGGCATGGGCTCTGCCTTGAGCCCTGGGAAGCACAAGCACCTCCTGGAGCCAGAGCAGCTTCCAGAGCAATTCCTGCCAAGTGAGAATAACTGGTGCAGCTGGTCTCCCTGCTCCCCTCCACCCCACATCATATATAATTGCCTATTTTAATTAATAAATTGGAGGCCACTCAAAGGAAAGCGGCGAGATTCCTTACAGACACTGCAGGGATTGTCTACCCGCCCCGAGCCAGTCGTGTCACGGCGGATTTGAATCGGCCTCCTTTGAATTCGCTCAGACAGATCGGGAGATTTACATCCCCCACCTCATCTCCTGGAGCCTCACACCTCCAGGCTGCAGGTCCGGATCCCATCTGGCAGTGATCCAGCAGCTCACGGTGACCCGGGAGCAGCGGCACAGGCTGAGCCCCGTCCCCACCACCAGCAGGCTGTGAGGGCTGAGGGACGCTGGTGGCGGGTGGTCCCCAGCCCTACATGGCTCTGATCCCTGGATCAGAAGGGCTGCTGGCATCTTGGTGGTCCTTCCTGGCCCAGCTGTGCTGTCACAGTGGCACAGCTTCCCCCGGGAGCAGCCAGGGCAGGGGGGCTCAGGGGAAGTTCATGGTCCCAAGGGGCTGCTTTTGGGCTCCACCAAAAATTTTTCTTTCTCTCTTTTTTTTCTTTTTGGATTCTTTCCTTTTTTATGCTTGGTTTAAACCATTGTTCTTCAAGGGAAATTTTAATGGGAAAAACATGCTTTTCTAACAACTGCCAGCCTGGGCCAAGCCATGAGGCTCTGGCTGACAGGGGCTGTGTGGCAGATGTGGGCTCCAGGGAGGATGTGACCTGTGGTGGCTCTGCTCTTTAGTGGCCCATGGGATGGGATCATCCAGGGCCACCAGGACAGGATGCTGGGATTGCAGTGCCAATGGAGATCCATGTCCTCCCCTTGGCTGGTATGGGAGCAGGGCAGCCACCAGCCCATCTGTCCCACCCCAATAACCAGCACCTTGCTCTGGGAGCGAAGATCAACCGAGCAGCCGCTGCCCTTCCCGGTGCAGCTCTGCTTCCTTCTCCCCAGCCTCACCGAGGAGCTGGGAGACTCCGGGAGGTTTTCCTGACTCCCAGCTCTGCTGGACCCAGTTCAGCCCCACACTGTTGCCCGACGCTCCATGGCGCTGCCAGCTCTCCCCTCCAGGCTCGCTTTGCTCCTGCCCCTCGCCGCGGCGGAGGCAGCGCTCGCTGGGAGCCCGCACGGCCGCCGGCGCTGACTCACAGCTTGTTTACACTCACACTCACTCACACACACACAAACACACACACAGAGCCTGTGTCACGCGTGGCTGAGCCCGGCCAGGCCAACCCCACCAGGCTCAGCCATGTGGGCAATGGGATTGTTCGGTAAGGAACTCGCTAAGGCGGCTGGAAATCAGCGTGGATGGACAGGAGAGGTGGAACTGGAGCCCTGAGAGAGCTGCTCCTTGCTGAGAGAGACATGTGTTGTCAGAGGTGGCTTCTCCAGGCTGGGCTGCAGGGTGGGATGGGGTGGGATGGGATGACCTTACTGCCTTTAACTGGTGCTTTCCCGCATCCCATCCTTCCCAGTCCCTGCTTCATGTTGCTTGCACCTCCTGGCTCCAAGCACTGGCATTTCCCCAGCATGGACAGAGCCTAGAGCATCCCCCATCAGTTCAGGGCAGAGCTCTGAGGCACTGAGGCCAGAGATTCAAAAAGAAGAGGCGTTGGGCAAGTGCAGCCCTTGCTGGGGGCACCCAAAGCACTGCAGAGGAGGAGGACATTTCTGAGAAGGAGAGGGAGTGAACCCTCCCAGGGTGATGCTTCCTGTGGTGGTGGGGCCTGCAGGGTGCTGGGGATGCTGGTGCCAGCAGCAGGGAGGGGGTCTGGGTTTGGGCATCAGCAGGAGGGACCAGAATTTGATCAGGAATCAAACAGAAGGGGTGATCAGATTTGGAGAGGCAGGTCTTGGGAATGTATGTCAGCCTCCTGGCCCTCCCTGAATTCTGGCACTCCCGCCCTGCCTTCCTTCATCCACAGAAGTGGAAGTGTCCCAGGAACATGAAACGATTACTTGGCGAGGAGAATCCAGCTCAGCACTTCTTGGCATTTGTTCACAGCTTTTCATCTTCAAAGCTCCTTGCAAACATTAGCAAACTAATCCCTGCAACCTTCCTGGGAGATAGCGCAGGATCAAGCAGAGGAGCATTATCTCACCTCAGCAGATGGGGAAACTGAGGCACGGAGCGGTGACGCTGCCGCCCCGGGGCGCAGGGCGAAGCTCCGTGTCAGCGCTGGGAGTGGAGTTCCCCCATCAAGGTGCCGTCCTGACACTCTCTCCCCGAACAAGCCCGGAGTTAATTCACTGGGCTGGAGCTGTGAGGATACAGGAGAAAATCCCGCCCCAGGGTCAAGGCTGCCGTGCCCTCGGGGCTCCCGCCTTGCTCTGGCCGCTCCCCACGTGCTCCAAGGGATGTGACCGAGGCTCGATCCCGTCCCCCTCTGCTGGGGGCACACTGAGCCCTGGTGCTGGCCCTGCTGTGCTGACCCTGCCCCCGAGGGCTCCTGGGGTCTCAGGATAAACCTGAGCTGGGGGTGTGGACCCCCCACCAACAGCCCTTCTCTCCCCACTGCGGCGTCTGGCAGCATCTCTGCTTGCATGAGAGAAACTGGGGCATCCCACTGCGGTGAGGAGAGGAATGGGGCCAGGATCACCTCGCTCCGACAGGGAAATGGCAACATTCAGGGCCCCGGCCAACACCTGCCCACAGATCCACGCCGGCGGTATGAAACCTCTGCCCTGACCCTGGGCTCTTCTTCTCAATAGAAAGTCTTGTTGCAAATTGCAGCTCTAATTGGTTTAGCAGAGTTTAATTAGCCTGAACTGATGAGAGAGGCGAGATTCCCTCCTTAAAGGAGCCCAGCAGCAGCATGCAGCAGCTGGGTTTTGGGGGGAGAGTGGTTAGGTCTGAACCTTGTCCCAAAATCCTGCTGTAGCCCTGATCCAGCGTGGCACCAGTGCCCAGAGGAAAGGTCAGATGTGAAGCCACCATTCACTGTGCTCCAAAGGGCTCCTTTGTCCCCGCTCCAGTGCCTCCAGCCGCCCCCAGCCCTGGCCCAGGGGTTCCTCTGTCTCCCTTTGGGTGCTGCAGGGCTGCTTTCCTGCAGATCCCAGGCCAGCTCCTTCACCCCACTCACTCTGTGGGAGCTGCTGGGGCTTAGTCATGCCCTGGGGTGTCCATGGGGTTCAGGGAGGCAGCATCACCCTGTGCATGGGACGGGCCAGTTGAGCTTTGCTCCCAGCTTTGCTTGAGAACCATCCTTGGCCCCTGCCTGTGGTATCACCACAGGCAAGCTGCTTTAGCCACAGCCAGGACAGTGGCAAGCAGAGCCCCCAGCATGATTTTCCTGGGAGCAGGGCAGCTTCATCAGGACTCTGAGCACCCTTTGGCTCAGAGTTTCTCTGCCCTCCCAGCCACCAGAGGATCCTGGCTGCTCCCTTACGGATGCAGCAGCGCCTGCTGCTCCGAGCGAGGTCTGACCCCTTCTCTGCCAGAGACAGCGGTTGTGCAACCCCACTCGCAGCCAAGGAAAATCCCTTCCTGGCCTCTGCAAGCTCCTCTCGCATCCTGGAGCATGTGAGTGAGTGCATCACCACCCACTCGCTCACGGACATCCCTCTTGGAAGTTTGGCTCCCCAGCCCTCTGCCCTTACATGGGCAACCGCTCCGAGGCGGCCGAGCGAGCCTGGGTCACGCCAGCCAGGACAGGGCCGGGAGCAGCGCCAGGGCCAGGGCCAGCAGCACGCTGGGAGCCTGGTGGCCAGGGGCTGCTGGCTCTGTCCTTCCCCTCAGAACCCTCCTCTGTCCCATAGTCAGTGCTCCTGTCCTCACCACACACTGTCTGGAGGTGCCAGGTGCTGCAGGGCTCCCTGTACCTGCACCGATGCCAACTGGGGTAAACCCGGCCCTCCCCATTCCTGACCCCTCCCTAGGGGTGCAAAGGGCTGTAAGTGGAGAAGGGAGGGAAGATCTGCTTTGGTGAGAGGCAGCCTGCTGGCTGGAGGGATGGAGGTGTGGCAGTGCCAGTGATATTGCTCTCTGTCGGTGCTGGCACATGGCATTCATTGCACCCTCTCCCCCTTTTGTGGGACCCAGGCTGCTCCATGTCCCACTGGACCAAAGCTGTGTCCAGCCCCATCCCACGCCAAACCAAGCTGCTCGTGCTGTGCTGGCACTACTCAGAGCCAGGAGGCTGCTGCTAGGCCGGAGGGGTGGTGCAGGGTCCCGTGGGCCTTGTGGCCGGGGCCCCTCTCCGAAAGAGCCCGGCTCAGCCCTGCTGAAAACATGACCTCAGCTGGGGCCAGTGCACGGGGTGAAACGTTCCTCAGCTGCATGGCCAGGAGCTGGACAAGGCACTTGGGGCTGGAGAGGGCCCTGGGCTGTGGAGGGAGCCCTGTGTCCCCAACAGTCTGCCTGGGGAGCAGGGTGACAGTCCCTGGTGCATCCTGACCCCCTTTCAGATGGGTGGTGATCTTTCTGTGGTGGCACCAAGCAAGGAGCAAGACCAAACCTGACCTGCCTTGCCCTGGGTTCTCTGCTGCCCTCCCCTGTCCTGTAGGAGCCCCACAAAGCCTGGGAGCCCATAAAAGCCTGGCAGTGCTGGTCCAGCTGCTGTTCCCCAACCCAGGGGACAGTTCAGGAGACAGATGAAGCAGTCCTCGTGGTGATGGGGACATCTGTGGAGGACAGGAGCAGCACATGCCATGGGGGTACGACCTCACATTTCTTCTCCATCCCCTCCTTGCCTGGCAGGGCTCAGGGTGGTGCCTCAGTTTCCCTCTGTGTGTTGGGGGTGACGTTGGGTACCAGCCGAGCTGTGGGAGTGTTTGGGGAGCAGAGATGAAAGGAGTCACAGATGAGACAGCCCACAGGGTACCCCTGCTGCCAGCCGGGGCTGCTTTGGGAGGAGGCAGGTTCGGGTTCACGCGAGGATGGGTGGGGAAGGCACAGTCGTCCCCCCAGCACAGGGTCGGGCAGGGGAAGGCTCTGGAGTCCCCCACCCCTCGAGGTCTGCCCAGACGCTGGTCTGCTTCACCCCGATCACCTCCAAACCTTCCCCGACCCATCTCAGTGCCGGGGTGCCGATCCCCGCCCTCTCCGGGGGACGCAAGGACACGACGCCCCCCCGCCCACTCGGTGACGATCAGACCCTCACTGCCTCCCGCCGCCCCCCCCGCGCTCATCCCCCCTCGCTGCCCCCCGACTCCACCGCCGCTGCCCCCGCCCCGGCCCCCCCGCGCCGCCCCGCCCGGTGATTCACGCCGCCCCGCCGCTTTATAGCTCCGTCGGCCTCGCCGCCGCCTCACAGCAACAGGTCACCGGAGCGCCCCGGCCCGTCCCGGCCCGTCCCCGCCCGGCCCGGCCATGCCGCTGCGGCTGGCTCTCTGCCTGCTGGCGCTCTGCAGCCCCGCCGCCGCGCACGGTAAGAGCCATGGGGGTCCCGGTCCCGGTGAGGGTCCCGGCGCATTCCGGCCGGCCGGCCGCCGGTAACGCCGCTCCCACCGGCAGGTGTTCGGGGTCGCGGCGCCGTTATCGGGCGGCAGCCCTGGGCACCGCTGTCCCGTCCCGCAGGGCGGATGCCGGGCTCTCGGCGGCGCAAACCGCTTTACCGGGCGGAGCGGCGGCTGCCGGGTGCCCGGCGGTGTCGCTCGGGTGTCCTGGTCCCTGCCATCCCTCCGTCGGGCGGGTCCCGTGGCTGCGCGGCGGGAGAGACAGCCCGGGTCCCGCCCGGCTCCGGTGCCGCTGCCTGGCCCCGGCATCCCATACCCGGTGTGTCCCGGGGGATCCCTGTTCCCGGGCTGCGGGCGGCACACTCGGCTCGGGGCTGCGTGCTCCCGGTGGGACGGGCCCGGACCGGGGCCGCTCCGTGACCAGGGTGTGGAGTTCGGAGCTTGGACCCTGCCGGTTCTGCTGCCGGTGCTAGAGGCTTTCGCCGTGCCTGGGCGGCGACAGTGGGAGAGGCCGTCCAGAGACCCCGGACCGGGGCTTTATCAGCCCTTCCCAACGCCTCGGAGCCGTGCGGTGCCGCCGGTGTCGCCCCTCCCGCGGCGACGCGGGAGTTTCCACCTTCCCCTCGCACGATGCTGAATGTTCCGTGGGGAGCGGGGGCCGCGCGGTGTTATAACGGGAAATCGAGCTTGGAAGAGCAGTTGGACAAATCCGTGGAGGATAAACCCCGATGGCAGCCGCGTGCTGGAGCGGCTGGCGCTGCCCGAGGTGTCCAGGCGCTGGTTCCCGCAGCCGGAGGGTTTGCTCCATCCACGGCTGCCCCGCGGATGCAGCCGGGCTGGGAGCCCCATGTACTTGTGACCGAACCAGAATCGTGTGCGTGAGGAAAGAGAGGGGCACAGGGGGTCCAGGGCGGGGGCGGGCTCCGCTTTGGGGCAGGGTGAGTCCTGCTTAGGAGGGGAGCGACTCCCGACTGGCAGCGCAAGACCCATCCCTGCCCCCATCCCTCCCTTCCATCTTTCGCCGTTTAGCAAACCTCAAGCACAGCTAATGAGAGCACGAACCCAAATAAGCGTCACAAGAGGCTGGTTTGCAGAGGCGGAAATTGCAAAGAAATCACTCACAAAAAAAAAAAAAAAAAAAAAGAAAAGAAAAAAAAAAAAGAGAAAGAAATACATCTAACTGATTCGCTGGTGGGTCATGGAACAAACAGGCTTTTGAGTCAGAGGGATCCGGTGCCGAGGGTCTGGCCCAGACCCAAGGGCTGGGGCAAGTGCCCTGTGCTCCAGCCACTGGCTCAGATGCTCCTTGCAGAGGCCGTGGGTGTTGGGCTCCTGTGTCAGGGAACAGCTCCATCCCTCTGTGAGGCCACTGGCACATGCCAGGAGATCCAGCCCTCACAGCAGGTACCCGCTGGCCCCACTCTGTCTGCTGCCCTGGGCTGGGACCCCCTTTCTGTGGGGTCAGGCAGGAATCGGGCAGAGATGCAGGCAGGCAGGGTACAGCGAGAGAGAGGCAAGCTACAAGGCTGGCTGGCAGGCTGGGCATCTCCCAGAGCATTACGGGGAGTGCTGGGATAACTGGTCCATCCCTGTGGTCCGAGTGCTGGATTTGGAGCCTGTTGGCAGAAGACGGCTGGCAGCAGCATTGGGGTGACCGTGGGGGCACTGAGCTGCCATGCCAGGGACCCTTGGAGATGCCTGCTCTGGGACAGCTCTTGTGCCACAGGAGCCAGCACAGAGCATCTCTAGGTTCCCCAACTTGTCCCAGGCACTGGAGGGATCCCTGCACCTCTGCCCCAAGGTAGTCCAGCCACAGCCAGGATCTCACTGCCCTTCACAGGGGTCCTGGCACAGCAGGGATCCCTCACCCTCTGCTCTTTCCACAGGTGGAATTTGCTGGCTGCAACAGGGGAAGGAGGGCAAGTGCACCATGATCCTGAAGACAGGCGTGACGTGGGAGGAATGCTGTGCCAACGGCAACGTGGACGTGGCCTGGTCTAACTACACCTACCCAGGCAACAAGATCAGCCTCCTGGGCTTCCTGGGGCTGGTGACCTGCCACCCCTGCAAAGGTGAGGAGCTCGGGGGGTGAGAGGCTGCTGTGGGGGAAAGTGTTGGCCCTGGGGGCAATACTGCAGAGTCTGCAGCTCTGGGTGACGCAGCAGCACAGAGCTGGGCTGCCCCTCACCAGACAGGACTCTCCTTGGTGGTCTGGGACAGCACAGGGACCCCAGGGACTGCTGACCCCATGCTCCTGCTGCTGCAGCTCCTGGATGGATGCTGCTGTGGATCAGGGCCGGCGGGACAGCCTGTGTCCCCCGGCTGCTCTCGTTTCGAGTGTATTTTAGTTGCTCTCCCAGAGGAGAGGGATGCATGACCCGGGTCTTGGCTGGGCAGCCAAGTGCAGGGAGAGGATCTGGGGCTGGCTGTTCCCAAGTTAACCCCTCTGCTCTGGGGCCTCCCTCCCCTGCCCTCACCACGGCTGCTCAGAAGGAAACTTTGTCAGGTTTTTCTAAGGAAAAAAGAGATCGATTTCTTCCCCTCCGTTGCCCCTCGCTCCTCCCAGCGCGTGTGTGAAATGGCTTTATGTAACGGGCAGTTCCAGGAGTGGAAACTCTCCAGCTGTGAGTTCCAGCCCCGCCAGATGTTTTGGCGTGTGCCGGAGCTGCGGATCCTCCAGCACTTGCGTGGCTGTGTGAGAACACGCTCAAGGACCTGCTGCCCGCAGGAGGCAGGAGCAGGGCTTTGGAAGGTCATGTTGTTATTTGCTTAAAGGGGAAAAGGTTTTAAACAAAACCACTTCCCCCAGCGCCCTGCACCCCTCAGCACTGCCGCAATGGCAGCTCCTCAGGCCTGTCCTGCTGCAGCTTGGGGCTGCACACTGTGCCAGCCAAAAGCTGAGTGAGATCCTGGCCCTGGCCCCATCCCTGCTTGGAGGGAGCTGGGAGCACTGGGACCCTCTCCAGGGGCTCCCCTGTGCTGGAGGCAAAATTCAGAGGGGATGGGCAGCCCTCAAGCAGGAGCCTCTCTGCACTCACCTCACTTATCTCTGTCAGGAGGCTGGGGGACACAGCGGGGGCTGCCAGTGGCCACAGGCCATGGTGGGGGCTGTGGTTGCCGGGGCTTGTTGGTGTCTGGCAGCAGGATCTTTGAGGAAACAACTGGAGAGCCTGGCCAGCACGTGCACCACAACCCCCCACCCTCAGCCAGCCCCTGCCTGTCCCATCCAGATGGAGCTGGTGCTGCTCCTCACCAGGCTCCAGAGGCCTTGGAAGAGGGTGGATAAGAGGAGCTGTGCTCCCACTCCCCGGGCTTGCGAGGCTGGGAGAGGTTACTCCAGGATAAAGTGGGCTGCAGCCGGGGCGGCCAGGGATGCTGCTGGCTGGACCCTGGGGGCTCTGTAAATGGGTCTCTGGGGGGAGGTGAAATTCCTGGCTCCAGCTGCTGGGGACACGGTGTCCCCCCCAAGGACCCAGTGCAGGGGGAAGCCAGGCTGCAGGGTTGGGGTCACGGGTGGATTCTCCAACTGCTCCAACTATCCCTTACTGGGATAGTCTGGATGATTGGACTCTGCTCTGCTGGCAGCATCTCAGAGTGGAGGGTGGCGAGGGTCTCGTTTGCTTTGGCAGCCTTGGGACACAGAGCTGTCCCCCTCTGTTCTGGAGTCCCCCAGTCTCAGCTTTGTCTTCCCTGGGACAGACCCCAGCTACGGAAATCAGGGAGCAAAATGAGAAAGTGTTTTCCAGCAGGGAATTTCCCCCAGGGACAGCTGCACCAAACAGACAGGGAATTTCCCTTTCTTCCTTCTCCTTCTTCTCCTTGTCCTCTTTCTTTCTCTCCCCCTCCTCCTCCTCCATGTCTCCTAAGGTGGTCCATCTCCCACAGGGAAATCCCCCTGTGTGCCTCCCAGAGCTCCCAGCACACACCCTGTCTGCTGGGATCCTTCCTGCTGGGGGTGAATCCCAATCTTGGGAAGCCTTTTGGTCCCGCCCTGTGTTCCTCTTCATGGGTGCTGCTCGGTCCCAGCAGTGCTTGTGTCCTGGGACCTATGGGGGCATTTTTGGGGTGAGGGGTGTGTGTGCTTTGGGACGCAAAGGGGAGTCCAGCTGCCCCAGCCAGACCCCCCCATCCCTGCTGCTGACCCTTGCAGAGGCACCAGTGTCTGGGCCCCTGGACACCAGGATGGGCCCCTGCTTGGAGCTGGTGGCCCCTCTCCATCCCCGCCGGCGTGGGCACAGCCCTGGGGCACTGCGGGACCCCCTGAACCTGGCCCCCGCGCTGGCCGGGAGGTGACCCGGGGGGACAAAGCATCTGCCTGTCTGGGGACCGGCGCTGGCTGCTGCCACCCGCTCTTGTGTTCCAGTCACGGAGGGAGACAGGGCCGGGCATTGTCTGCCGGGAGCGGCATTCCCCATCGCCCGGACAACTCGCGAAGCCCGGCTCCTTCTGGAGGAACTGGGGCCTTGTCGAGATAGATTTTTCCATTGCACAAGAAAAAGAAACGTCTCCTTCCAAAGAATAAATAGATGGGAAGGAGTGAGCTGGTGCTGAGAGGAGCCGGGGCTCCGGCTGGGGTGAGCACTGGAGGATTGAGTGGAGTCGCAGCCAACGACCTGCTCCTTGGTGGAGCTGAGCAGATCCAGATGCTGCTGGGACAGCCCGGCGTCAGCACACGTGCTGTGACCCGGGGATGTTTGGGACCACGAGGGCGATGCTGTCCCTGTCCCTCTTGGTGTCACACTGTGGGGATTGGCAGGGCGGGCCCTTCCCTGGTGGGTGACAGCCGGTGCTGTGTCCTCACGTGCTGCTGCTGTCCTCTATCCCCAGAGAGCTGCGAGGGGGTGGTGTGCGGCCCCGACAAGGTCTGCAAGATGAAGCACGGGCGTCCCCAATGTGCCTGTGCCCCCGACTGCTCCAGCCTGCCCCGCAAGCTGCAAGTCTGCGGCTCCGATGGCTACACCTACCGGGATGAGTGTGACCTGCTGACAGCCAAGTGCAGAGACCACCCCGACCTCGAAGTGATGTACCAGGGCAAATGCAAAAGTAGGTGCAGTCGTGCCCCTACCCCACTGCATCCCATCCTCAACCTGTCCCTGTCCTGTCCCCATTCCCTGTGGTACAAGGAGGGAGGATCTGTCCTGGTGCAGAGCCCTGCAGGACATGGGTCTCATTGCCCTTAAGGGGACACTGCAGCTTGTTGGTGCAATGGGGTTTGGCCTTGTAGCAGGCTGAGCAGTAAGAGTCCCTAAAATGTCATTTACAAACGTCAAGCCCCTTTTTTTCCTCTTTTGTAAAGAGTGCAGTGATCCTCCCAGCCCTGCCAAGAACTGTCAGAAGGATTATAGTTATTTTTCCAGTCCTCCTTTCTGGAAGGCTTTGCCTGTCGAGCGCTGGGCTGCGCAGGGAAACGTGGGGCAAGAAATGGGAGTTGGGAGCTGCAGATGCCAAATCTTCCAATCCATCAGGGAGAGAGAGGAGGGTGGAGGGACGATGGGGGTGCACGAGCCTCCACCCACCCCAGCAGAGCCCTGTGCAGGGCCTAATCCTGCTGCTCAGGCTCCCTCCACCCCCGTGCGCCCTCATTCCAGTGCTGGGTCTGGTCCAGGGTGACCCTGCCCTTCCCTCTCGCCGGGGCCAGCACGGCAGCTGCCAGCCTGGCCTCAGTGGCTGCTGCTTCCCTGCCAAGGCACCTGCGTGCAGCCGCTGGCCCAGCCAGGTCCCGCTGCGCCGAGCGGGCTCAGCCCCACACTCCACTGCTGCAGCTGGATCTCGGCTCCTCCCGCCTGGCAAAGCTCTGGCCAGGGCCGAGCCTGGGGACTCAAGGTCATGAGCTCCCTTGTGCTCAGGATGCCGGTCCCTGCCAGCTCCTGCCCTTGGGAACATCACTGATGGGGGAGATCAGGACCATCCAGCCTCTCTGGTCTGTCACCTGGTAGCAAAACAGGGAGGGGACCGGCTTTCCCTGGGATGATGCCCAAAGCCCTCCTGGGATGAAGTAGCTGTGGGAAGAGGGTGGCCATCCCTGGGGTCACTCCAACCCTGTGCTTCCCTGCAGAGTCCTGCTCCAGCGTGGTGTGTCCTGGCACCCACACCTGCGTGGTGGACCAGACAGGCAGCGCCCACTGCGTGATGTGCCGGACGGCCCCCTGCCCTGAGCCCACCAGCCTGGACCACGCCCTCTGCGGCAACAACAACGTCACCTACCCCTCGGCGTGTCACCTGCGGCGAGCCACCTGCCACCGCGGCCGCTCCATCGGCGTGCGCCACTACGGGAGCTGCTCAGGTGAGCAGGGCGGGGCAGGGGCTGGTGGACACGGACCCCCAGAGCCTGGACACCCCTCACACCCCCCTCACCACCTCTCTCTGTTTCCAGCTGCGGCCAAATTCTCCGCAGAGACGGACAGCGTGGAGGAGAACTATGTGTGAATCGTCCCTCGGCCGAGGCGGAGCTGGGAGACAGGGGCATTATGTGTATATTGTACAAACCATATACCTGATATTTATTAAGATTAAAAGGTCCTTATTTATCCCTGTGTATGTTAAGCAGTCGCAGGGGGCTCGATTCCCATCCTGCCGGCCAGGGAGCAGGGGAGGGGGCTCATGGCTGGAGCAAGGCGGAGATGCACTGGGATGCTCCGGTGCCCGCCTGGTGCCCGCCAGAGTGGACGATGCCCTTCCCTGCCGCCAGTGCACTGCAGAGGGGTGTCCGTGGGCCCCCCCCACGTGTCCTTGGCCGGCAGCCCTGGGCCTATTTATTTTTGGATTAATTCTCGGTACTCTGCTGACGTTTCTGGCCAGGACCTCAAGGTCTAGAGGGAATCTGCGCTTTCGCCTTCCCTGAGGGGCTCGGCCCCAGCTGCCAGTGGCAGGAAAGGCAGTGCACGCTGCATCAGATTGGAGAGAGATAGATATATATTTTTATATATATATATTAAAAAAATATGTATGTTATTGTCTCCTAAAGTTTCAGCATGTGTGTGTTCAAATGGATTTCAGTTTAGGTTTTCCTAGGCCCATTCAGACCAGGCTCCCACCATCTTTGGAGGTGACACACCAGTGCCCGGAGGGCTGGTGCAGTGGCAGCCCTGGCTGGGGGCACAACTATCCCCCTACCCAGAGCCCATCACCTGGGGCAGCTGCCCCCAGCCCTCCTAATCCCTGCCTGCCAGAGCAGCTTTGGGCACAGCCCGGGCTGCAGGGGGAGCTGGCCCTGCCCACCCCCACAGGACCCCTCACCGTGGCTGCGTGGCCCCGCACCCCCTGCTCTGCCCACACCTGTATTTATTTTTACTCCTTCTCTCATTTCTTCTGTTGTCACCTGTGTAAATACCAGCTCAGCTCTGACACCAAAAAGCTCTTGACTTTATATAAATATCATATATATATTATATATATAAAAATACCTTATTTTCTATTTTTGTATGATTGGGTTCTGACCCCCAAGGTAGACGCTTTGGGAACATCCACATTCCCTATTCCATATTGTTGGGGCATTTTACGGCTGTGTTATGTTTTGGAGTACAATTAAAAACCAGAATAAACAGTGATGTGTGTCCGGTTTTGTTGGCGGGTTCTGGGGTTGCAGGAAACGTTCTCCTTGGGGCTGTGCAGCCACACCAGGGTCTGAGGATTGGGGAGAGCCTCTCCAGCCACGAGGAGCTGCATCCCATCTGCTCCAGCTCCATGCTGGGGTTTTCCAGCCCAGCCGCGGCTGCTGTGTGCGGCGGGAGGGAAGGGGAGAGCGAGGAAGAGCAACCCGCGACGCAGATAAATCTGTTCCCAATCTTGGGCCGTGCCATGAGGGTTTGGTATTTCACAAAACAATTCCTGCCGATAATTGGGTCCCGATGTGAGATGTTTCCCGGGCAGCAGCCTGCGGCTTGGCGTGCTGAGCTCCACGAGAACTGCAGCCGGATCACCTTCGGCCACATCCCCTGTGCCGGGGGCCGGCATGGCACAGCCCCTGATCCCTGGGCCATCCCCTCAGAGCCATGACCAACCCGGGAGCGCATCACAGAGAACCATGGAACCTTTTAGGTCGGAAAAGACATCTCAGATAAGCCAGGGTGGACACGGGGGCTTCTCCTACAGCCCCTCTCTGCTCGCCCAGCTCAGCAGTGTCCTCCTGCTTTTGGGGTGGGTGTCCAGGAGTTCTCAAAGCACTGCCCTTGCCTTCCTAAGTGCCACCACAGGCGGTGGTGTGTGGCCTGGGTTCTTCCACGGCCGCCAGCAGCGCTTCCTGCCCACGGCAGCTCCCGGTCCTGCCCGCCCCGCCGCAGGGCTCGGTCCCCGGAGCGGCTGGCGGGTGGCTCCGTGCCGAGCCCGCGGGCACGGGCTGCGGCGGCAAACGGCAGCTCCTGTGATGAGCGGGAGATTTCAGCTTCCAAAACACGGCTCTGAGTCAGGCGCCGCCTTCCCACCGGTTTTTGGGTGGTCTGGGACAAGCCGGGACAGGCGCCGGCTCTCCAGGCTCCCTGCCATCGCGGATGCCCTGGGGCTGCCAGTCCTGTCCCGGCATTCCAGGGGGTCTCTGCTCCACGCTGTCACTGCCAGCACCCCACTGGGATTTGGGGCTTCTTTGGAGGCTGGCAGCCTGGTAGAGATCTGGCCTCTGCTGGATGTCCCCAAGGCCGCCGATGCCTGCGGCTTGCATCTCCTGACCCGGCGCAAGGCCCTGCAGCAGCCACGGCGTGCCAGCAATTTGCAGATAAAACAAACAGCCAGGAGCAGGGAATGTCTGGGTCTGTCCCCGGAGACACCGGGCAGAGCCACACGTGTCTCAGCTGAGACCCAGCAGCGGCTCGGCACACGTCTGCCGGCCACTGCGGGCACCCAGCTCCCGCGGGGTGAGCGCCCGTCTGAGCGCGGGGGAGGCGGGTGAGGCTCCCGACGGGATCCCTGTGGGCTCCGCCAGCGCAGCTGGGAGCCCGCCTGCCCCCGGGGGGTGTCTGTGGTTCCCCTCTTTGGGGGGGGTCACGTCGCGCGGTGGGGAGGGTGCGGTGTGGGACGGGATGGAACAGGATGAGGCGGGATGGGATGAGACGGGGTGGGACGGGATGGGGAGCCACACCCCGGCGGGAAGGCAGCTGGGGATGCTTCTGGGGTGGCAGCAGCTGGGTGCAGATCCTGGCTCCTCTGGGGCAGAACCTGCAGCCCCTGCTCCATCCACACATGCCCAGGACAAGTCTGAGGGGCCAAAACAGAGCGAGAGCAGTGGGATGGGGACTGAGGGTTTATTGAGGAAGGTAAATGTTGCCACTACAAGAGGATGTACGAGGGGCTTCTGGTGTAGCCTAGGGGGTACATAACACCCCTTGCCAATGAGCAGAGAGGGGATCCTGCCCTGACCTGGGTCGAGGAGCCCTGAGCATCAGCTCCCAGCCCCTCCAGAGCAGGAGAACATGGAAGTCCCGGCCCTCTTCTCCTCTCCCGTGATACAACTCAGCCCCTCTTCCCTCAGCCCACCTGCCCCCAGGACTCCCAGCCACACTAGGGCTTCAGCCACCCCTTCTGATGGCGGAACCCTCGCACAGTGTCGTGCACCCAGTCAATGTAGTTGGAGATCTTGGTGTAGATGTCGGGGAACCGGCGGTCCCCACATCTCTCCCCAGAGAAGGAGACGATGCCATAAACCTTGTCCTTGAAGACCAGGGGTCCCCCGGAGTCACCCTGCAAAATGAGGGGGTGGGAGGGAGCTCTGAGGCTCTCCCAGTGGGGGACAGTGTGGGGCAGGGGGTTAGGGGCGCACTCACGGCACAGACGCCCTGCAGGGTGGTGTTGCGGCTGGCCCCGCACAGCATGTTGGCCGAGACCTTGCCCCTCCACAGGGTCCGGCAGAGGCTCCGCTTGACGATGGTGGTGTTGGTCTCCATCAGCTCGGTGGGCTGGTCTCCAAAGTTGGAGACGTCCCCCCAGCCCACCACGTAGCAGACGGTGCCGGGCTTCAGGTCAATGTGTGGTGAGGGCAGGCGGATCCGCTTCACGTACTTGTTCAGCGTGGCTGACCTGTTCAGCTGGGTGGGCAGTGAGGGGGTAGGTGGCTCTGCTGCTGGGGCAGAGCCCCCCAGCTGCTCCTGCCTGGTTCTTCCTCACACCCCAGCTCACTGCTCCTGCTGACCCCCCAGCCCTGCCTTTCCCTTTTCAGAGGCTGGGCCCCTCCCTGTCAGCCCCCCTGCACTGGTCCCAGTCCGCTGTAGAGTCTGGCTGCTTGGGAGCCGCTGACCCGGACAGGGTCGGTGTGTCCGCAGTGCCTCCATCACACCCCACGGCGCGGTCCTGCTTCTCTGGAGAAGCACTGACATCTAGTGTCGGCTCGGCCACTCGTGGGGCACCCCACCTCCTCCCGGTGCCCTGGGGCCGTGGGACACCCCACCTTCCTCCCGGTGCCCTGGGGCCATGGGACACCCCACCTTCCTCCCGGTGCTCCGGGGCCGCAGACACCCCAGCTCCCACCCAGTGCCCCGGGCCCATGGGACACCCCACCTCTCACTGGCACCCCAGCGCTGTGGGATACCCCACCTCCCTCTCACACCCCATACCCCCCCGCCCGGCCGCTGGGTGCCCGGTGCAGACTCACCCGGAGCAGGCGGATGTCGTTGTCCACGGCACGGGGATTATAGAGCGGGTGGGCGATGGACTCGGCCACGCTGAAGATCTGCTGGGACTCCTCGGGCTCCTGCAGCCGGTGGGCTCCCAGCACCACGCGCACTGAGGGGCTGCGCCTGCGGCCAGGGCGGGGCTGAGAGGGCGCTGCTGTGGCTGGTGGCCATCGAGGGGAGGAGGGGGTGGCCAGGGGGACTCAAGGGAGGCACAGGTGGGAGAGGGCAGCTTAACCCCTTGGGATTGTGTTATTAGTTAGAAGGGGCCACACACCATGTCCAGGGGGTACGTGTCCCACGTGGGGACAAGGCTCACCTGGGAATGAGACAGTGGGCAGCTGTCATCACCCACTTGGGCCACACCAGGAAGCCCCCACAGACGTGCTCCCCGTCCATCTGGATGGAGGCGATGAAAGGCCGGGAATGGGGAGCAGCTGCCTTTCCCCCGATGATCTGGCTCCCCTGGGTGCCTGGTGGGTGCAGGGGATCGTTGGCCTCCCACAAGGGCGTCCAGGGTTCCTACCTCCCACCCTAGGGATCTTCCCTGGCACCCCAGTTCTCTCATTACCTGTTGGGGCCAGAGCTGGGAGCAGGATGGAGCCTCCCAGGCTGAGGATGAAGAGCCCAGCTGTGACCATGGTGGCACAGAGTGGGCCACTGCCACCACCAGTGGGGCTGTTCGGGGTGGGGGGTGCTTAAATCCCTCCAGGGGCTGAGCCTTGGGATGGGGGCGGGTATTTCCCTTCTGCTTCCTCCTCTCCGGGTGTTGCTGCTTTGTGCAATTCAGGGAGTTGAGGGCCCTGGCAGCTCCGTGCGGCTCCCCTCGGAGTGGGAGATGGGGAGCAGAGTAGCTTCCCAGCCCTGACTCCTCTTGTGCCTTGAGGGATGACATCCCTCTCCGCAGGGAGGTGGCAGCAGCGGGGCCCCAGGACATCTCTCAGACTCGACAGTGTCCCCGGGACTGCTCTGGGTGACACGGGGACAGTGCTGTGCTCCCATCTGATGCATCTTTCAACCCCTCCAGAGCCCCAGTGTCTCTGGGATGATGCTGTGGGCAGAGGGGCAGTTTCCTCCCTCGGTTCTGCATCAACCTGGGATGCAAAAAGGGGTGCAGGGGGTGGGGACCCCTGGGAGTGGGGGGATATGTTGGCCCTCACTGCAGAGCCGGGCTTGCTCTGGGACCGAGTGCAGAGTTCTTGCCCGGCAGCGGGCAGATTTCCCAACTGAGAGTGGCTCAGGGCTTCCTGTGGCAGTTTGCCCATTGTGGCCGTTGGGTTGGGAAACGGGCGAGCGGAAAGGGGGAGCAAAGCGTCGATGGTTCCTGGAGTGGGGCAGGACCGAGTGGCCGCATTGACAGCATGGGGTTACACACTGACAGGGGCTTCTTTCACGGACGGGCTGTGAATGCAGCCCCTCCAACCCGCCCCGCACCGGGCACTGCACAGCCAGGATCCCCTTCGGAACCCACCAGCTGCCACAGCTCCGGGGGTCCCCGAGTCCGGGTGAGGGGTGGCGGCGGTGGCGGGCCGGGACCCGCCTGGGACCCGCAGGAGCAGATGAAACCCCGGCGCGCCCCGAGGCCGGCTGATGGGCGGCGGCAGTGGCGGGGCGCGCCCGGCAGACGGAGCTGTGCGGGAGGGAGGCGGGAGCACCGGCGCGGTCCCGACATCCCTGCGCATCCCGCAGCCCCGCCGGGGATGCCGCCGCCCGCCGGGCCCTGAGCGCCGGGACGCCGGCGGCCGCCGGCCCCGCTCCGCCGTTCCCCTGCCCCCGCCGGAGCCGCCGCCGGGACCATGGAGTGAGTACCGGAACCGCGCCGGGACCCCGGCATCGGGCCGCAGCCCCCACCGGCCCCGCCGGCTGAGACCGCAGTACCGGGGAGGGGGGGAGCGGGGAGCGTGGGCCGGGGCTCGGGACCCCCGCACCGGGGCTGCGGGAAGCTCGCTCCGCCGGCTCACGGAGCTCGTAGCGGGGGCTCGTACACCCCCGATGCCGGGGCTGGGGAGTCCGAACCTGGGGTCTCATATCCTCCTGCTCCTGGGCATTCAGCACCCCAAAACCGGAGGCTCGCATCCCCCTGATTCTGGGGATTCAGGACTCCAATACTAGAGGTTTGTATCCCCCCCATGCTGAGGCTTGGGACCTCAAACCGGGAGTGGGGGTCGTATCCCCCCCGTTCCTGGGTTTGTGACCCCAAAAACGGGGGCTCAGATCCCGCCAGATACTGGAGCTCAGGACCCCAATACCGGGGGCTCCCATCCCCTCGGTTCTGGGGCTCGGGACCCCGATTCCGGGGCCTCCTTCCCCCCAGTGCCGCTCAGCAGGTGCGGCCCCTCCCCGGTCCCTGCTCCGCCGTGGGGTGCTGGAGGGCCGGCCCGGGGGGCATCAGCAGAGGCCCCGGTGTGGGTGCGGGGGGTGCAGAGGGTGCGGGGGGTGCAGAGGGTGCGGGGGGTGCCGGGGCTGGCAGCGGTGCAGGAAGCAGGGGGTGGGGAGGGCGTTTATTTTTGTGTTTTGAACCTGTTGTTGCTGCTGCGTGTGGTGGGGTGAGTGGGTGGAAAGAGCTGCGGACCCCTCCCTGCACTGCACCCCCAGCCCCTGCTCGGGGAACCGGCTGTGGCCAGGCGATCCTCATGAACCGGGTGCCACCGGAGAAGTCTGGACAGACGGACACTCTCCGACCCCGGCCTCATCCTTTGTGTGCTGCGGTGGGGCCCTGACCGGTGGCTGGGAGCTCGGAGCCGGGCGGGTGGGGGAAGGACGGAACAGACAGAGGCCACTAGGGGCTTGTGGCCACCGACCGTCCTACCCGTGTGCTGATTTTGCCGCTTTAGGGGCCCCAGCAGCTGGTGCCAGGAGGGTACAGGGCTGGGGGGCTGCTCGAGGTGCTGGAAGGCAGCGCTGGCCCTGTCTCACCCAGGCCTTTCCTTCCCTCCCGTGGCTCTGGTCCCCACCGTGGTGAACACCCAGGGTTTGGCACAGGGCTCCCCTGGGGCACCCAGGCAGCTCAGGGTCAGCCACCCTCCACTCCTCCACTCCACTCTACCTCGCACTGATGCACTTACCACTGGTACTGAGACAACGGGTGCTCAACAGGTCCCTCTCACCACTGCCTGTCCCCCACCTGGAAGCCCCAAAAGGCCACGGGGCATTAGTGAGGGGTGGGGTGGGGGTGCCCTGGGGCCAGGGTGGTCTCTGGCTGATTTGGGGCTGGAACTGAGCTGGGGGCAGCAGTGGGGATGTTTTGGAGATTGGAGTGCAGAAGCTGCAGGACTGGGGAGGCAGAGAGGCTCCCCGTGCTGCTGGAGGGGCCAGAGGCAGGGCCAAGGCTTCGGGCAGCTCCACGGCGCCACAGTCCCTGCAGGAAAGAGCCTCTTTGGGGAGGAAAATGTGCGTGATTTGCCAAAAAGCAGCAGCGAGGGGAACGGCAGAGCCGAGGGCTGTGACATGCCCTGGGGAGGGGGTGAGGAGTTGCCGGGCTGGACTGGGGCTCTCCTGGGGCTGGGGCTGAGGTGAGGCATGGTGCTGGACAGGATGGTGGTTCTGGTGGCTCTCATTCACCCTGCTCTGGACCAACCCTCCCAGAAAGGGCTAAAGAGCCCATAGAGGGGTGCAAAGGGTTTCCCCTGCCAGCTCCATACACTGGACCTGCCAGTGTCTCATTCTTTTGGGTGAAACTCTGCCAGTGACCCTGAAGGGGGGCACAGCCGTAAAGCAAAGCAACACAACCCCTCCAGCCACACAGCTCCAGAGCCTGGCCATGGGGCTGGAGCATTAGGAGGGTCCCAGGGCATCTGGGGACATGGCAAGGTGCTGCTCTGCTGTTTGCCTGGCTCTGTGGCAGCCAACGGGTGCTGGGGCGGGCACTGCTGCCTTTGCCCTGGCTCCTGTTTTGCCTTGGCACAGGCAGTGGCTGGAGGAGGGTCCTGGCTGCCACAATCCACTGGTGTCCAGGGAGGTTTGGCAGAAACTTTCCAGCTCTGGTAAAGGCTGTGCCGGTCCCACTGGAGCTGCTCTTGTGCCCTCTGCTCCTGCTGCTGTCAGTGCTCGTGAGCAGCTGGAGATCCTGGATCTCACATCTGGCTGTTCTGGTGGTTTGTCTCAGTTGCTGCTCTCCCCTTTGGCTTTGAGGGTCTCCTTGGAGTGAGGACTCTCCTGGTCCTGCCTTCCCAACGCTGATCCGAAGCTGACAGTTGCACCCAGGGAAAGGAGGCAGGTTTTTGCCTGAGAAATAACCCATGAGTCCTTTGGGAAGGGACTCAAGACTCTCTGCTGGCATTCAGGGAGAAGTGAAACCCAGGCCAGACGCCGCTGCCCCCTGGCCACGTGCAAGGAAGCAGAAGGGGTCAGGTCTGTCCTGTCCCTTTGGAATGCAAAAAAAATCCTGCAGCTGGAGGAGCAGCACTGTCACCCTTCCCAGCTCTCCCAGAGGAGGCCATAAAGTTCCAGCACAGATGACCCCACAACAGCACCCAGCCGTGCTTGGGGCCAGCAGATCATGGGGTTCAGAGCTCAGCTGCATGAGGGGGCCTCTCGTCTGGACCTGCCTTGCAGAGAGGAACAGGAGCAGGTTTCCTGGGAAGCCTCTGGTGTTGCCTTTCCTGCTTCCTGGCCAGAAACAGCCCCTTTCCCCAGGGGGGTGGGGGTTCATGTGGCTGTAGCTGTGCTGGGAGCTGTGCTGGGAGCTGAGCCGAGGCTCCAGCAGCGGAGGTGCAGCAGGAAAAGCTGAGGAGGTGCCGTGCCCTGGGACAGGGTTGAGCCGAGGCGCCGGGACTGGGACTGGAGGCACAGCCCAGATTCCTGAGTCTCCTCACTCCATCCGGAGACAAGCAGCCCCCAGGTCCCAGACAGGAGCCACTGTCAGGGGCAAGGATGAGCCCAGAGGAGGGAGAGGAGCCGGCTGGATCCTGCCCCAGACAGGTGTTTCCTGACAGAGCATGGCTGGACGAGGGTTGGGCCCAGCCCCTGGGCTTGGCGCCGAGGACTGAGCTCCCTGTGGGTGTCAGGGCTCACAGGGGTGCCCTGGATCCACCTTCCTGCTGGCTCCTTGGAACATCATGTGTGCCTGTGTTCATGGCATTGCTGGGGGAAAGCCACGTCACCACACAAGAACAGGAACCCGGGGATGGCTGGTGACAGGAGACAGGTGCCACATCCTGGCCAGTGCCAAGACTGCCTGTCCTGGCCAGCCAGTGCTCCTGGGGGTGGGGAGTGGCCAGCTCCACTCTCATTCATGAATCGTGGGGGGAGTTTCCTGGTGGAGCCTTGCTCCTCTAACTCGAAGGGAGCTGGAAACCCAAGTGTTTGGAGGGCACTCGAACCATTGTTTGAAAGATCTGTAATTTTCCAATCAAACTCCCTCCTCAAGCCTGCGTTCATCAAATATTCATGGGATCCATTTTCTCCTGGCACTCCCAGCCCACGTCTCAGCCCGAAGAATCAATCAGGCAGCTCCGCTTGCTCTAATGCATCTGCGTTTTCGGGAGCCTGGGGCTGCCATCTCCTCCCCCCGCCTCCCTCTGTCCCTGTCCCCTCCCCGGGCAGCAGCGATGGCTGGGGCTGCGCAGGCAGTTGGAGCGCGGGGAAGGCAGTGGGGAAGGCAGCTGGAAGGAGTGGGATGGGCGCTGGGGTGATGCAGCATCAGTAGGAGGAGGCAGCCACACCGTGGGGCAGGGCAGGAGCAGCCCCCCCTGTACCAGGACCTGAGTAGGGTCCCGGCCCTGTGCTGGGCACGCTGCTCGTTCTGGCCATCCTTGCCTGAGCCGCTGATGCATTTGCCTTCATGGTCGATGCGTGGCGGCCCCCGGGCGGCTGCAGCCCCCTCCTCTCCCCTCCCTTCCCCCCCGCGCCTGCCATCGGGGGCGTTCGATCCCGGCCCCGCTGTTAATGGCTTTGTGACAGAGCTCTGCAGCCTCGCCACGGCCAAGGGGCCCGGCTCCTGGCATGGGAATGGTGCTGGAAATCAGTGCTGATGCCTCGATTGCTGCCTTTACCACAGACCCTGGGCCTGTACAGGGGTGGTGCCCATGCAGGGCGCTCTCCTGCGTTCCCCCAGCTTGGAGCTGAGTGGGTGGGGAGGGAGGGGAGGTCAGGGGAGCAGAGGAGCAGCTTGAAACGGCTCTTCACACATTTGGATGAGCTAATGGGAAAAAACGGAGGAAGGCAAATAAACATTATTGTTTCATGTCAGGCGGGAGGAGACAAAAGGTCACGGGCTTCCCTTGTGATGGTGGGAAACGGCAGCATCAGCAGGGCTGGAAAGAGCTGGAGAGCCAAGGCAAAGCAGGGGCGCGTGCACGGGCGTGTGTGTTTGCTCACACGTGTGTGTGGGTCCAGCCCCGGGCCTGGGCACTGCTGCTGGGAGCTTCCAGGGTGTCATTCCCCATGTCCCTGCTCCTTCTCCCTGCTCTTTGTCTGTGCTGCTGGTTCCTGAGGAGCTCTGTGGCCCCAGGATCACCTTCCCACTTTTGGGCACCCAGGATGGATTGGGAGCACCAGAAACCCCTAAGGAGACCCCAGTGATGCCACGGCTTTGGGCCACCAGTGCTGCTGGGGGGCCAGGCTCGGGGAGGGTGTCCCAGCCCTGGGGGATCCCATGGTCCCTCTGCCTCCACGAGCATCCCCCCACATCCCCTTGAGCATCCCCCCACATCCCCTTGGCACTCTCCCGTTGCCATAGCGCCGTTGCCATGGCACCGTTGCCAGGGAACCATTGCCAGGGAACCGCCTTCATCAGTCACCAGGGCCGGCTGCAGCGGGGCCCCATCACACCGACCCCAGAGACAGGTCATGGCAGGCAGGATGGGGCTTTTGGGATCGCCCCCTGCCACCACCTCAGCACCTGGTCCCAGCAGGCAGGGGCTGGGGGTGCCGGGGTGCGCCCTGCTTAGCCCCTCTCGATGGATCCGAGCCCCCAGGGCGGGGTGTAAGCAGGCTGAGAGATTGCAGAGAGGGGCATCCAGCCTGTTTTGCGTCTCTCCCTGGGCCAGGAAGATTCCTGGCGTCTGACCTGGGAATGTGGAGACTGTAGCAAATAATGGAAAATAAAGAGGATTGGAGGAGGGAGGAAAAGCAGAACAGAATGTTTCAGGAATGCTGTAAAAGTTTGGATCCATCGAACAGGGCAAGATCCAGGAGAGAATCAGGGGCCAGTTCAACGCCCTGTGGGTGTGGGGTGCCAAGGGCGGGACTGAGGGGTCCTGAGGCCCCAGACCAGGAGGGAGCCCATGATGATGGGCAGCCCTGGATCTGTGGGGCTGGTGAGGGACACACGGGACCCACGGGTGTGAGAGCGGTGCCGTGCGCCTGCGCCGGTGGAACAGTCACAGCGTCGCTGCAAACAGCACGAAAATAACCACCACAAAAGCGACACCTTCCCCGTTTGTTTTCCTGGCCTGGATTTTGCGCATCGCAGGGATCCCCAGGGTGTGGGGTGAGGGGAGGACGGCGGCTCTGAGCAGCTCCCAGTTAATCGCTGGTTTCGGGGAGGGAGCAGGCGGGGGCAGGGGCTCCTCTCATCCTGCAGAGCCCGTTTGAGTTGTGGGAAAGCCCGTGGGGAGCCCGTGTGAGGGCACATCCATGGCTGGCATGTGAGGTTAGAGCCCAGGGTGCCATTTGTGGGCTTCAGCACCCCGAGCCCACCGTGTGTGTAAAACCACCTCCGGCAAACTCCCTTCCTGTGGGAGCACGGAGTCCACCCCTCTGTCCCTGGCTCTAGGAAGCAAACGGAGATGATCCATCGCCTGACAATACCTCAGTGCCTCCCACCCTAATTACTGCCACAGCTCAGCACTTCGTTAGCACCGTCTGGCGAGCAGCCAGCGGCTCCCGTGGCGCTGGAGCATCCCGGTCCCAGCCGGCCCCTCCAGCCATCCCGGCCCCACTGCGGCTCCCGGCACTGAACCTGCACCTGCTGCTCCGTGGCCTGGGGGCTCTTGTCAGGCCCCGGGGGCTGTGCTGCTGGTTGGGCTGGCCCGGGTCACCCCACCATGGGGACGCAGGAAGGCGAGTACGTGGGCAGGTGGGGGATAACGCCTCCTCGCAGCACTCCAGAGCTAGGTGCGCCTGGGAGAGCTGTGCCAGGCCAGAGAGGCAGCAGCATCACCAGCACTGCTGTGATAGCCCGTGCTGCAGAGGCAGGTCCTGGGCCTGGAACACAGATACCATCGGGAGCAGAGTCTGTTGTCGTGTGTGTCTGAGTGTGTCTGTGCACATGTGCCTGCGTGTGCCTGTGTGAGCAGACCCAAAAGGTCACTGTCTGGGAAAGGTGTCAGCAGCCAAGAAACGAGCTTGGAACGGAAAGCATGAGCCAGATTGGAACACAGGGGCAGCCAGAAGTGTCCTGCTCCAGCCCCTCCGTGGTCACAGTTTCCATCTGAGCCAAGGCAGGAGCGGGGCTGCATGAGATGAGTCCTCCAGGTGCTGGGCAAATCTTGAGGGATTTGGGCAGGACAGGAGCCAAGGGGTGCCTGGAGGAGCCATGCAGTGCTCCAGGGGTGCTTGGCTCCAGGATAGCAAGGAGGAAGCAGCCGATAGAAGGGAAGGGCTCAGCCTTTGTCCGTGTACCAGTGTCTGGTTTGCTGGTTGCACACTGTCCCAGTCACCAGCCACTGGTGTCACTCCTCACAGCTGCTCTCTGCTCTCTGCAGGGTCGTGGAGGCCAGCACCCTTCAGCAGGAGAGGCTGCAGGCCATCGCGGTGAGTCCCTGCTCAGTGTCCTCATGTCCCCAGGCCATCACCTGCAGCACACGGGGCAGACACCAGCGGGGAGGAGGGTGCAGGTGCTCAGCCACAGAGTGGGGGTCTCCAGCAGCTGAATGAGGACTCAGAATGGCCCGTGCCACTGTGTCCCTGTGGGGACCCTTCCTGGAGTGTCAGAGCCGGCATGGCCTGGCTGCACGCTTGAAACAGCGACAGAGCAAGCAACAGGCAGCTGGGAGGTTTAATTAATGAAGCAGCGCCTTGACGAGCCCCAAGTGAGGGAAATGAGTGATGATTCCCTCCCTACCCCCCCTTTCCCAGGAAGGGTTGAGGATGGTGCTCTCCAGCCATGCCCGTCATGGGCACTAGTAATTACATTAATTAGTGAGCAGTTGGGGGCCCCGCTGAGCAACCCCTCCCAGCACAGAGCAGGGCACGGGGCTGGTTGAACCCACTGCTGCCCCACGGCAGCCCCACTGCCCAGCCCAGCCCAGCCGGCAAGCAGCCGATCTGTGCCGCACAAAGGGCAAATTGTTCTGGACCAGAGGAGAAAGAGCCGGGTGACGCGTCCGGGCTGGGTCTGACTCTGCTGAAATGATCTGGAGCAGCCCCAGGACGGGTGACGGGGAGGGGGGGACGAGGTAGAGGCCGCGGGGGCTGTTTCCCCCGCGCTGGCAGCTCGCTCAGTGGGGCCGGCCGAGGGGAAGGTGACATTTTGAGGTGGTGAACAGAGCCCAGGCTCTTCCCCGATTTCTCTACACCCTCAGTGCCTCAGTTTGTCCCAGAGAGGGCAGGGACGTGATACCAGGCTTGCTGTGGGGTGTTCCCAAGGCTGATCCCGCAAACCCCTGGCCCCGAGGGCAGCCCCTTGGCCCCGCTCCTCCCTGCCCGGCCATGCCCGGTGCCCACCCCCTCCCCTCGCCGACCCCTGCCCCGCCGCTCCCGTCCCTCCAGGAGAAGCGGAAGCGTCAGACGGAGATCGAGAACAAAAGGCGGCAGCTCGAGGATGACAGGCGGCAGCTGCAGCATCTCAAGGTGAGGATCCCCCGGGACCCCCAGGCTGCCTCTGTGCCGCGGAGCCCCCGGCTGGGGAGGGCAGGACCGTGACCCCCCCTTCTGCTCCCAGTCCAAGGCTCTGCGGGAGAGATGGCTCCTGGAGGGGGCCCCAGCTTCTGCCTCCGAGGAGGAAGAGGCCATGAAGAAACAGATGCAGGAGGATGAGGTGAAGACCAAGGAGCTGGAGGAAACCATCCAGAGGTAACGGGGCCAGTGTGGGGCTAGATGCCAGGGTGCAGTTAGAGAGCACCCACGACCCTCCAGAGACCCCTGGGTGCTGAGATTCAGCTCGATCCCATGTGCTGGGCACACGGCAGGGTACACTGAGCTTGGAGCTGCTGGGAGAGGAGGTGCCCCCACGGTGCTGCTGGGGCTCACCCTGAACCCTGCCAGCTTTTGTCCAGGGGCTGCAGCCAGACCCAGAGCCTGTCCAGCCTCTGAGCATCTCTGGTCATCCTCAGCTGTGCTCTGGCTCTGCACTGGGTGTCAGTGGGAGCCACAGGGTGGAGGGCCTCAGGCTGGGATCCCCGGGGGGCTGCTCGGTGCCCAGCACCCTTGATGGCAGGCTGCTGGCTCTCACAGACTTCTGTCCTCATCGTGGTGGCCCTTGGGAAGGGGCAGGGGGGAGAAGGGAGATGGCTCAGCCCCTGCCCAGCCCCCTTGTCCCTGGGCAGCCGCAGTTGGGGGCCCCGAGCCCCGGCTCGGAGGTGTCCCGGCAGCGCAGCAGGAATGCAATCAGTCACGGTGGTGCCGCTAATTACCGAGCATCGGTGCAGAGAGGGGTCAGGCACGAAGGAGCCTTTGTGTCCGGCTAATGGCGCGGTGCATTCCTCTGCCGGCGCCGTGCGAGGAGCCCGGGGGAGCTCTGCCGGGGGCAGCTGCCTCCGCGCCGATCCATGGGGACTCCCCGGACCTCTGCTACATCCCAGTGGGGCTGTGCCACCAGGCTGGTGGTTGAAAACAGGAGGCTGCCCTCGTGGAAAGCTCAACCAGTTTTCGAGGGACACGGGCAGGAGCAGAACGATGATGGAGCAGCCTCGCTCTGGCCACCAAGTGAGGGACCACAAGTGTGCAGGGGCTGGTCCCCCTGCCCAGTGCCCGTGGTGGGGTCTCTGCCATCCACTTGGTGCTGAACCCACTGGCTTTTCCCCTGCAAAGAGACAGTGACAGCCGTGCTAGAGTCTGTCCCTGCACCTTGTGAGCCCAGGGGACAATTTGTGTCTCCTCTCTCCCCTACACTGTGTTGACGGCCCGTGTTCACAGATCTGCTGTGGCTGCCTGCACCACAGTTACTTGTCTCAGAGTCCCCTCAGCCTTTCAGCCTTTCAGCCCTGACTCTCCCTGCAGGCTGGAGAAGGAGCTGGAGACGCTGGAGAACAGCAGCTCCGTGGCTTCGACCAAGGAGAACCTGGCAGAGGCAGCAGCCAAGGAGGAGAAGGCTGAAGCTGTCCCCAATGCACAGAAGGTGGGCATGGCTGTTGGCCACAGGCAGGGCTGCCAGCAGTGGGGTGGGGGTCCTTGGCCCTGGTGGGGATGGGTGGGTGTGTGGGTGGTGGGTGTGCAGGCAGGGGGTCTGTGGTGGGTCCTGGAAGCTTCTATAACCTCTCCCTTCTGTTTTGCAGAGTCCCCTGGGCCCAGTTAAGGGTAGGTAAATCCTGATCCCCCTCAGCCGTGGTTCAGCACCAACCATCCCCTCCTGCTGCCCTGAGGCTGGGGCCAGACGGGTGGGGAGAGCCAGAAAAGAGCCCTGTCCCCATGTCCCATCCCGGGCAGTGGTGCCCTGTGGCGGGGGAGCCTGTCCCAGGTGCCAGCCATGGGGGGACACACTGCCCTCCCTGAGACCTGACCCATGGGCACACTAGGCCATCCTTTGGGCTCAGGCAGTCGTCTCTCCACCTCCAGCTGACAAGAGGGTCTCCAGCAGCCCCATGAAGGCAGTGGAAGGCAGTGACATGATGAAGGCGGGTAGGTGCCCACTGCCCTGGGAGGAGCGCTCCTTCCAGGCTGCTTCCCCCTCCCCTCCGCACCACTCTCGGCTCGCTGCCACCGCAGCCGCTCCCCGCCGTGCCGCTCGATGCCTTTCCAAGCCCAGGGCAGAGAACAGCCGTCATTGCAATCACAGGGTTTGGTTTTTCTTCCACCCCACGGTTGGTTTGTGGCTCAGGGCCCCTCCACCTCAGCCCTATTCCATGTCTCCGCTCCAGTTTCATCCTTCCTGCTCTGTTTGCAGCTTCTCTGTGCAGGGGGGAGGCAGCAGAGTGCCAGCCACAGGGAGCTACAGGGCACGTGGGGCCAGGCTGCCTGAGCTGGGGGGGCTGCAGCCAGCTCTGTGCTGAAGGGGTTTGCTCTGCTTTGGGGCAGTGGCTCAGACCAGACCACGGCACCAGCATGGGGCAGAGCCCATCTTGGGATCCTCGGAGCTAAGCACCATGCACAGGGCTGAGGGGACCCTGCTGCTGGCAGACACTGGGAGTGGAAGGAGAAATGCCAAGAATCACCCATCCCATGGGGGCAGAGGGGCTGTCCCAGCACCCTTAGTGGGTGTTGCACCTCCTTGACCATGAACCTGGCCCAGCCCCCACAGCCAGCACTGCTCATTGGCTGGACAGATGGACATGGCTCAGCCCAAGAACCACAGCAGCCATGGAGGTAAGGTGATGCCAGCAGCACCAGGATGGACACGGGTCCCGGGAGGAGGGATGTGCCAGGGATGTCACACCCGCCTCTGCCATTCTCCGCTCCTCGCTGCTGCCTTGCTAACACCGCTGAGCCCTGCTGAGCACCACTGAGCCCTGCTGAGCCCTGCTGAGCACCGCTGAGCACCACAGCGCTATCGCCACACGCCGTCCCGCTGCCAGCTGCAGAGCAAGGGACGGGGAGGGCCAGGGCCACCGTAACACGCGCTGTCCTCTTTGTGTCCCAGCCATGTACTCGGTGGAGATCACTGTGGAGAAGGACAGAGTGACTGGGGAGACCAAGGTCCTGTCCAGCACCACCATGCTCCCCCAGAACCACTGTCTGCAGGGGGTCAAAGTGTACGAGGATGAGCTGAAAGGTACGGGCCAGCCCACGCTGCTGGCCGGTGGCAGGGGACGAGGGAGTGGCCACCCGAACATCCCAGCGGGCACCCAGCAGGGTGAGGAAGTGTGGGGGCTGCTCCTGACAGCTTTACCAGCTCTGTGAGGGCAATCCCTCACCAGCCCCAGTCCGGTGGATTGGAAGATCGTCGTGGCAGCATAGTGTGGATGGTCCATATGGGCCAGCCCTGGTTTGCACATCGTGACCCTGCACTGCTGGAGAGCAGAGAAGAGGATCTCTTGTGTCCAAGAGTCAGGAGCCTCTCCCATGGACAGGGAATGTGCACTAGCACCACATTGTCCTGTCCCACAGGCTGGCAGCGGGGAGCGTGGCTGCTGGGTGTGGTAGAAGTGCAGCACTAGGGACTGGTCCCTGTCTGCAGCTCCTGCTTTTGGGAACATCTGGGAACCTGCTGCAGAGGACCTCGTGAAACCCAAGGGACCATCGTGGTGGCAAGGACCAGCTGTGGATATGGGATGTCTTACTGGGAACTGTGGTGGCTGAGTGGACCGACCGCCTCTTCAAGGAAAATGCAGCACAGGGCCCCCATTCAACCCCCTCCCTGTGGCCATGGCTGTGCTGGCCCTGCCAGGCTGGTCACTGTCCCTCACTCACTGGCTGCCCACTGAGGCAGGTGCACTGACCATCACGGCATGCCCCAGGTCAAGTGGAAAACGCAACAAGCCCTTGGCTGCTCTGGCCATGATGCACATCTCTGCCTCCAGTGCCACGAGCAGCCAGCACAGCACGCTGAGGTGGGAGAGCCCCATCTCCTCTGGGCACAGGCGCAATGGTCCTGGAGGATGTGGCAGGAGATGGTGGCAATGCAGTGGGGCAGCAGCTGCCGGGTCTCTGAGGTGGCAGTGGTGACCTGCTGCAAAGTGTCACGTCAGCCCCGGCCAAGCTGGGCGCCAGCAGACGCTGTCCCGCCACGGGCAGCTTGGCTGGCTCTCAGTGGCCTGGCAAACAGCCGTGGCTCCCGCAGAGTTCGCTGAGCCTGAGGCTTCAGGAACAGCTCCTTCCATTGGGCTTTTATTTCGGTCTCCCTGGCTGCTGTCAGGCAGGAGCCAGGTGATGAGAGAGGGTCTGGCAGCAGCTCTGCTGAGGAGAGGGTTGGGATGCTGTGGGAGTTGCAGCCTCAGTGTCAGGACCTTTGGAGAGAGGAAGGGGCTGCTCCATGACCACACAGGAGCCGGGGCTGAGGGGGTGATGCCAGCAGGAGCTTTGCCAGGTAATCTTGTGCCCCCATCCTGAGCCCCCCTCACACTCCCTCCTCTTGTCCCCACAGTGGTGCATGCGGTGAGTGCCGAGGACGGGGCCCTGCAGAACGGGGCCCACCCCCTCAGCTCCTCCGAGGTCGACGAGCTCCTGCACAAGGCGGATGAGGCCACCCTGAGCGAAGCTGCCGGGCGCCAGACCCCAGCCAAGGCTGGCAAGGGGGGTGGCAGCGCCCCGGGCAGCCAGAAGCCGACGCCGCGGAGGGAGATCACGGGGCTGCAAGCGAAGGTGCCACCGGGCGAGGGGACAGAGCCCAGCCAGGAGCAACCCGTCACCATGATCTTCATGGGCTACCAGAACGTGGAGGATGAGAACGAGACCAAGAAGGTGCTGGGGCTGGAGGGCACCATCAAGGCAGAGCTGGTGGTGATTGAGGATGTCGAGAGCAAGCCGGAGCCGGCACAAAAGGACCACACCCCGCCCAATGGCACCGCGCTGGAGCCGGCGGCTGCCCAGCCGCTGGGCGAGGAGGGCGCGGGCGGGCAGAAGCCGGGTGCCAACGCCACAGATGCCAAGGAGGCCGAGCAGGAGACAGACGTGAAGAAGCAGCGCTGCAAGTGCTGCACGGTGATGTGAGCCCCCCGCCGAGCCCCCTCCGCCCCGGCCCCTGCTCGCCAGGCCCGGCACACCGGGCTTCCCCCCCACCGGACACAGACCCTCTTTCTGCAGAACCGAGGAGATCCGACATGGTGCCAATGGGGCCGCAGCGGGCAGCAGCGAGTGGTGGCCGTGGCGACGCTCGCCCCATCTGCCCGATGCCAGCCCCGTGCCGCCCCCCACCAGCGCTGCCTGTGGTATTTATTAGTGACCCCCCTCGCCCCACAGTGCGCCCACCCCACCACAGCCCGGGCTCATCCCCACCTGCCACCGGCACCGGGGCCTTTCCCTCTGTCACCGACATTGTCCCACCCGCCGTCGGAGGATGGAGCCGCCGGGCAGGGGATCGGAGGACGACACTGTGTCCGTAGATGACTCCCCGGGAGCCGCCACCAGCGGGACCCACTCTTGGTGCAGCCCACGGTGGGCGTCGGACCCAGCCCTGTGCCAGCCCCTCCCTCTGTGCCTCCATCATCCGCTTCTCCAGCGGGGAAAGGCCTGGTTCTGTTCCCTGCTGGCTGCCCATGGGCATCTCTGCTCCATCTCACGTCCTCATCCCTGCGACCCCGGGCTCCCCAAGCCCTCAAGGACAGAACGTGTCCAGGCAAGGGAAGAGCAACGAGGGCAGTGTCCCCTCCCTGATACTTGGCTGTGGTAATGGCCAGGGCCACATGAGGCTCCTGCAGAGTCAACCCAGCCTGTCCCCAGGTCTGCTGTGCTTCTCTTGGGCTCTGCTCCACGTGTTGGAGCCCCTCACTCTGGTGCTGGCAGTGACAGCCATTCCTCTGTCTCAGCTGCCGGCTGGTGCCACTGGGCTGTGTCAGCTGAGGGAGCTGAACTTTGCTGTGGCCAGCGCTCGTGTCCACCTGGGGCAATGCCAGTGAGGGAAGGGGAACTTGGGGAGGCCCAGTCTTGTGGGGCAGGAGTGGGGAGGGGTTCCCCTGTATGGCCCAGCATCCTGTTTCCTTCCTGCCTCTGCCACTCAGCAGCAGCAGCTTTGCGGAGCCACATTCTGGCGTCCCGGGCTGCAGCACTGTGTCCCCCAGGGGAGTGGAGCAGCCCAGTTTACCCCAGTACTGCCACTGGGAGCTGCCAGGGGTCTGGTGTCCCACAGAGGGCAGCCTCCCTGCTGCCCCAGCCTGCACCCCAGCCCTTCAGTGGGGATTTCACCACCAGCACCAGCGTTTTCTCCCCACTGAGACCAGCTGGGGCAGGCGGGGTGGGGGGACCGTGGTTTTTGGTCCCCAGTGCCCACATCAGCTGCCCCTGAGCTGCAGCAGCCAGACTGGCAGTGCCCAGATACTTGTCCATGAGCTTTGGGCAGGGTGCAGAGGGATCCTTGTTCAAGTGTGGGAGGGTTCTTTCTGCTGTGAGGCTGGGCAAGTCCCCAGGGATCCCCCAAAATGTGTGGAGCAGTATCCATGCTGTCCAACCCACCAGGACACCGGTGGTCAAGCAGCCAGGGATGGGGCTCAGCTCCCCCAAGGATGGCCCTTCCTTCCCCCACATTCCCCTTGTGTGAGCAGTGACACCCCCCTGTCCCCATGACATCCCAGTTGTCCCCCAAGTACCACTCAGGCCACAGTTTTCCCCCCAGTAGAGTCATTGCAGGGCTGAGGGGGGGAGGGCTCACGGTGCCACCCCTGTCCTGAGCCCCAGCCAGGCACCCACAGCCTCGGGGAGAGGCAGGGCTGGGGAAGGGGGGCCTCTCCTGCCCCATCCACTGTTGGGCATTGCTGAAGCCCCATTGCTGCAGAGCAGGGCACGGGCTGGGTGCCACAGGGCATCTGCCCCCATAATCTTGGGGGGAATGTCACCTCTTGCCACCCCACATCAGGGGCCACCCACCCCATCCCACCCTGGGCCCTGCAATCCCCAAGCTGGGGCTCCCTCCTGCCCTTGGCACCCCCTGCCCCTCGGTTGGCTTTGACCCCCAGCCCAGTCTGGCCCTTGGTGTGGCAGGGAGCAGGACCAGGCCCCCGGGTCGGGGCTGGGGTGTGAGAGGAGTGGGGGGTGGGCCCGGCATCGTCCCCACCCCATCCCACAGTCCCCCTGTCCCCCACCCGGCTCTGCTGAAGTGCACTTCCCGTGCCCCTGAGCTTTTCACTTGTGCCGAAGCCGTTTGAATTCCCTTCCTTTCTCCATCCCATCCCCCCCACCCCACCCCGTTGTTTGTAAAACACCCAAACCGAGCAAATAAACTGTGTGAACAACCAGCCTGGAGCCATCGATGAGTGGGAGGAAGCTGGGCTGGGGATCCTGGGCGGATGAGGATGCCAAATTTGGGATGGGGGCATTAGGGGTGGGCTCTGCTGTTTCCTCATTGTATGGGGAGAAGATGTGGGGAGAAAGAGGCATGTGGCACTCAGGATGCTGGGAGGAAAGCGATGAGGGGTGATGCTGCCCAGGTAAAGGGGTCACGGCACCCAGGTGCCCCCAGGTGCCATCACCACGTGGCCATGGGTCTCTGTCCATCCCCAGGCTGGTGCAGGTCCTGCTTCTGCCCAGGGCCAGGCTTCCAAGGCTCTCTCCTGGGACAGTGAGGCCTCAACCCTTCCCGGTGCCAGCCTGGGTGCCAGCACACGCCCTGTGGCGGGCGTGGAGTGCTCCCGGCTCCTTGGCATCACCTGTGGACTTTGGCTCAGCCCCACGGTAAAACAAGCTCCGCTCACCTGCCCGGAAACGCAGAACAGCCTGGCAGCCACAGCACAGCGGCGTCCCCAGGCCAGCCCCGAGCGGGAACGGGGACACCAGGGGGGTAAGTGGGACCCCCAGCAGCCACAGCTGGGGCAAGCCGGGGTCTGTCTGACACCAGGGCCGTGCTCGGGCAGCAGTGAAGCTGGGAGGGGCTTCCTGGCAGGAATGGGCTTCAGTGAGGGGGGAGAGGACAAGGACAGGGATGTCCTGCCCCAGCCACCAGTGAAGGGCTGAGCATCCTGGCACAGCATTGCCCGCTTGGCTGTGACACCCCGGGCCAGGAGGGAGGGCAGTTCTGGGCACTGGCAATGTCACCCACTCTGCTGGGATCCAGCCAGATCCAGGCACCAAGGGCACCAAGGACACTGTGCCACAGTCCTGCCTTTATCCTGGCAGGTGCCAGAGGTATCCAGACCAGGCGCAGGGTTTTGTGTCCCCAGGAGAGGAGGGAGCTGCCCTGCTGTGAGGAGCTGGCAGTGCCAGGGCTGCTGTGGCAGCAAGGGCACCCGCCTGTGCAAACACGGGGTTATCGGTGGGGAGGAGAGCCCAGGCTGCTCCTGGCACATTCGCTCAGGGCTCCTCTGCCGTACCCTTCCTCTGGGGCTAACAGCCTGGGGGGAGAGCTGGAAATTCAGGTTCCCTCTGAACTTTCAGGGCTTCTCAGTGCCGTGGCTGCGTTTACGGAGGGGCAGAAAGCACCTGGAGCAAGGTCTGTGGCTGCACGGCCACACCACCGTGCTGGTGTATTGAGGCACGGGCACGTTGGTGCATCGGCACGTGGGTGTGTCGGCATGTAGGGCATCACTGAGTCCCACGGGTCGGGGCCAAGGGCAGCCCCCGGGCATGGGACCAGCTGCAGCAGGGTGACGGCAGCACAGGAATTTGGGGACAGGGCACAGAGCCCGACGTGGTTCTTGGAATTCCCCACAGCTCCCTGGTGCTGAGCTTATCAGCGCCTCGCAGCCACCCTCCCGCACCCCCCACACCCCAGCGCTGCCACCTCGGCCACGCCCCGGCAGACACAGCTCAGCTGGGTGGCCCGTGTGACCTCCCCGGAGCATGGGGACCCCTGCCCTGACAGCTCCCTGGACAGTAAGTGCAGCGTGGTCGGGGGCGAGGGCAGCGCCAGGCACCGGGGGGACGCTGTGTCCCCCTGGCCTTGGAGGGACCGGTGCCCACGCAGGGATGGTGGCAGTGAGGGTGTGCAGTGAGGGCTGGCGCTGTCTGGGGTGGGCAGCAGAGGGACACTGGACACGTGCTGGGATATTCCTGCGTGTCGAGCGGTCCGAGGGCAGCACTCGGCTCAGGGTGAGCACAAGGTGGGTGCACTGCAGCTCTGTAGCCCTATGCAGAACCCCCAAGATGGGGGGACCCTGGAAAGCGCCCCAGATGTCTCCTTATAGTGGGGGGTCCCAGGCCAGACTGGTGGCAGTGTCATCTGTTCTGCCCAGCAGCTTCCACGGTGCTTGGCTGGCCCGGGGGCAGCCCAGCATGGAGGAGGCAAAGCCCAGGACCCCCGAGCCCCTGCAGTCCTACAGCACCAAACGGAGCTCAGGGAGGTCAGGGAGGTAGAATGTTTTGAGTGCAGCTCTGGGAGGGGCCGTTCCGCTTGCGTGGAGCCGGCCGAGAGCTCTGATAAGAGCCCAGCTGGTCTCTGTGTCCCTGTTCCTCTCCTGTGCCGGCCGCCGGCGCTCCCCGGTGAGGGGGTCCTCTTCGAGCCGGGACTTCGTCCCCCCCAAACATGGTAAGAGGCACTGGCAGATGGTTTTCATTATCCAGGTCATTAGGGGCAATAAAAGAGCAAGAGTGAATCACAGCAGGGGAATTAACAGGTAAATTCAGCCGGGTATAGCTTCAGGCAGAGAGGCTGAACCAACAGGGCTGGGCACAGGGCTGGGCAGCAGTTCCAGCGGTGAGGCTTCGCCTGGGACTGGCCAGGATGTCCCAGCTAATGAGACCCACGTGCTCCTGCCCCAGGAAAGGTTTGAAAAACTCCTGGCTGGGGCCCAGCCTTGCTTGCTTTGTGGGAGGATGGTGCATCCTGCGAGGGCTGGAGGTGAGATGGGGAAGCTCGGTCACCAGAATCGATGCAGGAAGGAGGCACGCACAGAGTGCTCTCACCCTGGGGATGAGCCAGGATGCTCCGGATGCAGGGAAGACCAGGCACCTGCCTCCACGTGGGCGAGCCTCATCCTGAGCTGTGCTTACCAGTGCCATGGCCTCCAGGCTCTGGGCTGCCCTTTGCTATCACCGTGGCCTTGCTCCAGTTTTGCTGCACACTCCCAAGAGGCCGTGAGTGCCGGGGAGCGGTGCCCAGCAGTGACACACCCTGATCTGCTAGGGCTCACAGGAGCCCAGCTAGGAGCAGTGACAGGTGACGCCAAAGCCATGGCTAACCCTCGGCAAATAGTGGCACAGGACACGGTGGTGGCTCCAGGCACACCCAGCTTGTCTATAGGTGACATATGTGTCACCAGTTCTGGAGCCAGGGATGGCATCTGCAATGGGGTGGCAGGCACTGTCTCATGGGGGACCCACCTGTGCTGCCCCTCCCTGTCTGGCACCCGCTGTTCCAGCCAGCTCTGGCCCAGCCAGCACTGGAGGATTGACCCCGAGGTTGGGGCCACTCACTCCTGCCTTGTGTGCCAGGGTTAAAGTCCCCTCGTTTTATGAGCCATGAAACCATTTTTATAACTCCACAGTTTCTAGAGCTGGGCTATCTGGAGGCTCCTTTCCGTAAATGGCACAAGAAGATATTCCGTGCACGGGTGGCCCAGGTGCTGGCACTGCCTCTCCCTTCCACTGCTGCCCGGAACTGGAGGTCCCTCCCTGCCCTGTGTGTGTGGAGAGGTCCAAGGCTGTCCATGCCCAGAGCGGTGCCCAGCTGGATGTGGTGTCACCACCTTGTCTGAGGTGGTGCAGGCAGCACTGACTGCCTGTGGCAGGTTTGGCTGTTCTCCCTTAGAACCCGGCCAGGTAGGGGAACTGAGGTGGGGCAGGCTTCTGGGCTCTGTGGCAGATCCCATTGGGAGTGGTGCGTTGTGCTCTGGCTGCTCCTGCCCCACACTGGGCAGGCTGGTGTGACGGTTTCTGTCCCACGCCAAGGACAGTGGTGCCAGGCTGGGAGAGGGGCTGCATCTCAACCTCTGCTCCTTCTGCTGCTCTTAATGGCTACTCTTCCCTCCTGCTTGCAGGGCCAGCTAGGTCAAGACCCTTGGCCTCTGCGGAAGTGGAACTCTGAGGGTGACCTCAAAGCTGAGCAGTGGCCCCTATCTGGGACAAGGTTGTCACAGGGGTGATTCTTCCCAGGAGATGGACAGAGTCACCAGGCACCTTGTGTTCCAGGTCCCACAGGCCTCGAACAGGCACGACTCGCTGACAGACCTGAGGGCCAACACTGATGATGATGTGTTCAGCTCCGCTCAGCACAGCACACAGAGGGTGGAAAATGGCTACAGCTGGAAGAGGAGGTCCCAGTCACCCTCATATTTCCTGGAGGGTGGAAGAGATGTCTGGTCTCCGTCCCCAGACAGGGAGTCCAAGCTAGAGGTGGTGAGATCAGGAAGCCTGTACGACCTCCGGGCTTACAAGGGTGAGAGGAAACCCTCGAAGCTCTACGATGATGAGGAGCAAGACCTGCACAGGGTCCCTCCACCCAACATCTCACCTGAGAAAGCTAGGGAGCTCGAAGATGAGAGGAAAGAGGTCATCCGGAGCCAGGTGATGAGGAAGAGCTCCACCATTGCGGAGAGGTGGAGCTCCATGGATGAGCTGAGCTCCATCAACCCCGGCATGGGCAGCCAAGGTGAAGGCAGGCACACAGGCAATGTCCCCACCAGCTTTGCCATCTGCTTTGACAAACCTTCCCCAGGCAAGGCTGTAACACCTGTTGACCCTGAGAATATTGACACAGAGCAGATCAACTTCTCTGCAGCTCGGCAGCAGTTCCTGATGCTGGAGAAGACCAACCCAGGCTCATTTTTCAGCCCAGAGCAGCAGTCCACAAGGCCAGAGTCGGTAACAAAAGTCTCCAGGGAAGAGTGGTACAGCCCTGAGATGGCTACGAAGGCTACAAGAGGCTATGACAGTGCCAGTGCATCAAGCCAGAGCAGGACAGACAAGAGCGTTTACCAGGTTTATGATGTGTCCTTACACAAGACACCTGAGAAAGAGGAGGTTTATGCTCCCAGAAAGGCTCACACGGAAAGGTCGTATCCCACGGGGAAAATGTCCATCCTGACCAAAACATGGTCCAGAGAAGACTTGGACTCTGGCTTGGGTGAGATGTATAACGAAGCCACTGCGGGCTATGCCAGCGATGGAAGCACCTCTAACGAGACCTTCAATGTGGATCTGAGGGCCAGCAGCAATGGGCTGGGCAAGGAGACGAGGGTCAGCAACGAGACGCCCATAGAGCGGGAGATCCGCATGGCGATGGAAAGGGAGGAGAACCTCTGGAAGGAAAGGGGGATCCAGCGGCTGACCTCCAGCAGCGAGCTGGTAGAGATCCAGACCAAGCCTGTCCTCAACATTCACACGTCTCCCGGGCCAGGCAGGAAAGGGAAGGACAGAGGCCGCGCTTCCCTTTACGTCCAGAAGGAAATTGAACAGGAAACGAAGCGTGAGGAAGATCTGAAGAGGCAGGGGAGGCTGCTGGGGGCGTATGACAGGGGGACGCAGCAGGAGCTGGAGGAGCGCAGGAGGGTGTTCGAGCAGGAGGAAGCCCCCCCACAGAAGCCCACTCCCCTGAAGCGGGCAGAGGAGAGGAGGAGCTGGGTTAAAGAGTTTGTGGTGGAGCAGCCCTCGAGCCCCAGCCCTGTGGAAGACACCAGGGCTGGAAGAAGCACTCCCAGCTACTCAGCGAGCATCGCCCACTTCCAGCTGTCCCAGCCGCGCTTCGCCGCCAGCGAGAGGAGCCGGGAGCAGCCCTTGGTGTCCCAGCACGCTTCCGCCAGCGCCAGCAAATGGGGGAGCGAGGATTCCTGGGGAGGAAAGCTTCCCGGCTCCACCCCGAGCCCTGCCAGCACTGCTGTCCTGCCCAGAGAGTACTTGTCCCTCTCCTTCTGGAAGCCCAAGGTGTCCTTCGTGGAGGACATGGGGACACAGAGCCCGCCGCGGAGGGAGGACGGCCGGGAGGAGCAGTACCGGCTGCGGACATGGAAGCCCCAGACATCGGCGCTGATCGAGGAGGAGATCCGGAGTGATTTGCAGAGGGAAGAGGAGCTCCAGGAGCAGCGGCGGCGGCTGATGGACACCTACAGTGATGGTGTTCCCCAGGAAGGCTCCCGCTCTCGGCACAGCTCTGGTAAGGGAGGGTGGTAGAGAAATTATTATTACCACCAGAGGGACAGGGTGGTAGAGAAATTATTTGGTGGAATGCCTGTAAGGACTGCTGTGTGCTGGTAGCAAGTTGTCCTGGGAGAACTTGATACCAGCACAGTGGTGTCAGCAGAACTGCTGCTGAGGAGGGATAGGCTCTGCAGGATTCCAGAGCTGCTCAGGTCTCATTGAGTTTGTGTCACGTTACAGCAGCAAACAGGGCTGGAAGGGCTCAGAAGGGCCAAGCTAATGCATTTTACCCCTTGTTCCTGCAGTCCCTGGCTGGGGCCCAGGCATGTGGTCACAGCTATGACCAAACCTGCTGGACCTGCCATGAAGGCAGGTTTGGGGCAGGGGCCTGACACTCCTCTGGGTCTCCACCCCCTGGGAGTGGAACTGAGGTCCCTCACCCCGCAACGTTCTTTCTCTCAAAGCTGCCTCAGGTGCCAGTGGCAACTACTCAGTGTCTGGGTCTCCTGCCTCCTCTCCTGCCTCACACCAGACGGGGATCCTGGGGCTGATCTCATCCTTCACCCCACTGAGAGTGACCAGTTCCTCCCAGGGCAGTGCAGAGACCCTCACCCCTGACTCATCAGGTTCCAGCCCCTTTGAGGAGCGGAGGAGGAGGGTGAAGGAGGATGGAAAGGTGAACATGCCCACCCTGCTTGTGCCAAGTTGTTGAGGGGCTTGAGCCTGGGGGAAAACTGGTGGCTCTGGGGCTGGAGGTGGCTGTTCCTGACTCCTACCTGGAGTTTGAGATCCAGCTGCTCAGCTTCCTGGGAGACCTGGTGGTGGTGGCACCATCAAGGGGCCACGTGAGCCCTACAGACAGCGCCTGCTGTTCAGAGCTGCCAGCACTAGGTGAGACTGGAGAGGAGAGCAGCTTCCTCCTGTGGGGGATCCTGGCCTGGACTGTTCCCTCAACCCCAGGGATGGCTTGGCTACATGTGCTACCTTCCCTTGACTCTCCTGTGCCCCTGCTGAGAGCCAGATCTGGCTGCCTCTGGATATTCCCCTGCCAGGCTGCCATTATCTAATCATGTTTTCCTCTTTCCACAGTACGCAGGCATTGAACCCGTTGACAAGGTCAACACAGAGGTAAAGTCCTTCATGAAGGCTGGGGCTCTGCTCACACTGCCCTGGACACTTCCCACATTCCCCATCTCCCCTCACTCCTGGAGGCTTGTGGGATGGACAGGGGTGGACAGGATTGCTCTGGCTCTCATGGGGCCACAGGCACCACTTAGGTGGACACTGAGTCGGGCAGAGCGGGTTGGGGAGCTGGCTGGGGGAGCAGGGGCAGTTCTGCAAACCTGAGCATTATGAAAGTCTCTTTTTTATAAAGATCCTGCACGTTCTGGTCTCTGCAGGTGGTGGAAAGCACCCGAGTGTTTCGCCACAAGAGCCTCATGGCCCAGCGCTGGGAGGCTGGACAGTACGTCCGGGATGAGGACTGAGGGACCACTGGGTCAGGGGCTGGCCCTGTTCACAACCAGCTGATGCACGACCTAAATACTCAATCAGTTCCACCCTTGGCCATCGCAACAATCAGAGACATGAACCCTGAAAATCCATCTGGTTTATTGTTAAACTGATAATCCTTCCATGCAATAGATCTGCTTCTTCCTCCTCCTCCCTAGGAGCGGAGGAACACTTTTTTTTTCTTAAGTGGGAAAAAATTGGATCAGTATCTTTTTAATCACTTCTGCCTGGAGCCAGCCAGGTGAAATCACCCAGTAATTCACTTTGCCCCTCGGGAGCTGTGTCTCAGGCTTACAAAAAAGCTGTTTTCTTTCTCAGTGGTTTTAGGTTTTTAAGTACTGTGAGGCTGAGCATTGCCTTAGGGGTACCTGAACTGAGACCTCTGGATCAGTGTTGCCGTGGGACTTGGGAATCAACATTGGTTTAACTCCTGTGATCCATGGAGATGCAGCAATGGAATATAAAAACATATATAAATGCTGTTTATTTTGCTAATTTATTAAAGAGTTGTTACACTCTGTTGGTCCAACTGCTCCACTGGTTTTGCTCTGCTGCTTCAGAGAAGCCCCCGCGGTCGGGATGTGGGGCTGGGGCCGGGACCTTGCAGGGGCTGCGGCTGGGGGGGTCCCAAAGGCTGCTGGGCTGGGGGAGCGCCGGGGTCCCACCGGGCGGGAGGAGTCCCTGCGCGGGGCGGGGTCGGCTACTGGAGGGTAGCACCGAGGGATGGCACCGGGTGGGCTTTAAAACGCCGCTCTACCCCAACGGCGCTGCGGTCACTGCCCGTCCGCCCGCCCCCGCTAGGGGGCTCCCAGGCAGCGCCCGCGGGGTCCGGTACGGACCCGCCGGGACCCCGGTACCGACCCCACTCCGCAAGCGCTGACGGGGGTCCTAGTACTGACACCTCTGAGACCCGGACCCTGCTCCGCCAGCGCTGGCGGGGGTCCCGGTGCGGACCCGGGCACCACTCGGCGGGTGCTGACCGGGGGTTTCCCCGGTGGAGCCCAAGGGAGCCGGGAGGTGCCCAGGTGCTGTGACAGGTCACAGCGGGCGGATGGTGCAACCTCTTCTTCCCGTCAGCAGCCGCTCATTCCCCAGCCTTGGGTGTGGGATGAACCGACCAGCGACGGGGAGGAAAGAGCCCGACCCGGGGTGGTCTGGCGGCTGAGGGAAGCGGGGACCAGAGGTGTGACTGCCGGATCACCCAGGACTGGGACCCGGGACCGGTGGGACCCTCGGGACAGCTGCTCAGTCGTGGTGTCGTGGTGATGCCACCGGTGCTCCAAAGCACAAGAGGAGCCGGCAGACGCCCTCCAGCACCTGAGAAACTTGTCTGCTTTTATGTCTCTTCAAACGTCCTTAAGTTTGATAAGCAGTTGGTTGAATGGGACCAATTCTGGCAAAGAACTTGACTCCCCAAGGCTTTGTTTGACTCCATGGGGATGGCTCATAGGGCTTCAAAGGGCCCAGAGCTCTGTGCCACTGGGCTGGGAGCAGGGGAGACCAAGCACAACAAGGGACACATTAGTGTTCCAGGAAAGCATCACCTGCTGTTCAGACACAGACAGGACTGAATTAAAGGTTCTTTTATTTGGCTCTGTTAACAGTGCAACCAAAAGCCTGACTGAGCTGTAGCAGGCACTAAACAGTGCTGAGGCAGCTGAGCAGAGCTGAACACACCTCCCAGTGCCCCTGTGGAGTTTGGTTTTGCATTCCAGGGAAACCACTTACCATAAACCCTTCCAACATTGTCAGACTTTCAAAACAATTTCTTAAAACAGCCACAACTTCTTCAATCTATGAACCTTTCCCTAAGGGAAATGACCCGAACCTTGTCAGAAGCGTTCCTGCAAGGTTGGGATTGGCAGCGTCATCGCTCTCCTCATGTCGCTCATCCTTCCCTGCAGGTTTGTGTCCCAAGCTGAGCTGTGTGGGGTGTCACCCTCAAAATGTGGGTGCAACTGACACTCCTGGCCAGGCTCTCCCACCCCCACGCCCTCTCCGTATCAGCACTGGTCGTTTCTAACAGCATTGACCATGAAGTAGAACATTAACTTATTTAGCAAACGTGAAACTGAAGATTCTCATTAACTCACTGAACTATCAATTCCAGTAACAGAAACAACAACAAAGGAACTTCCCTGAAAGCCAAGGCGCTGCAGATCTGTAGGTACCTTCAGTGCCACGGTGAAGCCCAGCAGAAGGATGTTTGTTCTCAACCTACACCAAACATTGCAATAGAATTCTGTTTCAGAGCAGCCTCGGAGTGGTTGAAGGTGCAAAGCCAAAGGGACACCCCTATTTCCTCTTCTTTATGGCTCCTCTAATGTCCTGGGTAATAACTTGCATGATTTTATCAAATTTGGCTTTTGTCAGTGCCTTCTTGCTGTACCACACTTCATCCCAGACAGAGCACAGTGATTTGGGAGACAGGTAAAGAGGGTGGTTGTCATTCAGCATGTCCGGCGGCCTCTTCCTGGCATACTGCTTATAACTGGTGACTGGGCAGTTATCTGGATCCTCAGGCTTGGCAAAGAGACGTGGGCTCAGTCCTTTGTTTTCCCCAGGGCCCAGATCATCTTTCCACTCCAAGTACTCCACCTCTCCTTTGGTCTTCCTTAGGACCACCTGGCCCCAGTACAGCTGGTGGGCCCGGTGGTGGGCGCGTGCCCCAAACCCTCTAATGAGGTTGGTGAGCATGAGGTGCAGCAAGCCCTGAGGGTGTGTCTTGCTTAAAATTCCCTTCTTAAGAAGGTTTTCCACATCTTCATCTGTCAGGGTCTCCACAAGACTACACCCTTTCTCCCAGTTTTCCTCCTTCTTTTGGAACAGGTACCAATGCTTTAATTTATAGGCTTCCTGAGAGGCCCTGAACTCTGGTGCTTTCAACACGTTGTACTGGTAGTTGTGGTCCTTGAGGTACCGGTTGATGTTGTGCTGGAAGACGTTTAAGGAACTGGCAGAAAAATCCATGCCATTCTGTCTCTTGGCAGAGACGAAGAACGAGACCAGGTAGTGGTCGAGGTCTGCAGGAGGCAGCGCGTGGATCTTGCGCGTCTCGGAGGGGTGGTGCAACTTCAGCCACTCTTTGAACACTTTCATGGCTCCCATGGTAGAGCTTACCCTTTTCTCCTGATTCCTCAGCACATCTAAAAGACAACACACAACTTTGTGGACAGCAAGAAGCCAGACGGATCAGTAAAACAAGGAGATATAGGATAGTGTCTACCTGCCTTCTGGAAGCCATTTAGAGAGGACAGGACTCTCCCAAACCCCTTCCCCCAGAACTGTGGGTGACATTTGTGTTCTCCACAAGCCAGCACAACCCAACAGTGCCCAGCTCTCCAGGGAAAGTTGGGCTCCTTCCTGCTCCCTCTCCCTTGGCAGCTGACCCTGCTTACTGCCATACAGGGAAATTTCCCTCTCACTGTGAAATAACAGCATGAACCAAAGGTTGGGGTGGATGGTGAGGGAGAACAAACAGGTGAGTAAAAAGTGTACTATGATTTTGTTTAAAGGATTGCCAGGATTCCAGTTGGGCTCTCTCTCAAGTTGCCATGGCAATACCACATCTACCTAGTTCGATGTAGCATGAGAAATGAATTCTTTGGATTGCTGGAAAGCTCCATCTGCTCGCCTGTGACTCGTCCAGGGTGATGGAAAAGGGCTCAGGAGCCAACACCCAGAGATTCCCCTTTTTGCACCAGATTCTTTTTTTACAGGCTTAGTTGTCATCCTGAAAGACTGATGGCTATCCCCATGGTTTGGGGTTTTGGTGTGTTTTGTACTGACTGCTCCAGGTGCAGAGAGGAACAGCTCATGAATCAGTAATGCTGAGGCCTCCTCTGAACCATGAGCCAGTTACCTTGGCAGAAACAGCTACTACACAGACATTCCCAGGAGAATTCCCAGTCCCTTCGGATGACACATGATGTCAGTTATGAAAATAGTAAAATACTGCTCCCAACCCCCAACTGTGGCAGTTTGTGTCATTACGGCTCTACAAACAACAACCTCTAAGCCTTTTTGGGAGCAGCACTGGTGCTTTAAGTACATCCCAGGCAGACCCCAAATGCTGCCTCAGCAACCTCTGCCCTCTGCAAGGACATGCCCAGGCCCCCGTGCTGCAGGACAGCACATTTGAAAACCTTCATTCTTGAAAACCATGTGTGGACTCCTGCATTTCCTATGCAGGACTGACATTCTGCTGCCACTGCCAGCACTGGGAGGTTTTGCCACTGGCTTTGGTGCAGCCAAAGCTTTGGCCACAATTTCTCTGCACTCCTTTCCCTTGTTTCTTTCTCTTGGGACCTGAGTTCCCTGCTCTGGCTTCAGTTTCCCACAGGGACTCTCTCAAGTATGACCAACATACTGTGTGGGAATAATGGGTAAAATGGAAGACCAAAGTATTCAAACTGGGATGTTGGGGCTAGGGCACGGCCAAGAACACCTTTGGGTACCCCAGAGAAGGGCATTCCCTACAGAAGTACCAATTCCTTCAGGCAGAGAGCTTTGTAGTCCCCTTGAGCAGAAACAGGAGTGCTCCAAATCCAAGAGATTTACTTAGATGCTGTAGTACAGACCTTGGCAGTGATGTGAACTTGCCCTCCTTGGATATTTTGGGAAAGTGATTAATAGAACACCCCCACACCCCTGCAGGCACAGAACTCCAGACTGTCTCAGCTGTCTTACCTCCGTTTGAGGCTGCAGGTGAATGGCTCTCTGGACCCTCTAAGTCTGAAGAACAAGGTGTCTGCCTGGATCCTGATGTGTTGCTGCTCTCACCCATGTTCTCGGCATCATCCCCGCTGGAGCTCTCTGCCGGTGTGCCACGCTCTGGAGGGCTCAGCTGGAGATGTTCCTGAACATCAGCAGTGGCTTGGAGCTCAAAGAATGTCTCCAAGGGCTGTGATTCAAGCTGGGCTTCAGCTTCAGCGCTGGGAACAGGAAGGGGTTTTAAACATACCTTTGGTGCTGCTGACTCTGGGGGGCTCCTTGCTCTGGAAGTTTCAGCCATGGACCCTGCAGCAGTGAAAGGACCCAGCCTCGGGATGTTCCTCCTCAGGTTCTCGGAGTCACTGACAGGAGCCTGCAGGATGTAGGAATGGGGTATGGGTGGCCCTGCCATGGGGGCAAAGGCAGCTCTTTGGGAGGCTGTTGGCTGGTGCAATGCCATATTCTGGCAGTGGAGCTTCTGCAACGTCTCAGCAGATGGCTCTGACACATTATCCTGGCTGATTCTGTGTCCTTGGTTGTCTTCATCTGCCTCACAGTGCTCTTCATCAGAGATGATGTGTAAGTCTTCATCCCATTTGGACTTCACGTCCTGTTCACCGGTTTGGACTCTACTACCAGACATTGAGAAGTGCTGCTCTGTTGCAGAGAATGATGTTATGGGTTTCTTGGTATTTTGATTCCCCTTGGGCTTGTTATTCCTTGTGTAGGCACTGTCAGCCTTACGCTCAGTGACCCCTTGGGATCTGCCAGATGACCCTGTGCTCTCAGAATCTCCTTGACCCATCTCAAAAGATGATGGGCTCAGCTTGAGCCTCTTTTCCTCAAAGCTGGATTCACTTGCCAAAGACTCAGAAGACGGGGGCCTTTTGATCTTTCCTACAGCCTCAGTCTCTTTTTCATCTCTGTCATTTAATTTCCCACAGGGCCAGTAATAGGCGTGTCCTGATCTGCACATCCACACCACAGCATTGTTGTTGCTCAGGAAATCCATGTCCTGAATAAATTCCAGGGTTGGGATCTGGTTGCATATGGTCCCATGACCATGTGCCCAGTTCACAAGTTTGGAGAGATCCGCTAGAAGGGAACTGGCACCGCTGTGCCCTCTGTCTCTGGCGCTCTCGCTCTGTAAAGGTGTTGGAGAGAACGTGAGTGAGAGAGGATGTGCAGACAAAAGCAGTCCTGGGGCTGTTTCCATCCCTCCCCAACTGTGCAGTAATTGTAGACGGGCTACAGTTTCATCTCAGGACTCCTTTTAAAAATCAGTTCGTTCATTCTTTCTTGTCTATGCTACTGTCTTTTATGCCATAACAGAACACTCACCATGCTGCTGCTTTCTGTCTCACTGAGCCTTCTCTCAGGTGGGGATCAGTAAGTGACTCTGAATAGCCTTTCTCACTCAGAACCTGAAATGATCATCACATGTGTGTGCTATATACATGGATATGTGTATATGTATACATATAAAACTCTGACCAGAAGATGCAACTGAATTTCTCCATGCTGTGCCCACTGCAAGCCTGTGACTTCCCTGGGCTGAGCTCCCACTGCACTCCCAGGAACTCTACACACAAAATCTGACTGGGGTAAATATTTGCAGGATCAGCCTGTGGAACACCAACGAAACGGAAACTAAATATAAACACTGAAAATAGAATTTTACAAACTGAACTCTGCAAGCCATTCCTTCAACGCTCTGGGGTTGGCAAGCTTTGTGTCTCCAAGTGCTGAACTGCAGAGAGAGAAACAGGAATAGTGAGGCTGGTCCAGTCTGACATTCTCTGACTTTGCAAACAGCAACAAGAGGCAGTTTCCCAACTGAAGGACTTGCACATGCAGCTTGTATTTATATTAGAGACTAAATCCAAAATTCTCCCATCTGTTCAGAAGGCTCCATGCAGCAGCCTGGAAGTCAACCCTGTTTCTGTGTCACAGGGTACATGTAACATGCCCTCAGCACCATGGCAGCCCAGGAGCCTGTGCAGCCACGGCTGACACCACACACTCGCATCTCAGTCCGTGCTTAATTAAAAGCTTTGCAATCAGTGGTGGTAAAAGAGGCAAGGCTGGAAATGCTGGACACATGAACCTTGTCTAAAGTGGTTCTTTGAGCAGTTCTTCTGAGCAGTCCTGGCCTACACAGAACACAGCTCTTCGGGAGAACAGGCCTTGGCTGGTGGTCTGTGAGCACACCTGAGCACGCCCTGCAGGCACGGGAGCTCCAGTTTCAGGGCTCCTGCTCTCCCAGAGAGATGGGGAACACTAGAGAAGCCCATGCCAGCTGACAGCTATAGGGCTGCTCTGTAATCCATGAACATGGTGCTTGCCACAGGGATTTATCTCAGGAATCTGGTAGTTAGACTGAGGGTGAAGCCAGTAGTGCAGGGGCAGGGATGGCTGTGCTGCAGTAGTGCTGGCCCCAGAGCGGTTCTGTGCCCGGTGTCCTCGGTGCCCTGGGTGCCTTTGGTGCCCATCCAGCACCAGCCCAACACACTGGCTCTCCTGTCCAAAGAGAACAGGTCACATCTCTCACAGGTGCCAGCTGACCAGAGAGCAGAGGAACTGCTCCCTTCGGGGTGAGCTTGCAGCACAGCAGCACAGCTCCCTTCTGCACTTAGGCTCCATCAATCCATGTGTTTCTTCCTAATGATAGCACAGATAATTTTAGCCTGAATGCTTGGCTGTTGTGTGTGCCAGCGTGTGGAATGTGCAAAGGCGGGGTTTACTGAGAATTTTTTACTGAAATCTGCTGCTGCTTTAACAAAAAAATCAGACAATAAAAGCCTTTTTGGAAGCAGCAAATGCAATCTGAGCTTCTGATGTTAATCAAGGCCTTGTATGGGATCTACTGTTCCTGTGAGCTCACTCCTGATGAATCCCAGCAAAGAGGGCAGGGAGTCACCTCCAATGGCCATTTCAGCTGCCCTGACCCCTCACAGAAAACAAGCTCTGCCCAAGCTTCTCCCTAGAGGTGTTTGACCTGTTCCCAGCTCCCCAGGCCAAGGAGCTCACAGCCTGCTCCCAGTGAGCCCCTACAAGCTGAACATAAACTTGGGGAAGAACCATTTTCCCTCCTGAAGTAAAAGCGAGTTTTATCTTCGAGTTCAGCCTGTGCAATTCCCCAAAAGGGCTGAGCCACTCAGACAGACTCAAAGGAACTTCCATGCCAACAATCTGGTGCCTTCACTCAGTGTGGGAAAAGGTAAGAGGAACGGAAGCTCCGCATGGTCATATGGCCACAAAATTACTGACTTGGCAGATGAACATCTTGATCCCTATCACAGGCCTCTGCAAATGGAATGCTTTTATCTTTCCTTATCTTCAGGCACATGTCTTCCTCTTCCTGATCTCTTGGAAAGAAAAGACTTTTTTTTTCTCTTGCTATTTAGTTCCCAGCAAAGGCTCTGGAGCTCAGCTACAGACCCCTAAGGCTGCTGTGGCCCTCAGACCTCCAGCAGCTGAGATTCCCTCGAAAGAATGGCAAGTGGAATCAGTCTGGATTCACAGTCACAGCTGAGTGAGAAAAATGACCACTGTCCTTTCTCCAAAGGCTGAACTGGCATATATCTTGTCTTTGAATAACAAAAATCCATCTTGATCGTTGCCACAGTTTTCACCTGCTCCCAGCAACTCTGGGATCCCTGTGGGAAAGGGTCTGGGCTTAGAGTTTGGGGCTGAGGCTTGTTTTGGAGTCTTATTCAGTGTCTGTGTGGCTGGGAGTGATGTTGTGGGTTAATCCTCTCTCCAGGAGAGGCTCCCATCTGATAATGGACACTGTGTACAGGACCCACACCTTTCTGCAGGAAAACAGGACATTCCAGAGCTGTACAGTAAAGGATTTTAATTTTTTTTAACCCATAGGGAATTCAGTCTACTGCTAAAACCTGATGTTAGGTGAACTCAGGCTCACTTGTGAAAAAAATAAGTATTGGTTTTGTTGGTTTTTTGGTTTTTTTCTAAATCTACAATGTTTGGCTTTCTCAGGCCCTGCTCTGCACAGCTTTCCATGCCTCAGTGCTGTGGGTGCTGATTTTACCTCTGTATTCCAGAAAATGTGGTCAGGTAATTTCACAGGAGTCTCCAGCCCTTCAGGGGAGGCTGAACTTTGGGCTGACTGAAACACGGAAATGCTTTTTGGTTTTAAGACTTTATGTCCTGGGAGTCCTTGGTGGGGGGGAAGAGAAGCAAACTCAGCAGTTTCTGAGATTTAGCCTCCTCTAAGGCAAGACACAGAGTCACCTGAGAATGTCACTACTGGGATGTTCCTCTCTCCCCCTGCCAGGTGTGCTGAAGGCCCGAACCCATAAAACAGACACAGCCTTGTGCAAACAGGAACACTACATAAAGACACTAATTTCAAGGCACTAAAAGCCCTTTGCTCCCTCTGTCCTTGTCCCATTGCCCTGTGACAGCCCTGGTTGGTTCCTCTCACGGGCTCCAACGCCTGTTTTGCAGATTAGAACCTGGCACACACATGGAGACAGAATTGGAGAGCGCTGGCTTCCCTGCTCCAGATAAGACAGTGCAGGAAACTGCAACAATCCTGGCAGGAAAACAACAGGATATAGAACAGCAGTGCTTAAACTTGACTCCTGCCCCCCTTCTCCGCTCCCTTGGGAAATCCTCCCTGGAGGTGAGAGGACCTGAGACAGCACCCAAACACATGTGGGGGGCATTGCCAGAGCATGGGGGCACTGCCAGGGCTGTGCCAGGGCAGGAAGGGCTGAAGCTGCACTCAAACACATCTGGCTGCAGGATGGGAGCTGAGTGGAGCAGCTGCAGCTCATGGCTGCCAGAAATCATGGAGCTTGTCCTATCCTCCTTAGCAGGAGCCTGGGGGGTGGGTCCATAATTTCCTAGCACATCAGTTTTCCTGTTCTCTGGGTCGTTTGTTTCCCTCCTCATCTGCCCTGTACAAGAAACTTCTGAGCACCTCTTCAGCTCTCTTCCTGCTTCCCCACATCCTTCCAACAACCCCTCCTGCCTTGCTGGCAGAAATACAGTCCCCAGGATACATCCTGTACTTGCTACAGGGCACCACGCCTCCATTTTGAGAGATGCTCCCACAAAATCCCACCCGGAGTGTCTGCAGAGGGCAGGATCTGACTGAAGGCACTGGCTCCAAGCAGGAGACAGACCCTGCTGGCAAATACTGGCCTCCAGCACCACATTCCTTAAACAAAACCTTTTTTGTTCAAATACTCGGACATCACTTTTTCCCCAAGTTCTAATTATCTCTGCTCCTGAGGGGCTCTGTTCCAGAGCCACTGGCCTAGGATACAACTCTAAGCACTAAATCAAGTCCTCTGAAAAGCGCTAATAAAAGCCATGGGCAGCTGGCATAGCCCTGCCGGGGCCACCAAACAGGGATCAGCCACCAAACCAGCCTGAGTGAAGGAAAAAATTTATTGGAAACCATGAACTTCTATTATTAGGAGCTCACGTTGTACTTCCCAGGAGGAAGTTGGAAAGCTGAAATCAGCAATGGCCAAATCAGTGACGTGGGCAGGAAATGCTGCAGTGTCACTGACACAGTGTCAAGGTGGAGTCTGGGACACCTCACACCTGTGCCGGTGCCCTGGGGACAGCTGGCTGGATTGGCCCCACGATTCCATGTGCAAACTGTGACAGAAATGCACAGAGACGTTACCGGCACAGCCCAGCCGTGGTGATTGACCATGTCCCCCAACCGCTGTTCGTGTGACAGTGATCTGTCCCCTCACCCTGGGCACGAGCTGCTGGGGGCCGGAAGGCCCGTGCAGGAGCATCGCTGCTTCACTCGCTGCTCTCGGGGTTTGTCGCCAAGCGCTGGGCACCGGGTGGCTCCGGTACCTCCCACTCCACGAGCACCTTTGTCCCTCCCGGTTCTGCCGCGTTTGAGCGCTCCGGGCTCGCGAATCAACCGCGAACGACGTGGAACGGGAACCCTTTTGTTCCTGCTCCCTGCGGCCGGAGCCGCCCGGTACCGGCAGGGGGAGCTCGGCTCCGGTACCGGCGGAGGGCGCTCGGCCCCGGTACCGGCAGGGGGAGCTCGGCCCTCGGTGCTCGCCCCGTTCGCGCCGGTCCCGGGTCCCGCCGGGTCCTGCCGGGAGCCGCAGCACCGCAGGCAGAGCCCGCACCGGTGCGGCAGGGCCGAGAGAAGGGAGTCCCCGGGCCGGGCTCGGGCGGTGCTGCTCCACCGGTATCAAACAGCCAAAGCGAACAGCTGGGGCTGGCGAGGTGAGGGCGCAAATCCTGTTTCGTGTAATCGTCAAGGCGTTTATTGCGGTTTTTTTACATTTCTGAGCAGCCTTTTTAAAGTTTAACTAAAATCATCGTTTGACACAAGGTGTTTCGTCAACCATCTGCTAAACTGAACCGAACTGAACCAAACCAACCCAATCCAAACCCACACACCACTGCTGGGAACGGGACACAGCACTCAGCGTTTCAGCCCAGCTTTGGGGTCTGGCACCTGCCCCTCCCTGAGCTGAGCCAGACCCTCACCCCTGTCGTCCCATCTGCTCACAGACCAGAACTCACGTGTTCCCCCAGCACACTCTGGCTGGAGTGTGGCAGCAATTTGTTATTAAATAGTATTTTGTGGTGAATCTGTTACTTGTAATTAGACATAATTGTTCACAATGGGACATGGTAACCTACTTCTTTTGCAATACAGACCATCTTTAGCTCCTTCCTACCTCTGTCTAAAGCTCCTGAAATTGAGGTGACTCAGCCTGGGGGTGCAGGACTCAATCTCACCAGCACCAGGCAAATGCTCACGTTCACTTCTGCACCCCAGGTATTTACAGAGAGGTTTGCTGGGATGTGATGGGAAATGGCTCCTGGAGGCAGAAAAAAACATTGCTGGTAACAAAATACCTTGCAGGGGCGGGAAAGTTCCCTGGCTGTGGGATGGCTTGTTCCAGTCCCTGCTGGATCTCTGGCATGGGGAGCACAAAAGGAGCCCTAAGTTCTTGTCCCTCACAAAACATCCCCCTCAGCGGAACCCCAGGATTTTGGCCACAGGCAAATGCATTGGCTTATGCTCCCCGGTGATGCCATCTGTGAGACTTGCAGGCTCCCGCCTTTGGAGCCTTGGCTCCTGCTCATTTATCTGCTCTGTCCTTGTTTTGACGTGCTGCTGTCTCCCTTACCTGCTCCAAGGTCAGGCAGGCAGCCTCCCACAGAGCACGGCACTGTCCAAGGACAGGATCTCATCCAGGGCACAGGGCAGCCTAGGAGAGAGGGGAGACAGGTGTTCATCAGGAAAGAGAACTCAAAGCAACCTGCCAATCCCCGGGCTGAGATGGAAGCCATGAGCAAAGCTCTCTGCCTGAGAGCTGAGAGCCCTCAGCTTTGCAGGGCTCTGAGTGGCAGCCTGGGGCAGCAGCCAGGACCAACAAGATCGGGAGAGTGGATCCCCATTGCTGTCCCCCGCTCTTTGAGAGCAGAGCTGAGAGCCTTAAGGATGGAAACTGCACAGCTGGACGATCCTTTGGACAAGAAACACACACTTGGCCTTGGATCTGGGAGAGCTGCAGCTGTAACACCCTGCCCAGAGTGTGAGGAGGAGCAAACCAGGCAACTCCACTCAACCAGAGCCAATGGGTGGTTTGGATTTGGAATTCTCAGCTGAAAATGTCCCTGAGGGAAGGATTCTGAGAACTGACTTCCACCTGCTGCAGAAGGAACTTGTCATCTTGCTGTATGGAACAAAGTATTTTTTTAATAAATGAAGTATTGTCATGTATTTTTTGAGCCCTGACCTTCAAGTAAGAAAATGCAGTTGAACTACCCCTCTGGAGGGAACTTAGCTCCACAGGGAGAGTGAGTGAGCTCATGGAAATGCTCCTCCAGCTGAAGGTGCAGGCAGTACCTGGAGGGATCCAGGAGTGATGCATCCCCAACTTCCAGACCTGCTTACCAGGCAGTGGGAGTCTCTTTTGGCCCATGGTGATGCTGGTTTTACCCAAAACCAGGAATTCAGTGCTGTTGTCCAGAGCAGTGAGCTGCACACAGAACTGATGGTTCTGCACACAAAGAGGCCCTGTGTCTGTGTTTTGGGAATGCTGGGGTCTCATGAGACACCCCTTCCATGGGCTCCTGTCATTACCTGCCACACACACTGCCCTGGTATCAGAGAGCTCACCAATTAAATATTAAAACTTCTGAAGGATATTGAGTTTCTTTTGTTCCTTTGGCATTGCCAGTGTTCTCAGTTCTCCCTGACTTCACATGCTGCATGTTCCTGCCTTCATGATCTTTTAATGCTTAATTTCATACTCCAGAGGGCTTCCTTCACCTCCTGTCTGTCACAGGGAGCATCTGCTGTACCAGGAGACAGGATTTATGGAGCAGGTTCCTCACCCAGACCCCAGACTACAATCAAACCACCAATTCCATGGTTCTGCACACGTAAGCTGTTGTGTGTCTTCATACACTTCCACCCAGTTTGATCCAGAGCGCTTTGGCTTTGAGTCTGGAATCAGAATGTGACATTCCTGAACACTTTTCACCATCTGAAGCATGAGCAAACCTTCACGCCATGAAAGCAAAAGCCCCTTACCCATACAGCAAGGCTTCCCTGAACTGTTCCACTGCACAACATCCTTCAGGAACATACGGGCCAGCAACCACGAGATGCCCACAACATAACTACTCCACTGACAAACCAATTGAGCCTCAGCAGCTGCCTTCGGGAAGGTTTCATTCATCCCCAGCAGTGCCTTTTAAACTTAAGTGCCACTGGAACAAACACATCTTTGATCCAAGTAGGAAATAATTTGGAGCTTTGTGTTTAATAGAGCTGCAGCCCTGGGGAAATGATGTCGTTCTTGGCTGGGATGACAATGGGGCTCATGGCGGGCACAGAGCATGGCTGTCCCCATCCTCCCTGAGCCAGCTGTGTTTGGACATCTTTGTTCTTGACTCAGTGTGGAAACAAGCTGCAGGCTCGAGGCTCCTGAGCTGCCATTTGTGATACCAAAACACAGGATTTGGGGAGGGGGTGGAGCAGGATTTGGGCAATCCCTCCTGTCCTCTTGCTCCTTCTGCCTTTGGAATCTCTCATGCCCCCCTCAACTCCAGAGGAAGCACAGCACGGATTAGAGGCTGCAGACACAAACATGGAGGAACACATGACCAGTACTGGGCTGTACACACCAGCGTGATCCATGTGCCTGAGGTGGGGCACACACACGTGTGATCTGTGTGCCATGGGGGGTACACAACTCTGTGTTTCCATGTGCTTTGGGGGGACACAAACATCTTTGTGATCTGTGTGCCCTGGGGACACACAGAGCTCCCTTTATACTGTGGACACCTCTTCAAATGTTGCTGCAATTTCTACCTGTAAAATCCTGTGTTCAGAGCAAGGAGCAAGCAGCAGGCAGGCTCCACACCCAAGGGAGCACCCCTAGACACTCTGCAGGTCCCTTTCTGTCAGGGCCCTTTTTCATTTAAATAACCTGTGCTCAGACTGTGACATTCTCCTGTCTGGAATCGTCTGGCATCTGTGCCATATCCATTCGAATGGCAGACGCAACAGGAGACACCTGTGGACAGAGGGGCAGAGCTAAGGTTTCAGGAACAATCACAGAGCCTGGTAGGTGAGCTATGGAGACCTGCAGCAATAATGCATGAGCTGCACCTGCCTCGCCTCGGCCCTGCAGCACTGCTCATCTGGGAGCTGCTGTTCCAGCTCCCTCTGAGCTCCACCACAGTGCCACCCGCACTGCTGGGAGAACCAGTACAGCACAGTGGCTCACTAACAGACTGGGAACACCAGGTTATGGTGTGCTGGGAGAGAAGCACATCTGTGGGGCTGAGTACTCTCAAAATTCTCCAGAGCCCCCCACCAGGTTCCAGCTCTGGAAATCGTTGCTGAGCCAGCGAGAACCTTCGAGAGGCTGATCAGGAAACTAGCATTGTCCTTAAGAGGGTCACAAGATCAAATAATTTAAAGGAAGTGAAGGAGCTTCCCAGGCCATTGCTGGGCACAGAGAAGCAACAGAATGGCACTCAGCTTTCTCTGCAAACAAGCCCCTGACTAAAGCAAGAAGGAAATGCAGAGCTTGAGCTATGGACAGACAAGAAATGGTGTTTACTTCCCTGCCCTGGGATAGCGGGAGATGTGCTTGGAAGGAGGGTTGTTTGTATAAATAAATGTTCATTCTTGGCAGTGGAATGCAAACTATGCTGAGGGGCTGGAACCAAGCACTCGGAAAAGCTGAGGCCAGAGCAAGGGAGAGACAGAGTGAGGCTGCAGGGAGGAAATTCACATTCATTTTTAGCAACTTGGAGAGGTTCTCAAGCCTATTTGACATTTTTAATTATGCTGATGCAGAGCCTATTTCAAGGACAAAAAAAAGTCAGGATTGCAGGTTAAACAATTAGGAAATTTCACACCAGCCAGTGAAGAGCAGTGCTGCCTGGGGGTCTGGAGACTCTGAAACACGGGATCATCTTTCAGCCTTTCTAGACAGACGGAATTTGAATGTCTTGCAGAATCCTCGCCCAGGTCAGGAACTCAGAGCCTGGCCCTGTAAACCTCTCCTGATGGTATTTTCTGAGAGCACACACGAGGCAGGAAAGACGAGCCTGAGCTGCTGCTCTCTTTGTCCAGGCTTTCCTGCAAGATTTCTGGAAGGGCAGAAAAGCATCCTGCAATGTGGCATCAACTGTGTCAGAATATGTAACTTTACAGTGGGAAACACTGCCGTTTCTGGTGGACAGTGAGCTCAGCTCGAAGGTGTCACATCACCAAGTCAGGGCCTGTTTTCCATGCCCAGAAACTGACCTTTTGTCATGCAGCCATCATGACCTCGGTCTCACTTTCCCTGTGTATCCATGAGAAAGAGCTTCACCTGCTTGCTTGTCCACTGTCCTTTCTGAAAAAATGTGTAAGGACCTGTCCCTACATTTCAGTTTGGGTGTCAGAGGCCATGGCTGTGGCACTGAAGGGCAAGAGTTGCCTGTTTGTGTTGAGCAGAGATGTCAGCCCCCCTGCTCTGAGTCCAGCACAGGAGCTGGCACCGGGCTGGGGACAGAGGAATGGAATTGGAACCCGCCTTCTCTTTGAGATAACGGAAAGTCACAGGGAGGTATATAGCTTTGGGCATGAATAAATCATTACAGGTATGAATTATTCAGGGCTCAGCCTTCCACATGTGCTCCATTCAGACTCCAGCAGCAGCATCCCCACTTTGTGGACGTTTCTTCCCAACATTCCAGGTCTATGGCAGGCTGATGAGTTCAAGTGTTCAAGTAAGATTAAAAGAATAATTAAAAATCCAGTAGAAAGTTCTGTCACACCTCAGGCTGGCATTCCAACGGCCAGGCAATGTCTGAGCTCCAAGAGCTGTCCACAAGTCACAGCATGGGATGGGAATAAAAAGTGGCTCAGGAAATTGGGAACACAGGTTGGAGGGAAGAACTAGAATGCTGGGCACAGAACACAGGAACCAATCCAGCCTTCTGATAGCTTGTGTCTAACACAAACACAGGTATTATCTGGATTCCTCAAATGACAATAAGCAACTCTGCTAGAGCTTAGTGGATAAATCAAAATTTCTGTCTTTGATCTGTGCTGTGAGATCAGCAGCTTTGCCTTGTGGTGCTTTTTAAAAATCTTGTTTATTATGAGCTGAAATGGGTTGAATGAAGAGAAGATCTGGTTTGCAGCGACTGGAAGGATGGCACTGTTAGAGTGATTAATTTAATGTCAGAGTCCAAATCAAGGACCCTGGGGCCCAGGAGAGCAAGGGCAGCCATGAGCCCCAGATGCTGCCAGGTGATTTCTGGGGAAGAGCAGCAGCTCTGCGATGAGTTGCACGGGGTATAATCAGACTACAGATTAATCAAACCACAGATTCGTCAAACCATAGCCTAATCTTCACCACTCCAACTCCGACTAGGAGGGAAAAAAGTCCTGTGTTGAACAGCCAGGAAATGGCTGGTTCGTCCCGCACAGGAAATGAGTCACCCCAGAGCATCGGGAGGAGCCGTGGGGACAGGGAAATGCTGAAATAACATGGACGGGGAACAGCAGAAATACAGAGAAGTCTCTTTGTGTCGTGGATTAAAAAAAAGGAAAGACGTAAAATGTGAGCTCTTGTGATTCTACTTTAAAACTCAAGTTCATACAGGTGCTGGCAGCATGAAATACGCACAGCTGTAAAAGGGGGACTCAGGGTGTGCAATGGCAACATAAACCATTCCCAGGTGCAGCTCTCCTGCTTTGCAGAGTGTTTCTCACCAGCTCAGCTCTGGCCCTGCACAGGAGGCCTCACGTTGCTGTGGTGGCAGAGCTGTCACAGACCACTTGCTCAGGGAGCTCATACAAAGGTTAGAAATCACAGAATCATGGAGTCATTCCTCCTTCTCCAGGCCCTTGTAAAAAAAACAGTCTCCAAGAACACTTCTTTTTATTACTGACAGCACATTAAGCTCAATTCCAAACCCATTTATTTATCAACTACCAGTCAGAACACTCTTTGATAGTACTCCACACTGCCAAACTCTCACGGATCAATGGAAGAAACACTCCCCTCATTCATGCTGTGTCCTGCTCGGAAAGCCACGTTTGTGCAGGTATGAGCTGCACCTCTCCCAGATGCTGGAACTAACACAGCCAGCTCCCTCACCCCTCCTCCTCCAACCACCCCAGCTGCAGAGGCACTTTGGGTCCCTCTCCTGGTCCCTTCTCTCAGGCACAAGGAGGGGAGGCCGTGGGTCAGAGCCCAGATGTGTCTGCTGGACTGACAAACCCTGCAGGGATTCTGCTCCTGCTCGGATTCCGCTGCTGCTCCACCCGCCCTGCGCTAACCGCTCCCAGAGCGGTGATGTGGCATCGTGAACGATGCACGGAAGAATGTTCTGGCACCGTGAGATGCTGCTGAAGCTGCCAATACGCTTTGAAATAAAACCGCCCGTGTTCGCTGAGAGGGGCTGAAAATAAATAAAAGCCACAGAGAGAAGCAGAAGGATTGGAGATAACCCCTGCTCCCTGGTTTCTTTGGGATTCAGTGGCAGCACAGTTATCCATGAGAGTTCCCTGGTTTAGGGCCTTGCTGGGAATAATGGGGCAGGAGAGGAACTTCCAGGAAAACAACTGTCACTGTCAGCAGTATCCAGCACGCACCACTGTGCCCAGGGGTTTTGGGTTCATGAACTGGGCCCGTTTAGGAGGGTTCTGGCTTTCAAACCGCAGGCAGAAACGTTGGGTGGAAGAGGAAGGAGAAGGGGAAGAGTTTTGCCAGTTCGTGAAGGACACGGTTGTGAAGAGAAGCGTCCATGACCCCACACAGGCTGTGGAGCTGTGTAACAATACCAAAGGAACAGGCAGGAAAGGGTCGGTTTTGTTTCAGAGAGTTTTTCTTCCCTGCTGGTGAATTAAATGCCAAGAGATAACAGATGCAGGAAGGGCTCAAAAAGGGAATTAGCTGGGTGTGCCCCAGAGCCCTTCCCGGCCAGAGGAACCAGAGCCAGAACCAGGGTGGGATGTGGGACGCTGCTGTAGGATCACACAAAAGAAGCTGATTCTTTTTTTTTCCCTTTGCCCTCCCCCTTTTTTTTTTTTTCTTTTTTCATATGATCATTTTCATCTGGGTTTGTTTTTCAAAACAAACACAAGGACACACAGGGGCTGGTCCTGCTCCCTGCCGTGTTTTCATATCAAGTGTAATCTTGTTCTTAAAACCATTTTCCCCTTTGGCCCAGAGAAAACCACAATAGCATTACTGGCCACTTGTAGTCCCATAGTACCTGAGCTGTCTAAAAAATTCTGTTCCTACTGCAGGAAAATGGCTGATAAAATGTTGCACAATCATCCTTTCTGCAGGAACTGTGGAAAATCAGGGTGAGCTTGCACAAACCTTAAAGAGCCTTTAAAGTCACACCACACCTGCAAAGGAAAGGCCTTTGGAAATCAGGAATCCTGTGGTGGCATTTACCTGTTTGCTCTGCCAAAGATACCTGAAAAGTACCTGGAATACCTGCACATGCCATAAACTCATCTCAGCAGCTACTAGAAAATCAGACTCTGTCTTGGCCTGTGATCAGTTTTCAGTCTCAGTGGGGTGTTCAGGGTACTCTTCCTTAGGGTTCAGAAATACCCCATATTGGGAAGAAAAAAAAAAAAAGGCGGGGGTGGGACTCTGTCTCCACACCACCCTCTACCATCAAGGGATTCCTTACTCATGGAAGAAACACCTTCATAAGAATTACACCTTAAACCAGGCACAGTTAAGGGAGTGCAGGGAGCTTGTGTTGGCAGCTAAATTCCTGCTCTCTTTGATCACATCACTTTATCTCTCTGGCCCTCAGCTACAGTGGATCCATAATCCCATCATTTTCCCATTCTTTGCCTCACAGAAGTTGTAAATCTGAGGCAGCAGCTGAGCCTTTCATATGCAGGCGCCAGTAAATAACGTGGTTTCAGATGCGTTTAGTTGCCTTCAGCAATAGGTCAGAACACGCTTTTCTGCTTTTCCTTGGTTTTAAATTCCACAGGGGCCAAACTGGAAGCCCAGTAACCCAAAGATTTAGGAATCAGAGCTCTCAGCTCCTGGAAAGATGCAAGGCCAAGGGAAGCTCCTGCATTTCACAGAGGGTGACAAGAGTGAGGCAGGCAGGTGATGTCTGAACCTGGCCACTGAAACCCCTGAGCACTGCTCCAGTGAGAAATTAGGGCTCCGACTAGAGAACCTGGCACAGCAATACGGGTTTGGGAGAAAATAGACCACTTCACTTTTAACTCTTTCTTTCCCTTACTCACATGTCAAGTGTGCACTTGAGAGAGACACAAGAATGCAAAATGCATGTTTGTACCTGCCAGAGCTGCCTGACACAGAGCAGAAACACTGCCCAGGGATAACACTCCAAGTTTCATTTGCACTCTTACTTTTGAAATTATTTTCTGAGCCCTCACATACACGGCCCGGGTGCTGGTGTTTTACAGGTTACCACTGGCAGAGGTACTTTGGCAGAACTGCCAAATATATTCACAGAAATGCCCTGGGTGGGAGGGCTGGCAGGGCAGAGGAGCCTGGCTGAAGGCAGAATTAGAAATTAGCTAGAAACTGACCAATTAGTCCCCGTGGGGTAGGGCAAGCGAGGCTCAGAAAACGAGCAACTGCCACTGGAATTCCCAGCGAGCAAATACTGCATTTAACAGAGTGTTTCATCCACGGCAACAGTGGCTCCATGGAGCAGCGGTGGGGAGGATCCAGCTGTGCCCGAGGGTCGGAGATGGACACAGACCCCCACACTTGTCCTGGTCACCCTGCGGGAGCCACAGAAGGAGCTCAGGCAAAGCCACCACAGCCGGTTCAAATTCACCAGAGGCGGCCCAGCACATAAAATGCAAATCTTCCACAGGCTTGACAAGCCCCAAATCCCTGGAATATACAAGAATCCCTGCAGAAGTGGGACCTACAGGCAATGACCGACATTAAGAGTGAGACAAGCCGATCTAATTCCGCACTGAAGTGCCCCTGATGGGCCACAGAGCTGGGCTGGGCAGCAAAATGTCACAACGGGGCCTGATGGGCCACAGACGGGCAGGTACGTTTAACGTCTTACCTCACAAGATCTCCCTCTCTCACCCTCTGGCAATCTTTATCCTTAAGACATTAATTGCGATTACACACACTCCGTCCTGTACTTTAAGCAATGCCCTCGGCCCTGCGCGACCACCGAAGCGCAGCGCGGGGGGGACGCCCCTCTCCCGGGATGGCGGCGGCGCGCGGCCTCCCTGCCCGCCCCCAACATGGCGGCCGCACAGCGTGCACGCGGGGGGACCCCTTTGCCCGTACCCAAAATGGCGCCCAAAGCCCTGCCTCCGAAGCCCTGCCCCCAATCAAGATGGCGGCTCTGGGCGTCATCCCGGCCTCCTTCCCGCTCTGAAGATGGCTCCTCCCCACCGCCTCCCTCCGCCTACCGAATGGCGCCGCGCATCGGCGACTCGCTCCGCCCCCTATCCCGCCCGCGGCCAATCGTCTTCGGGCGGGGAGCCAGGGCGCCAACCCCGGGAGGCGGGTGGTCCTAGCCCCCCCATCAGGGTGACAGCTCCGCCGACCAATGGAACGCCGGCGCGGGTGAGGCGGGCCGGGCGGCGCCGCCATTTTGTGAGTCTATAACACGGAGCGGTCTCGCTCGTCCCGCTATTGCGGCGCCTCCACTCCGCTCCCGACGGGTCGTCTCCGTGTGCAATGGACGGGTGAGTCCCGCCCGGCGCCGCGCTGGGGCCGCGAGCGGTGCTGCCGGGCCCCTCCTGTGGTGCGGGAGCTCCCGGGTTGAGGACCCGCGCCGGGGCTGGAGCGTTACCTGTGGGGGACCCACTGGCGCGGGCGGGGGGGTCTCATGTGGGGGTCGGCCCCCCCTTTCCCGGACCTCTCCCCGCCCCGCGGGCGGTGGGGGAAGCGTGGACGGGCCCAGCTCGCCGCCTCGTGCGGGTTGGCCCCGCGTGCGCTCCGCACCGCCGGTCCCGGCCGGGGAGAGCTCAGAGGTCCCGGCCGAAGGGAGCTCCGGGGCTCTCGGCTTGGGGGGCTCACGAGAACCTTTCGGGGCCAGGCAGGAGGCGACTGTCCGGGAGCGCCGTGGGGGCGGGTGGGGGGCCCGGGCGCGGCCCCGCGGGGGCGGAGCGGGCGGGGCGGGCGCACCTGGCGGGGTGGCGGGCGGTGATTCACGGCCGCGCTCCTTCCCATTGTCTGGCGCTTCCGCGGGCGGGGGCGGGGGGGCTCTCGCTGGATTCCTTTTGTGACCGGTTTTTGCTCGCCCAAGTTTCGCAGGCGGGAGGAGGGCGGGCAGGGCTCTATCGCCGCCTCACCTGAGCGCCGCAGGTACAGCTGCGGGCCCGGCCCCGCTCCCGTTGTCCCGCGCAACTCCGGAAAAGAAAACTTCCCTTCGCACGCTGGGACTCGGGGAGTTTCCAGAGCTCAACTTTTATCTTGGGCAGCGTCGATTCCTCTTTAACCACCGCCCGCCGGGGCCTCTCTGCGGCAGAGTTCGCTCTAAAGCGGGTGTTTTATCAGAGGATCTCTCTCGAAAACGAGTTCTCTGTGCTTCTTTTCTCCTGTCTGGCGTGGGGTTTTTTAGTGATGTGGTTTTTTGTTTCTTCTAGCGCGCAGTAGTTAAAATATTTCTAAAGGCCTCCGAGTAAGCAGTTTGTTTTCCCAGAGCCGTAAGTACGGGAAGCCCAAATTAGTGCCTTCTCGCTTTCTGCCTCAGAACACTGGTCTGGGCGTAGTCACATGTCTGGGCTTTTTTACACGCTGAAAAGGTGGCGTCTCAGTGTTGTTTTCATCTTAAAACCCATAAAAATCCTTTATCTGACAATTTTTGCAGTCCAGGATCTCTTTGCTGTTTTTAACCAGTTGCTCATCGTGTTGGATGATATTATTAAAAAAAAACCCCAAACAAAAGAAGTCTAACAAATTCTCAGCACATGAGATCACCCATTCTGGTGGCAAAAATCGGTTTGTTATCAGCTGTAGTTCAGGGAAGGCGGATGTTCCGTGCGTGTTAAAGTAGTTGCTATTTGAATGTGCGAGTTGTAGTGTAACACGTGAGACTCAGTTACCCCTCATCTCTTAGAGGTCCTGGTGCAGGATCTCTTTGCCCCGTGAAAGTGTCTCCTGCTGAAACTTCAAAAACTACTTCGGAAAGTGGTTTTAGGTTCTTGCTGAGTTGGCAGCAAGTGGCCCCTGGCTGAAGGCTGCTCCCATCTCCTTCTCCCAAAAATGCTCTTGAGCTGTGCCCGAATGATCCCCTTTGAATAAGTTGCTTTGTTAAAACATGTGAGGAGTCCGTATGGGCAATCCTGCTTTGGAAAATGACCTGGAGGTTTTACTGGTGCTGCCTAATTTTTCCTCTTATTGTGTAGGAATTATCCCATTTTTCCACGGGAAAAATAATTTTTGTGACGGGCTTTATTGCCTCTTCTTTTGGGACTGGAAGTTTTAATCCCTTCCTGAAGGCTGATGTGCAGGACAGGAGAAGGAAGCTTAGGATAATTTACTTGAGGGAGTGTGTGAACTGGAAATATGTTGCACAGTTCTTGAATAAAAATTCTGAAATACTGTTGAAGCTTGTTTCCTGTGAAATGTGTTATCAAGTGGGCTACAACAATATCCCAGGAATCGATAGCTCTTGGCAAATAAAATGTCTCTTCCTGTTGGATACTTCTAAATGCCATCCCCTGCTAAGGCACTTTATGTAAAACATTTCCTGTGTGAGAGGCCCACAGGAGGAACAGGAAGTGGGAGAAACTGCTCTGGGGTGAGTTGGAGAGTTTGGGAAATGTGGGGCATTCCCTGTTCTTATTGTGCTTTGTTGGCAGTAGTTTTTTTTAAGGTTCTGGAAATGCCTGGATTAGTGTTTATGTGTTAGCTGTGGAATGCGCGCTGTGTTTAGGGATGCTGGTTCCTTGAACTGCTCCGTGCAGATGGATTTCATTAGTTCATTAGAGCTGACCCTCGAGTGCAGCCAACCCATCTGCCCGGCGGGTGACCAGCGCCGGGCCTGCGGAGCCGTGTCAGACACGGCCTTTTCCCAGGACTTCCCTGGAAAACACGGAACTATCGCGTGGCTTCCCGCAGCAGCCGTTGGACCGGGCTGTGGCTCCAGCTGCAAAGCGCTGGGTTATGATGACACGGCAGGTTGGGGGGAAGAGGAAGTGTGAGGAGCTGAGCTGGCTCATGCTGGGGCTGTGGTTCGTTCGTGGAGCTGGGGACACTGGAACGGCCTAACAAGATTGGACAGGAGTTTGGTGCAAGTTATGAATTGTTGTAGGAGGGGAGGCAAGCAAGAACTAGTAAATGCAAGTTTCTTCGCATTAAATCACCGTGTAGAGTTGTTCTTGAGTACTTCAGGTTTCTTACTGCTTATTCAAGAAGGACTGCCCTACCTGCTGTGTGTACCTCTGCTCTGTAGAGCTGCTGCAGGTCAGTCAGGTAGCCACTGCTGCATCCTGTGCTCTGGAATTATGGGCAGCTCTTGGAGAGGAGTTGAACCAGGCAGGGCACTGTCCACGGCAGTCCAAAGGGGTTTCTTCTCTCGGTTTTGTGTTGCTGCTTTACAAGGGGTTGGAATTTATTACAAAACAAAAATTCAACCACCAGTGCAACGGTATAACTGAATTCTTAGGCTGTCTGGAGCACTCCCATGAAACAGTAACATGGAGGTGCTCCAAGGATCTGGAAGATCACCTGAGTCCAACATGCTGGGCTATAGGCAAGCCATTCTGACTGCATTGATGGACATTGCTGTAAGGAGGCGTGTGTTGTGCTGTAGAGTTCAGTGCTGACGGGATGTGGTTTGGGTCACTTAAAAGTACAACTGGTGCTATTTTTCATCTTAGTTAATCAGAAACTCTTCATTTTAGGAGGCATAAGTGTCTAAGGTAGAGTTTAATAACTACTTTTTTGTAGAGTTGATAGAGCAATCCTATGTAAGCCATACCCTAGGCTGGGATTGCCTGGACCTCTGGGCACTCTGCTGGTCTGACCCTGCTCTGGTAGTGCTGGTGTGGTGTGAGGGCTGCTGTGAGCCCTGGCTCCTCTGCTGGGACACAGCTGGGCTCTGTCCCTGGGACCACTGAAGCTCTGGTGTTGGTCTCTTCAGCTGTGCTAGGGCCTGGCAGGGGCTCCGTGGGTGTCGGGGACAGGAACCTCAGAAGGGGATGTTGGTGACGGAGCTGACTCGTGATGCTTTTCCTCTTGTGGTCAGAGTCGAGGTCACATCGGTGGGCTCGAGGAGGGGTTCACCCCCACCCCGTGCCCTTGCAGGAGGAGCAGGTGCTGCCATAGGCAGTGGGAGAGCTGCAGTTTTCTGGCACTGCTGGGTCTTGGGTCTCCACCATCACCATCTAATAATTTTTCTTTGTATAAACTGTCCTTGGCTCACCTGCAAAGACAACTGTGCACTTTGACTTGCTTTTTTCTTACTACTGTAAACTATGCTGGATTTTTGTGGCAAACCTATCTAACTTTTTTAATCCTTTTCTTTCTTTTTTCTACAGCATTGTCCAAGATATAACAGTTGGTACAAAGGTAGGCACTTCTCACTTTTTCTCTCTTTTTACACTGCTCAGCATCTGACCTAGTTTTAGCCTCACCAAATGTACCTCTTCAGCTGTAAAGGGTTATTTCTGGTACCATGTAAATTGGTTTTTACCAGAAGGTAATTCAGTTTCATGTGCATTTAAAACTTATAATGTGGCTCAGCATTTAGCTCTTGTCGTTTAGGCTTTGGTGATCAACTTTACTGCATTTAGAAACAGCCCTTTTCCCTGCTAAAATGTCAAGCTACGCTTGTTAGTCGTGTGCTAGACAATGCTTCTCCATGAAGAAACTGGTCCTTTTCCTTCGGAGAACTCCATTTCCTTTGTTTGTGTGAATTCCTGCTCAGTTATATGTCAAAAATCCTTCTGCCACAAAAGGGAGGGTTTAGAGGCTGATTTTTATCTCCTGTGAGTACAGTAAATAGGACCTTTGCCCTTCCAGTCTCAGGTTTGGAAAGTGCAGCCTTAGCCCTAATCTCAAAGTGCTGACAGGAGGCTCCATATCGGCCACGGGTGGCAACAGGCGTCACGTTCACAGGATCAGCGCTGGTGCCGTGAAATGCCGCACTGGAACATGCAGGACAGGGTGGGCTGAAGGGATAGGGAGTTTGATTTGGTCAGTGTTGTAACTCTGGGGTCAGGACTGCAGTGAACTCAACCCTGTGTGTGTTTGTCGTTGATGATGTGGCTGAATGGCACATGGGGAGGCAGTGACCAAGAGCCGCCAGAGACCGAGAGCCACGAGTGGCCACTTGAAAGGGCCAGGGAATGATGCCGTGGGATGGGACTGGTGAGGAGCGGAGCTGGTGCACTGCAAGCACCAGCAGCCCTACAGAATGGGGTAGGAGCATAACACAGAGAGTGCTGTTGGCCAGCAGAGCTTTGTGTTGGAAATACTAAATGAGCTGTGTTAAGCACAGACAGCCTGGCAGTGCTTTGGGGGTCTGAAAGGGCTCTAACAGCTGTGGGGGAAAGGTTGCTCCTACTTTTCCTCCTGCGGGAATCTCAAATTTGAATTAATCATGGTATCTGGTTCGGGTAGAAATGCTGCCTGCTGCAAGGAGCTCAGTTTGCCATCAGATGAGAGGAGGAAAGGTTTGAGCCTGGACAATAATAAGGTTAGTTAATAGTTCACAGCCATTTTGAAAGGTGGATCAAGGCATCTCTAGAGCAGTTTGAAACAACGTCTGCTGGGAAACTTGTTAATGTCGGTTAAGGTCCCCTGGTTTTTAACAATGTGTAATTTGTAACTTTTAAAAGTGATTTTACATAACTAAACCAGGAAGTTTCTGAAACTGTAGTTGTAGACCTCAGTGAAGCTTGAAGTTTTGGGATGTGGGATTGCCTGCCTCATTGCTCCTATGGAAGGATTCCAGACCCTGGTTCCAGTCAGATGAGGTCTGGGAGCAATCTCCTCTGAGTGCCTTCACCTTTGGCATGGGACAGCATCGTACCCACAGCTGTGCCAGTCAGACAATTGAGGAGTGGTGAGACTAAGTTGTGCATGGAACATGAAGTTTCTTGTCAAGTCAGATGAGGCAGGTTTATAGAAAGTTGAATCTAAATTTAAAGAGTGGCAGAAGCAAGCAGGAAAGCTGAATCATCTTGGTAAAGGTAAGCTTTCAACTGATTTTTGCTGTAGCCATGTTATCTGATTGTGTTAAGTAAGTCATTGAATATGCAGGTGTAGCTCTTGTAACAGAATTCCCTTTGTTAGTGCTTGGGTGTAACATGTTGTGTCGTGGGTTTCTGTAGGTAAATTGGAGTCTGTGCATATCTGAGAGCAGAGTGAAGCTTCTCCTGTGCTCCCATCCTCTGCCTGGGTCAGCCACATCAGACAGCTTCCTCTGCTCCTGCGATCCAGCACAGACTGAGGTGTCCATTCTGTCACCTGTGCTCATGAGAGCTTCCTGGCTGAACTACCAAATCACACTTGAAGATCTGAGCTGGAAAACTGTTTTGAATCTGAGGTGTAAATTTACTCATTCCTGGTGTGTATGTGCACAGAAGGTAGGAATTTGTTAGGATGTTGGAACATGGCAGTCCCCAAAATCTCTCAGCTCTTGCCATGCTCAGTGGCATGCTACTGAGCCCCCGGTAACCTTGTCCATGATCTGACACTGACTGGAATGTCCCAACTGGCTCAGACAAGTAGGAAAAGTGCCTGTGACTCAAACCACTGCTGAGCAATGTGTCACAGCAAACTCCCGGTGGCCTCTTGGTGTCTTTGTGCTGTGAATGCTGAGCTTAGCTTGGAAGTGGAGGACTTTATGAGAGTCAGATTTTTTCAATGTGCTCGACATTATTGCTTTAAAAAGCAGGCTGCTGGCATATTTTTTCCTCACATCCTTAATTTACATATCAAGAGTATTTACACCCACTTACTGATTTTTCTGATGCCTTAATTAAAATTAGTTTCTTTAACTTAAGAAGCCCCCAGGTGTTCTAGTGGCCTACTCTTCTGAGCACAATACTGCCAAATGGCCTTGTTTTTAATCAGCTGTAATTGTAGTAGCCATTCCAGGCTCCTCAGTTTAAAGTGTGTGAATTTGTTTAGGAAGCTCATTGCCATTCTGGTGTGGGGGTTCCTGATGCAAAGCCTTCTGGAATGTCCTGCAGATCAGAAACACATGATTGAAGACTTACTTCTTCCCATAATTTCACTGCAGTCTGAAAAGGAAGAAAGTATGGCCCTAAGATGGAGGCAGGGTTTTTGAGCTCTGAGGTGCTCTTTGACCTTGCAATTACCTCTTGCAAGTAGTCTGATCAAGGTCTCACTCTGTTGTGTCTCCTTGCCCTTTGTTTAATTTCCCTGCTTATCACTGTTCCTTCACACTCTGAGCGGGAGTAGAGAGGGGATGAACTGTGACATGTCGCTGTTCTTTAAGTGAAATTGCATTTCAGTGATTGGAAAAGTCTCAGAATAGCTGAGGTGCTGAATAATCCCATAATTTCTTGGCAAAGTCAAGCTCTGCTTGAAAGATTTTCCTTCCAGAAACCAAAAGTGCAGTTGTGTGGCGTTTGAGAAGTTAATTTTTAAAACAGGCTTTGCTGGAGTGTGATACAGGCTGACTGCATAGAAGTGATTTGTGGTGAAGCCAGGATCTTTGCCATGGGAACAGTAATTATGGCTTCAGGCAGTGGGCCAAGAATGTTGTGAGGAAATTCCAGTCCCCTCCTATGGCTTTAGTTAGAGGCTGCAACAAGCTGGCTCTTGTGGCCTCCCTGTCAGGCGTGAGCACACATGGGAACCACATGTTGGTGGCAGGGGACAGGGATGGCAGTGGCTGTCGGGCAGCATCAGGTCACCTGGGTGTGCCAAACAGCTCCATCTCACCTGAGAGTGCTGCATGCTGCTTTTTGTGCCTGAGTCTTCAAGTCATATATCTGTTAATAAAATGATTTTAGAAAATAGTGGATTTAAACCTCAGGCCTGCTTTGACTTCAATCTGTGATGATTAAAACAAAATAGGGGAGAAGAATGTTTAATACAAATGAACTCGCTCGAGCAACTGTACATTTTTAAGCTGTGGGGATGGACTCTGGTCTCTGACATCTGCTTCAGGTACTGTCAGTGGAAGATGCACTATGTGTGCTGGTGCTGCATTTGTTGTCCTCTCTCTCACAGCAGCAAGAAGAGAAGTCGTCATTTAATTACACATTCCCCATGGCTCTGGTACAACTCTTTCAAGCTTCCTATGATAATACATTAAATGCTGTGCTTAGCTGGGCCAGTGTGTGTGCCATCGCATTTGTGGTACTGCCTCTGCACAGCTGCAGTTCAGGTGCAGTTGTGCTGCCTGAAGAGTTCCTGCTAAACCCGTGTGTTCCACTGGCCTCCTGACAGATGGGGCAGCAATGTCCTTCCATGAGTCCTGTGTTCCTGGGGTGACTCATCCAGTGCTATTTCTCCCTGATAGGATTTCTGTTGAGCTTTGCCAAGGCCTCTCTGCTCCATGGCAATGACTTGAAAACTCAAGGTTGACGAGTAGTTAAGTTTCAGCTTGGGAGCGGTGGATCATAAAGCTTGGGCGTGTGCTGCCCTACCGAGCCAGCATGACTGCATTGCTGCAGCACTTGGAGTTTAGGAATTTTGGGCTATTTAAACTGGCCACACCTTTTATTTGCTCAAGGGGCAGGTTTGTTTTGAAGGGTGTCTCCATAGTAGCAAAGACTGAGAAAGTTAGGAGGGGCTGATGGATGAGTGGGTTGAGGATCTGGCTTTGCTATGAGGCTGGTGTGTGCTCGAGCTCTGATACAGCTCATTGCCAAAGCACACGGGGTGAGCAGGTGCAGCACTAGAGGGTCTGGCAGCTTTCAGGAGCTCCAGGGCCTGTGGGCAGCTTCTAGAAACTGTGCTGGCACTTGCAGCAGTACCATGGAGGAAACTGCTGTGCTTTGACCATCTCACCCAGCTTCAAAGGGGCCGGGAGTGTGTGTGTGCCCAGTGTGCCATTGGGGATCCCAGTGGGGAGCTTGCCATTGGCTGCTTTGTAGGGATATCAGCCTCAGTCCTGTCCAGGCAAGAGGAAGGCTGTAACAATTTTAAATGCCTGAACTGGCAGATGACTGGTGTTAGCTGAGCAGAGCATGGTTTGAAAATAAGTGTCCCCTGTGCCTGCTAGATAGGTTGATGCCTCTACCACAGATCCACTGTGTCCATGGAATATGCTGACTGCTGGGTTGGACTTAATTTGATAATTGCTATACGTGTTCTTGTGTTTGAATTGGTACATCAGCCATGAGCAATTTGGTGAACTATATTGATCCCAACTGCTTTGGTTCTGATCAAATGAAAAATTGTGTGTCCAGTGTGTGGGTGACACCGAAGTGGGGGCAGCGTCACACTGTGGGATCTTGAAGTTTCTTTGTGTTGGCTTTAACTTCCCAGCTTCCTGGAGACTGTTGGGGATGCAGGTGTGTGTGTTCTTCAGAAGTGTTTCACAAAAAAGTTGACTCACGGTTTGTTTGTGACTCAAATTGGAATGTTTTTCACACTGCTTTAAGTGACTAAAGAGTGCTGGAGGCAGGAGAGGGGAATAGAGGGGAAACATAAGTGAGCTGTGCTGCACATGAGTCTTTGGTGGAAGGCAAGGAAAACTGGCATCCTTCCTAGTAGTTTAAATTTAGTTCCATTCTTGAATCTCGAATCTCTCAGCAAAAAATGTTGGAATGTAACATGAGTGTGATGATGATGATGTCATCAGACTGGATTTCTCTTGATAGTTTCTTCACAGAGATTTGAGCTGTGAACTGAAGGATCAGAGCATTCTTGTGTCCCTCTGGGACTGACCTCGGACAGCCCCTGATGAGCCACTTGCTCCTCCTGTGCTCAGAGGCATTTTCTTGCCTCTTTGATCAGAGCAGAGGGTTTTTGTGAGCTCAGTGGTCTGAATCATTTTTGTGAAAATAATTACAGTGGTCTTTTATTGGCTCTACGATATTATTCCAAACGTAGGGAAAGTGAAGAGCAACGATGCCCATGTGCTCTGGCTTCTTGCAGGACAGATTTCTTTTGGTTTCTTTTCATAGAGGGTTTCCAGGTGCTGCTGTTCCTTGCTTTGCTTTCTGTAAGTGCCTGCTAGCTGATGGCCTGCTTGCCTCCCAAAATCCACCTTTTCCCTCTCAAAGTACTGCTATCCCAAGTCTGTCATAGCAGTGTAAGATGCTCCACATCCAGAGGCAGAGACAAACAGCTTTTTGTAGATCTTGAGCTTGACCAGCCTGTGGCTTCTTGCCTTTTTGGTCATTGTCCCCTTCCTTCCCATGTGCTCTTTTTGCCTTTGCTTTAATTTTGCTTTCTGCCTGAAAGTTCATTAATATCATGTTAGACTTGAAATAAATATTTTTATGCTGGTTTAGTTTGTGTTTGTTTCTAGCCTTTTGCACAGGCAGGATGCAGTTGACTTACTGTAATCCATTTAAAATAAGTGCTGGATCTTAAGTAGATAAAGGATTATATAGGGCAGCTGGGAATTTCTGTAGCATTTCTAGGTGTGCTGATAGAAGCTGAGACAATCTCTGGCCTCATTCCAAAGTATTGTAAGCCAGGTAAAATCCTACTGGCAGTGAGGCAGTATGTAGTGTATGTGAATGAGGTGTTGCTTTTTAAGCTGTGAAAGCCAGCACAGACTAAAAATTCTTAGGCTTTACTTGTTAAAACTTCAAAGCAAGGCAAGGCTTAGAGTTTGGGGCGTGGTCAAAAATACAACTGGAGAAGATATGAAATGTTAAGCTGTACCTTGCAGCAGCCTGCCTCTCCCTGAGTCTGAAAAGAGAATGAGGGAATTGTTGGCAGCAGGACTGCCTGGAGCACGGTGTGTGATTAAATTAGTGCAGCTTGGGCAAGGGGCCTTCTGTAGCCAGGAGCATCAGGCCAGAGGAGGCTGCTGGCATGGAAACCCATCCCAGCAGGATTTCCCTGGTGCTAGTGTGCTGCTGACTGGGGATTTGGGTGGTGGAAACAGCCCTACCCTGCTCTAGGTAGGATCTGGCTGTGTAACTCCAGAAGTGGTGGTTGTTTTCAGTCAACAGGAAGAGGAGATTTGTTAGTTCAAATGAGAAATTTGATGTGCTGCGAGTGCACTGTGGCTTCTGTTAATCTCGTCATAAAAATACCAGCTGTGAAAGAATGGCTGAGCAAAAATGTCAGTGTAATTAATGCCTCTGTGAGCAGGGATGGGAACTGGGGGTTGGAGAATTGTGTCTTGAAGTGCAGCTGGGCCTCCCTGAACGACTCAGAGTGCAACAGGGAGAGAAGCAGTGCTGTGAGTGGATATGGGTGAGCTCCGAGCACCCCCACAGCCCTTGGCTGGGTTTGTTCAGTTTTGAACCTAAATTAAATTGTTTAAATTAAATTGTATGAGACTTCCGAATCAGTAACTTTTCGACTGTCTTTCCCAGTATAATTCAAAATACCCAGTGGGTGCGTTGTTGGTGAGAAACTCTTCTAAACCTGTTCAACCAACCAGACTTGCTTTGATTCCTCTGCCTTTACTGAATTGGGTACTTGGTATGAAACATTTGAATTTATACCATGGTTTTAAAGAAACTCTTCAGTGTTTCTAACATGCACAGAAAGAAAAGACAGAAAAGGGTCTGAAAAGGGACTGGTGATTCCTGCAATATAAGGGCAGAGAGCTGATGGAGGCTTCTGAGTGCTCATTACTGTGGACATGGTCATAGAGAGTTGGGTTTCAGTTTGCCTCGAGTTTGGCCATTCCAAAAAAACAACTGTTTCCTGTGGTTATTGGATATCAGCATCAACAGGAATGGAGGAAGAACACCTACAGATGAAAAGTCATGGTTAGTGCAGCTTCTTTGTGCTGGGGACTGGCTGGTGCAGCATGGGCGTGGCAGCTCAGGGTGACCACTGGAGCTCCTTGGGGCACTGGGTCTGCTCCTCTCACACTTCAGCAGCCACTCCTGCCCTGGGCAACGTGGGGAATGACTTCGGTGTGACTGCACAGTACTACGTGTACTGTCTGTAAACATCCTTGTGTAAAGAGAAGACTTAAGAATAACTGCCCTTTTTCAGCCATGGCAAGCTTCTCTCCTCGTTTGCATGTACTTCCAGCTGGGAAGCTTACAAATTGACTGCTGCTGCTTTTGATGTTGAACAATCATCCCCCCTCTGCCTCCCGGCTCTGGTCGCAGTGGGCAGCACAGGCTGTCTCCAAGATAAGAGGGGAGTGGATTGGAAATTGCTCTCCTTAAAGAGACATGGACGTGTGGAGCCTGGCTGTAGTGACATCTCTGTCATCCTTGCCTGCAAGGAAGTTCTCAAATATGCAAGAAAACAAACTTTTTTTTTAAACAAGCCATTAGGAAAGCTAAATTCTTTCCACAGTGGTATAAATGCTTGTTTTTCCATTTTATAGTTTCCTAGTGTTGCCTCCATGAGAGCCAAATACATGGCTCATTCTCCCAGCGTTTCCATGGTGGATTGCAGGAGCTGCCCACTATGGTGGCACAGACACACCAATTTGTGCTAGAAGAGCTGAAGTTCCGGATATGCAGAATTTTGCAAGTTAATATTCAAGAAGATGTTTTAAAACACTCAAGTCCCGTTAAGGCCTGATGCAAAGGTTTTCATGAAGCCAGGAATGCCTGATCATGTGGGTAGGGGTGTGCATTGGTGAGTGGTTCTGGTCAGTAGCTGCCAGGTGTATCCCAGGCTGTGGCACAGAAAGCCATACCTGGAGTGGCAGCAGCAGTGCAGACACAAGAGTGTTCTAACAGCAAACCAGAGGATTTTTTCTAGCCTCGGAATTATGCCTTAATTTGAGTCATCAAAGGATGGGATCACAGTCTAATAGCCTCCCAGCCCAGCTTGCCTCTTGCTGCACTCAGGAATCGAAGTGCTAATTAGAACAGCTGTTAAAAGGCCCAATCCTAATGACTGCGCCATGTGAGGAGGAGGAGGCAGAGGCCAGAGCCTTGGTGGGAGCTGGTCAGCGTGTGCAGGTGACCAGCAGCAGCTCGTGAACCGCGGTTTGGAACCTGGCCTAATTCTCATCTTTGGGACATCAAAGTCCTTGAAGCCTCTTTGAAGAGCTGGCAGTGAGTAGTCAAACGAGAAATTCAAGATTTGAGGGGTAAAGAAAAAAACCCAAACCGTGTGTCTGTAGCTGGGTGTTCTGGGGCTCTCGGTGACCTACTTTCCCAGCCTGTCTGCTGGGGGAGTGCACAGAGCTTTTGTTGTTGCACGGCTCCTGTTTCTGCAGGTGCCACCAGATACAGGGTGTGTGGAAGATAAGGGTTTCTGGTGCCATGGTGTGGAGCAGGGTATGTTTCCATTGAGGTGGGTGGGAGCTGCCAAGGCAGGCATGAGCTCTGAGCTTTTTTTGTGTTGATAAAAGCCTTTTTTAGTGTGGTGCCTCTGTGGGAGAGTTGTGTAAAAAATGATGAGAAAGTGCTCTTGTGTGATAGATCTGTAGTATCATGTTTGCTCACAGTTTACAATGGGATTTGAAGTCTTCTATGTAATTTACTTGAAATTAAGCTGTGCTGATTGTAAGATGTAAGATGCAAGTATAGATTGTGCTCAGAAGTCATTTATAGGCATGTTTGCTTTTGTCTTAGTGTTTTTGTACCTACTACTTGGGTTACGCCACTCCTGGTCAGTTGAGGTGATTTAGGTGACTTTAGAGCGAGTGCTCTAACAGAAAATACCTTCTACCAGATCAGAGTGCCTTGTCCAACCCGGGCATGAACACTTCCAGGAATGGGGCACAAAATGCACAGCTTTGATTCTTAACTGCCAAGTCATTCCCAAATAGTTTTGGCAGCTTCAGAGTGAAAATTCTGTGGGATGGGAGTAGTCAGAAACCTGTTCTGCCACATATGACAGGAGAAGGTGCCTCTTGGTGCACAGTGCTACGCGTAGTGGCTTCACACAACTCAGCAACACTCCAGCCCTGAGATCCTTAGTGCTGAGCTGAAAAGAGATACTGGATAGTGCTGCTCCATTACCAAACTGGATCTGACTGATATTTAATTCATAGAGGTGAGCTTCACTGCCCACTGTCAGTATGTTTTCACTTACACTTGTGTTCAAATTTACACTCGTTCCTCTCCAGCTTTCTCAGTTGTTCTGCTTTAGGAGTGCCTGGATAGAATTGAGTAAAATGCTGTCCATTTATCTGTCATCTGTTCTCTTCCAGCGGGCAGCTGAGGAGCTTTTCTCTCCTTGCGTTACTACTAACGGACCCTTTATCATGAGCAGCAACTCTCCTTCTGCAGGTAATATTGCATGGAAGCAAGCACAGCAATTTATAAGTACTGCGAGGAGGCCTGGATTTTCCTTCTTAGTCATAAATTTTAAATGTCTTTGTTTTTAGTACTTACTAGGCCTTTTGTGGGATGGTGCTGAATAATCATAATAAATGTCTGGCAACAACACTAGGCCAGGTGGAAAGGAGTACAGCACCAATCTGGGGTTAGTGGCTCAGACCTGCACTAAAAATATGGGTCTGGAGGTGTGTGCTTTACACAAACTAGGAAATGGCCACTGGAGAATTGATTCCATTGCAGTGGCATTTGGCTATGTCTCTACCATGGTGTAATTTGGGGGGAAAAAGAGTAAAACCATGTGTCTTCAGATTCAAGTTAACTTAGACTATGGAATTTCTCTGTAATAGTGCAGTAATTGGCTGGCGAGCAGAGTCTGTGTGTCAGCAGTAGGAAATGTGTGCTTCTTCTTCCAGACCCTTTTCTTCAGTAGTAACTCTCGTTTCTTACAGCTAATGGAAACGACAGCAAAAAGTTCAAAGGTGATAACAGAAGTGCTGGGATCCCATCCCGAGTAATCCACGTCCGCAAACTCCCCAGTGACGTCACGGAGGCAGAGGTCATTTCTTTGGGCTTACCTTTTGGCAAGGTCACCAATCTTCTGATGTTGAAAGGAAAAAACCAGGTATTGTCTCCATAACTGAAGGCATGGATTGTGTTAAAGGCTCGATAAGTTTGTCATCAGGAAACCAGCTCCTAGTTGTTTAAACAGCTGCCGTGTGTTACGAGTCAATAACTTCTGCATATTCTTATTTTACTTTTCTGTGATTATCCCATGAGCTGTAGAAAATACCATTTTCGGGCTGCAGAAGGAGCTCAGTCCATAATTACAGGTTGTCACTTATAATTAGCGTTAGGCCTGGCTTGGAAATTGCAGGCCAGGGATTATTTGAACAGCAGTGCCATGAGTTGGCCTTTTTCACTCAGGCTTGCTTGACAGCTGAGTTACCACTGTGTAACGTGGCATATTGAGGACACCTTTACAGATCTAGTAAATGAGCTGGGTATGGCTGAAATACTCTTGGGTAATGCGGGAGGTGTGCGCTAATTTGGTAACTAAAAGTGTCTTGCAAATTAAGGAGTAAAAAAGCAAGCCAACTTTAATCATTGCTTAAAATAATGTCTTTAATCCTAATTATGAAAAGGTGCCTCTGATATATTGCGTGGTGTGATTATATGCAAGTGCTTACTGCAGTGACTTGCTACAGTCCCTTACATTTCTCCTCTGAGGAAGAGAAGCCCCTAAGGGTGTGGAGCAGTGAGGGGGCTTTCTGCCCTGGAGGCCAGTGAAGAGTGGATTGTTGCTCTATTTTTGTGTTCTTGCAGACACATCTAAGTACACATAGCGTGAAGATCTTAGGGTGAGATTGAAGCATTGCATTAAATCACTCTGGAGAGGGCAGATCCTGATTTGTTCTACTTACAGTTGGGTTTTAAACAGTTCTGTGTACAAAAACATGCGTAAATGCAGTTGTGAAAACCCAATCCTGTGATGGCTCCACCAGAGGTTTGGGGTGACCTGGTGCTGTCCTGGTGTGACGTGTCCGTGTTGGGTTTCACCTCCCAGGCTTTCATAGAGATGAACACAGAGGAGACAGCCAACACCATGGTGAACTACTACACCACAGTCACTCCGGTGCTCCGGAGCCAGCCCATCTACATCCAGTTCTCCAACCACAAGGAGCTGAAGACAGACAACTCTCCAAACCAAGCAGTCAGTTTGTTCTCTGCATTTTCATCCCGGGGAGGGGGGACACACAGCCAGATCTCTGCTGCTGGCTTGAGATCCATGAACTTGAGTAACATCTGGTGCTTTAGGATGTTTGTTTCTAATGCTTAAAAGATTTTTAACAAGTGCAGCCCTGATGGGGCAGAACTCAGCTGTGATAGAGCACAGCCTGGTGCTGGTAGGTGCAGCTTTGAGGTGGCAGCACCTGAACTCAGCAGGTCTCAAGGCTCTTGAGCCCTCAAGGGTCTCTGCACCACACATTCTGCAGAGGGGAAAAGGTTCCTAGTTTCAGCTCAGCCCCTTCTGGCAACCTTTTAGGACAGGAACACTGGAAAGAAGTTCAAGTGTTGTCGCTCTTTGTCGGGGTGGCTGCCAGCGCATCCCCTTTGTCTGCGCTTACTTTTCGAGCTGGCTCCAATCAGGATCAGAGCACCCAGTGCTGTGCAGATGGAATCCTGCTGTTGAGTGCCTCTCACAACTGGAGCACAAGTGTTCTGTGTGTTAGAGGGCTTTGCAGAACCCCCAAGCACTTCTCACTTTTGGATCCCTGTGGCAAATGTGCATCAATCTTTCAGTCTTGTCAGCCTGTCTAGGATTCTGGAGATGGATTCAGAAGAGCCCTGTAGTTCCCTTTTTCTAAACAATGGGATATTTTTATGCATCGGTTTATACCGAGCAAGGTTTTGCCATAGCATAGTTACTGCGTGGTTGATTTATTTGTATTTTTCCCTCGCACTTACTGGTTAGGTGGTCTTTATTGACCCTGTCTCAAAACCTGCCCCAGCCCTTGGAGCAGCACGTGGCTGTTCTGCTCACTGCTGAGTCCAGCAGGCTGTATGCAGAGGGGGAGCTCAAGGAGAGCTGACTGTGTGTTTTTTGGAAGCAGAAGTGTGGGTCTAACAGCTTTTTTTGGTCCTGCAGCGTGCCCAAGCAGCTCTGCAAGCTGTGACCCAGGTGCAGGCTGGGGCTGTGGCGCTGGCCGCCACGGCTGCGGCCGTCGATGCAGGGATGGCGATGGCTGGCCAGAGCCCTGTCCTGAGGATCATTGTGGAGAATCTCTTCTACCCTGTCACTCTAGATGTTCTGCACCAGGTAAAATGCTTCGCCACAACTGCTTGAAGATTGTCCTGGAGGAAGGGGCAGCAGCAACTGGTGTGTTGCTGTAGTTGAAAAATCTGTGGTTTGTGTTTGTACAATGCAAGTTCTGGACAGAACTGTCAGACTTGTCTGGAGACCACACACCTGCAGCAGATGCTGCTAGTTTTGGTCCCCCACTCTTGCATGATTTTAAGTTCCAGATATTTGAGTCCTGGTCCACTTTATTGGATCAATTACAGTTCTTCAGGTTATCTTTGGGTTTTAGCAAAAGTAGCTGCTCCTCATGCTTGTGCTGGGGCCTGGGAAACAAATACAATGTCCAGGAGCTGTTTAGGCAGTAGCCATTTAGGAAAGTTCCCTCTGTCTGCTGTGATTGCTTAATGTTATCTCCATGTTTAAAATGCAAGCTTGGCTTCATTTAAGAATTGCTGAAATTCCTGGAAGAGGTTGAGTTCATGAAGGTGTTTGTGAATATTCCTGCTTAAGAACCCAGAATAAACAAACTGTGCTTAGGGAGCAGTTCAGTCACTGGTGTATTCTAGACTGATGCCATGATGCCAGTCAAGCAATGCCCGCAGTTTGGTTTAAAACCTTCAAGTGCTACAATTAAAAGCTGACAGGCTGAAGGAATGACTCTTGTTTCCATTTGTGGTAAGAGATCAATATGAAATTATCTTACTGGAAATGTGATAACAACAAACCTAAATATTATCTTGCAGATCTTTTCCAAATTTGGTACAGTCTTGAAAATCATCACATTTACGAAGAACCACCAGTTTCAGGCCCTGTTGCAATATGCTGACCCTATGAGTTCTCAGCATGCCAAACTGGTGAGTGCTGCATACCTGAATTACTCCGACTTGGGTTTGCCTTGTTTAATCCAAGCTCAGGGTGGGCTGACACCAGTGTTAACCCAAGGACAGAGCATGAGTGGGAGGGAATTGCTCTCATATGTGACTTGGAGGCTGCTAGAGGGACTGAATGAAGCAGAGCTGTCTCTACATGAGATACCTGTTCTCAGGTAGAGCCATGGGATGTCCCTAGCACCTTCACTCTGCAGGGAGCAATTGCTGTGAGCTTGGTCTGAATGCATTTGGGTGAGGACTGGATTTGTTTCCTCGCAGTCTCTGGATGGACAGAACATCTACAACGCGTGCTGCACGCTGCGCATCGACTTCTCCAAGCTCACAAGTCTCAATGTAAAGTACAATAACGAGAAGAGCAGAGACTACACCCGCCCAGACCTGCCCTCTGGGGACAGCCAGCCCACTCTGGACCAGACAGTGGCAGCTGCTTTTGGTGAGCGTTCAGGAAGTGGGAACAGGACAAAGCCAACTGGTGTGTGTGTGTCACGGTGAACCTCTCCCACATGCACCCTCCTGCTTCTTTTCATTCTGCACTATGCTCTGAGAAGTGCTTCTTAGGCCTTGTCCTTGTAAACACCAACTGGGCTCAGCTCTTTCTGAAGGCCATTTTTCCAAAGGTGCTTTATCTTGCACTGACTGTTTCTGTCTGCGTGCACACCCTTTGCATATATGCTGTAGTAAATCTGGGAGTTAGGTCAAGTTATAGTTAAAATTTACGCCACTTTACGTATATTACCAAATTAGGTATTAGTCAAGTTAAAGTGCTGTTAGGTTTAGGCTGCATTCCTTTTCATCCTTGTTTACACTGTTTTTACACGCACAAGTACCTAGGCAGACTTCATTTCATTTCTGTTTTGATTGCCTGGCTTTTGTGTGGCTTTGTTGTTGCTTGCTTTCCCTTGTTGTGCCATAGTTGTTCTTTGTAGGTAGAGTGAATCTTGCCAGCAAATCTTGCCAATTGTTGTGCTTTGTAGTTTAATATTAAGTATGACTTTTGCTTATACCCTTGTTGGTGATTTTTTTTTTTTTTTTTTTTCAATTTTGAGCACAGTCGTTCGGGACAATGTGTCAGGAGAAGGGGAGGGGATATCATCGTGGTGTGTTTGGTCAAAATTTTGGAATAGAATGTAAGCAAGGCAGGATATTTAGGGATCATTGAGGACAGATTAGTGCCAAATCCCGTGTCAGTCTCAGTGGTCGGTGCCTCTGGTGCCACCTGGTGTTTGCCCAGGTGATCTCTGGAAGTCCATTGTTGTGCGAGAGGCATTTTGAATCGTTGTGTTTTAGGGTTTAGCTTTCAACTAAATGCTTCTGTTGAGGGACAGATCAAGACGTTTTTGCTAAGTTTAGGGAGGTTTAGGTAGATATTAGGAAGAAGTTCTTCACCCAGAGCATGGCTGGGCACTGAACAGGCTTCTGTGGGCAGTGGTCACAACACCAAGCCTGACAGAGTTGGAGAAACATTTGAACAAACTCTCAGGCACATGGTGTGATTGTTGCATCTGTCCTGTGTAGGGCCAGGAACTGGACTTGATAATCCTTGTTGGTCTCTTCCAATTCATAATTATGACATAGTTCTGTGAAGTTGAGTTTTCCTGCTGTTGGATGTTTTTTAATAATGTGTACATCTTCCCCAGGTGCTCCAGGAATAATCTCACCTCCATATGCTGGAGCTGGCTTTCCTCCTACTTTTGCCATTCCTCAGGCTACAGGTACTGTATTTCATAAGTTGAAATCTTATGTAGGTTTTCTGTTGCTGAAGCATCTTCATGTTTTAAAGCAAAGTACTGATGTTTTTGTTTGGGTTAGTTACGTAAATTGTAAATGCTGGCATTTGGACATGGAAGGGACTGGTGATCAAGTACATCACCTCAGCTAGGAATGCTGTGTGCAGCTCCAGCACCTCTGGGCAGTGTCCTGATGATGGGAAGAAAATACATTAGGCAGGGTGGGAGAGACAATAAAGGCAGACTTTGAAATAATACGGGGAGATTGTGAGGAGGTATAAGTTCTTGTACTTTGAATTTCCTCCTGTCATTACAGAGGTTGGGACCTCTATTTGACAGCTGTAAATGTGTTGAGAAGCAAGGAATCTGTCAATTTTTTTCTTAAATATTTTGAGAAAGCTGGTATTTAATCATGACGCTGATTCCATGTGCTGGGACAGTTGCACTTTGAAGTTCACAGCTCATGCTGTAGGTAACAGATCATTGCTGCTTTCAGAAGCAGCCAAGAATCTGAAAACTGGAGGTGCTGAACATGCTTGCAGGAGTGCCAGCCTAAACAAGCCTTGCTGGGGTTCTAAGCATTCCAAGCTGTGTTGACTTTCTGGGAACATGATGGAATCTCCTTGCTTATGACAAACAAGCACAGAGTGGGCTGTCGAGGCCTTGCTGTTTTGGTAACATCGAGCCCTGCTGAGGAAACAAGTAGGGCTGCTTTGGGGAGTAATCCATGGAATTGACAACTGGCAGTTGTTTCTTGAGCTCTAAAGCTCTTGCCCTTGAAGGGCCGGTACAGGAGGTGCCAACTGGTACTGGGAGCTGTCTAGGAATGCCTGTAAATCCAGCTGCAGTGGTTCCCACTCAGGAGAGCTGGGTGATGGTGGCACAGGGTACCTGGTGGTTGCATGCGTGGTGAGAGCACATTGTGCATGCCCTGGTTGGACGGACCCTCCCCACACCCTGTGTGTTGACACCTGCCCTGCACAGCAGAGCTGAGGCTTTGTGCTCATCCGCTGCTTGCGAAACACGCACCAGAGTGCTGAGGCACCTGCTCAGCACCAGGCACTGCAAGAGCAAATCCTGTTAGAAACCAGAACATTTCCTGCAGCACCAGAAGCGGAGGCTCCTGTTGCCCTTAGGATTACATGGGCACTGTTGGGAATGATGACTTGCATGGTTCAGAGGGTGTGCTGTTCTCCCTTCTGGTGCAGCAAATACACTAGAGTACATGCTGTTAATTCTTTACTGGTTAATATTCTTTAATTTCCAGGCCTGACAGTTCCAAGTGTTCCTGGAGCACTAGCTCCTTTGGCTATTCCAGCAGCAGCTGCGGCGGCTGCAGCAGGACGGATTGCCATTCCCGGCCTGTCTGGGACAGGGCACTCCGTGCTGCTGGTTAGCAATCTGATCCCAGAGGTTAGTGCAGTCCTAACTTTACTTTTTTTTCTCTCCTTCCTGTTATCTCTGCTTTCACTTTCTGAACACGAATTGGGCTGAAATTCATTGAAAGTGAAATCCTGCTGTATCCAAAAGAAGCGGCACCGTTACAGCAGCCGCTGCCGTGCTCTGACAGCCCCAGGTGCAGGGCAGAGCAGTACTCTAGTTGCTGAAGGGAAATGGGAAAGTCCATCTCAGATTGAAATTGCTCTTCCTTGGTTCAAAGCCAAGGATGTTGCCTGCCTGCTCTTGTCCCCCAAAGACTACAATGCCTGTCCCTTCCTCCCTCTTCTGTGTGGAAGTCTCCCCACCATTCCCATGGAATAGTGTCATTTGGGTCACAGAATAGCCATGTCCATTCATTTTCCTTGGCATGTTGTAGTTTTTAATGCATTAATTCAGAACTACAGAGAGGCTTCATGCTGACCTTTGCTCTTTCTGTGTAGTGTCTGGATCCCTGCTAGCTTGACCTTGTACCTGTGCAGTATTTCCTCTGCCATGTGCTTGCACATTTCCCCCTTCCAGGATTCCTGGAAGTTTTTCCTTAGCTAAAACCCTTAACAGCTCACAGTTTACATTTTCAATTCTACTTAACTGAGTGAGTTGAAATATTTGGGTTTCTCTAAAAATAAAGCAAGTAATACTTGAACAAAATCATTGTTTAATGAAAGCACCATAAGGGAATTGGATACGGGGGGCTTGGATTTTCCTTCAGTCAGCCCCTAGATCTGGTTGGATTGAAAGTGTAGAACCTCTGGTATTCAGCAGAGTGATGAGGCTCTGCTGAGGAGCTGTAACTAGTGGGACTGTGCACACACATTTATAGCACTTTGCAAAGCTGTAAAGCTTATCAGTGATGGCAGAGTCACCACAAAACCTCTTTGGATCAAAGGGGAAGCCTGGATGTGATGAATTATCAAAATGTTTAACTCTTAATGAGATCAACCAATTGGATCATGTTTCGGACCACTCTTACCTGTCATTGCTGTTCTCTCCAGGGCATGAAATAACAGCAGGGGCTGTGGAGCAGTTTTGGGATTTGCTGCTCATGCTGCCTGGAAACTGCTCTGCCATTCCAGGGTCTCTTATCTCTGGCGTGTTTCACTATAAGTCCTGATAATTGCAGGCATCGTTATTCCTGACCAGTGTGATGCTTCCAAGTGTTTGCTCCCAGGATGCTGTTGAGTGCCTGGATAGGCAGTGGCAGGACAAGGGGCTGTGCTGCACCTCTCAGATTCCTCACAGCTCTGTTTAGGCAGAAGCAAGCAGTTATTTCATGTCCTGTGGTTTTTTTGGGTTTTTTTTTTTTTTTGAGGAGCTCTTCACTCTCCATCCAGCTTGTCTTTGGGCTAGAGAGACTTTGGGACTTGAACTGAAGCTATGAACTAACAGACATGAAACTTTTTCCACTGCCTGTATAATCAGTGTTGTAGAAACTTACCTGTGCCACAACCAGTTAGTAAAGAGACAGTATTGCCTGGATTGACTGCCATGGGGTTTTCCTGAGTGGGAATCATGGGAGCTGAAAAGGCTCCATTTTTTCTTCCACAAGAGTGGGAGCAGTCCACACATCTCAGCTTGTGGTGACCCAGTACTTTGGGTTTCTGCACAGTGAGGTCAGGCCATGGAGCAGGAAGGGAGCAGTCCTCTACAAACAAGGTACCAGCTCCTTTATCTGAGTGCTTCCAGCAGACCTTGGGGTGGGATTTGTGGCAGTACAACTGCTCATGCACAACCTGTTTGTTTAAAGCAGTGGTTGGGTATCCAAGGTGGATGTTCCTTGTTTCTTTCCAGCCAAGTATTATGGCATGGATTGCTTCCTGCAGTTCCTGACCCCAAAGCAGCAAATGAAGCTGTTTGTGTCTTGGTGAATGAAGTCATTAACTGTAAACAGAGAAAATATTTTTAGTCAAATTTTAGGGAATGCCATTGCAATTGAATTGGTTATTGCAGCCTGTGAAAGTCACTCTGGGGGGATACTGTCTCTTACTCCTTTGTATATCTGAAGTTAAAATGCCTTTTTCTTTATCATTGTGTTCCACTAGGTAAAACCTATTAACTGTTTCTGTAAGCAAGTTGTTGTATGTAGAATTCTATAAATCTGACTGATGGAACACTACATATTCCTTATGTATTTACTGACCTGTGTTTTTTGCTACTTTTTTCTTTTCTCCCCATCCCTGAATTTTTTTTCTTCCCCCGATCCGGAATTTCTTTGCCAACTGACTGCACGGTACTTCTGCTTCCTGTTGTTGCTTGAAACAAAAAAAAAATAAAAACATTCCCCTTCCAAAAAAAAAAAAATAAAACAAACCCTGCTCTTCGGAAACCAACCTGCCCTTCAATATTAACCATCTTGAAAACTTCATCATCCATCAACCAATTTCGCCATTTCCTGCGGGGACTCTGCCCTTCCTCGTTGTGGACGATTTGTGCAACCTCGCTCTCCCCTTCGATTCCTTACCTCTTCCCTGTCCCTCCGCTGCCTTGCTCTGCTGTTCTCTAAAGAGAGTTACACCCCAATGCCTCTTTATTCTTTTCGGTATGTTATTATTCACACTTTTTATTACCTTGTTTTTCATTTATTTGAGATTACTTTTTGATACTTCAGAAATGTACAGTTTGCAGTTTGCCTTTTTTTTTTTAATTTTGTTTTTTTGGATGCATAATTTTGGTTTTACATTGTTTACTTAGTTTGCTGTTTAATTTAGTTTGCCTTTGGTTTTGGTTCAGTTCTGCATGGGTTATTGCTTTGCATGTCTTTGATAAGAGTTTTAAATTGTGAGAGCATGCTAAATTGTCCAGTCTTCTGGCAGTAAGATTTTGGCTTTTTGCTGAAACCCAGTGTCTTTTCTTTAATGTATTGTTCCATTATTATTCTGCTATATAAGAATTCCGCTAATTAGAGCAGAATATGTAGCCATGGTTGGAATGAGATCAGTTCTGGTTGGGTATGGATGTTTTTGCTGTTGGATTGATTAGCTGAGGTTAAGCTGAATTTGACTTTTTGTTTCCCTACCTAAGACTGTTCTTGTTTCCTCCCTCTTTGAAGGAGTCTATGGCGATGTGCAGAGGGTGAAGATTTTATTTAAAAAGAAAGATAATGCCCTGGTTCAGATGGCTGATGGGAATCAGGCCCAGCTTGGTAAGCTTGGCATGATCAGACTCTGGGCAGTTAGGGACAAAACTGGTAGTTAAAACTTCAATATTGGCACTTTATTCTCTTCCAGCAGAAGACCCAAATGTAACCCTGCCTTGTGGGATGTGGCTGTGGGGCAGTTCTGGGGTTGGGGTGGCTCATGGATGCGATAGGGAAGTAAGCAAAGAACACAGTGAGGCAGAAGGACCCTGCAGGGTGTGGTGTCTGTGAGGGCAGTGAAATTCTGGCCTTGAATTCATGCCTGGACACAACTGAAGTACCCTGCAGTCAGGTCTGTCCTCCCCTTGCAGCCATGAGCCACTTGAATGGGCAGAAGCTCCACGGGAAGCCGATCCGTATCACGCTGTCCAAGCACCAGACAGTGCAACTGCCCCGTGAGAACCAGGAGGACCACGGCCTGACCAAGGACTATGGCACTTCTCCTCTACATCGTTTCAAGAAACCAGGCTCCAAAAACTTCCAGAACATCTTTCCCCCTTCTGCCACTCTTCATCTGTCCAATATTCCGTAAGTATCCGCAGGGAGAGTTCCTGCTTGGCTATGTGTTGAAGTGTTTGCAACCACGGTGTGAGGGCAGCTCTTTGTTGCTGTCAGGAGAGCTCACCCAGCTCCCTGTTCCAGTTGTCTTGCCATGCCGAGGGGCTGCTAATAGGGAATTTAGAAAAGTTTCTGATGATAATTAGTTTTTTGAGATTACTTTGGTCTAGCAGCGTCTGACTGGGAAAATTTTTTGTTTCAGACCTTCAGTAACTGAAGAAGACCTTAAGTTGTTATTTTCAAGCAATGGTGGAATGGTCAAAGGATTCAAATTCTTCCAGTAAGTGTTTTGTGTTTGTCCTCTCCTTACTCTGGGCTTTTCATACAGGGAGGGTGGAAGTAGCTGGTTCCAGTCAAAGGCTCAAAGGTGAGCAGAGTGCTTACTAACAGTGTTTGACTCTGGGATAAAGAATTCTTGGCTTGAGCACTGAGTGAGCCGTAGGACTGCGTGTGCTTGCCACAGAGATACTATTTTAAAGAGTGAGTGTGCTGCAAGTACCTGGGGGGGTTAATTCTCTGCTAGATGGGAGAATTTGGATCAAGTTGCAGGAAGTCCTGCAGTGGAACTGAACATGCCTAAAACTTGTGTCTTGTCAGGAAGGACCGTAAAATGGCTCTGATCCAGATGGGCTCTGTGGAAGAAGCCATTCAATCCCTCATTGACCTCCACAATCATGACCTGGGGGAGAACCATCACCTGCGTGTGTCCTTCTCCAAGTCCACCATTTAGAGCTTGGGAAGGCCTGAGTAAAAATGGACTTGACTTAAAACCTCTGGGGTTCAGCCTTGACCTTAAAAGGCTGGACACCAGGGTTTCAACTTCCATCATTCCAGAAAAAAAAAAAAAGCCACTTTAAAAATGCAGCTGAAGTGACCTTAAAAGACCAGAGATTTTATTTTTTTAAAGAGAAATCAGTTTACCGGTTTTTAAAAAAAAAAGAAAATTAATTCCTCTTGCTAACCTTGCGGTGATGGGTAACAATCTTGACTGTTCCAATAAAAATCACAAGTTCAAGTTTACACTGTGGAACCTGCTCTGGGAAATTCCCGTCCCCTCCTGCTCCTCCTCCCCCAAAAAGCAGATCCCAACAAGTTTAATCAGGTTTCACATTGATGCCTTTTTTGATTTCCTTACCCATTCATGCCTTGAAAGACCTAAAACCACTGTGTGAATTCACTGTAGCGCCTTGGAGTCAGGATTGTGGTGACCAGGAGCTCCCAACCTGCCCAGCACAACACTCGGTTGCGTTGATCCCACCTTACCTGTGCACCTGCTGTCCTGTGCCTTAAACCTTCTACTTCTTTGGGGAAAACATCTGAGCTGCAGGGAGGGGATGGGCAGAGCTGAGGGGGGGAGTGGCTCTGGCTGACGATCAGTCGGGGGAGCTGGCAAAGTGGATAAAGGAAATTTTGGGCTGTGACTCGGGGCAGTCGTTCCCTGCTGCCCCTTGTGTGTCTCGATCTCCACGTGTGCCCCGTGCCGCTTCCCAGTCTGCTCGTGGGTCATTGCCACCTGCAAACTCAGGTGGGAGTTACCTGAGAGCCTTTGTGGCTGAGCAGAGGTTTGGGTGGGGGAGCGTTCCCAAGGCCAAATCACATTCCAGTGTCAGGAGCGAGCCTGCAGGCTCTGCCCTCGCAGAGCACTGCCGAGGGACAAAAGAGCCGCTGTGGGACACTTGTGAAAATGAATCAGAGTTTGTCAAAATTGTGTGTGTATATACCTAAATGCTTGGCTAGGATTTGGAGAATCCTTGGATACCCCACAATTAGAAAGGTGCCTGCAAGAGGTGCCTTTGTGCCCCTAATTGGAGATTAACGAGGCTGCTGTAGCTCCGCCATCGTTCTTAGAGCATGTCTTCAGCATTTGAGCTTTTGTTTGAATCCTTGTATTATACTTTGATGCTGTTGCTGTCCTCTGTGCCTAGCAATATTTCCAGTTGACCAAATATTCTAATCTCTTTATATGCAAAAGAAATAGTTTTAAGTACCTTTTATAGAATGATAAGATGGTATAAACGTAATCTAAATTTACTCCTTTGTGGTATTACCCGTGTATACTGTACTTTATTTTCTTTGTTTTGTAATTGAAGCTGTAGGGCAGGAGTAGTTTCCAGGCTGAGGTCGTGGCTGAGGATGAGCAGAGCCGAGGGTGAGAGAGAATGAGCACAAACAGCTCGGGAATGGAAGGAAAAGGACCCAGGCTAAAGATTTTTTTACCTTTTGAACCTATAAGCCCAGGTGTTGTTCTAGGAAGGGAATTTATTAAAAGTAGAATGCAGCAGATCAGTTTTTCCCAATGATACAACCTTTTTTTTTTTTTTTTTTTTCTGGCTTACAACTCTTTCCCGGGCCATTCTGCCTTCTATTCCATGTGATCCGATGTTGCCTTACATTTCCCTCTAACCTGCAACCTGTTCGGATGCAAAATAACAAGAATCTTGTACTTTTTTTCAGGGTTTTTCTGCAAATTGTGGACCAAAGTTTGTTTTTTAATTGTCTTAGTGTTGCAAGTTCTGATTTCCTTGCTTGGTGTGGGAGCTCTTGACTTGCCTAGCACTGAGTGTTTGGAAAAGTCTTAACTTTCTGTAGTTCCTCCCTGGACTCTCAAGGATATGAATTATGCTGGAGAAGCGTGTGAGGTCCGAATGAAGCTCCAGCTGAGGCTGTGGCGTGCTGGGTACCCCCGAGGAGGGCAAGACCCTCGGTGACAGCATCACCCCAGCTGCTTTTGGGTACCTGTAAATGAGGGTGAGCTATGCTAGAGCCAGGGATCTGCCCCTGCAAAGCTCCCCGAGGCCCTGCCAGCATCCTGCAGGAGGGCACAGCTGGAGGGTCTCTGTGGCTGTTGGCTTGTCCCCTCCCTAGTGAAACACCTGCTGCTCCCACAGGGGACCCAGCCCACCCAGCCCAGTGGCACTGGGGTAAGTGGTCATGCCCCTCATCAACCTCCCCAGCTCTGGGGAGGCTCCCAGGGCCGGGCCCTGGCTGGGACACTCTGGGTGTCCCGTGCAAATCACAGATGGATTTGGGGTAACCAGGCCCCCCAGCACAGCGGGTGCTCCCTTCGGATCCTGTGTTTGCATGTAAAGAATGTGAGTAACTAAGGGTGTACATATTTATAATTTTTTTATACCTGTTGTAAGACATGAGGGGCAGCAAAACCCAGTTTTTTATGGTGACCAGATGTATTGTATATTTTGATAACAGCAATTCCAGGTTCAGTATTGTGGAAGGTGGGTGGGGAGGGGAAGCGTACATACCATCAGAATTCCATTGCCTCTTTCAAAGAATGTTTGTAATGCAAAAAGAAATGAAATTAAAACTATTTTATAACAACCTTTGTACCTTTCTGTAGCTCCATTATTTCCTGTTCAGATTGTAGAAGCAGTTGGTGCCCAGTCTGTACTTGTGCTTTCAATAAATTCTTCTGTATCCTTCACTCCTGATTTTCCTCCTCTTTATTGTGCCTGTTTTGCTTCTGATTTTTCCTTCTCATGTAATTCCAGCTGCCTCATTTTATTTAACTTTGACTTTTCACACACTCTGGGCTGGCAGTGCTTCTCCCTGTCTCCGCGGAGCCATGGGATGGGGTCTGGCCCTGTGGCCCCTCAGTGCCAGGCTGGAGCCCCAAGGCCTGAGGCTGTCGGGCCCTCACTGATGCCCTGCCTGTGTCACACTCCAAGCACTTTGTTACTTCATGTTCCTAAACTTTCCATACGTTCTGGCTAATATCCATGAAAAATAACCCAATCTGAGTCAAACCCTCCTCTCTGTAGTCCTGTGCTGTAGCTGTGGGGCTGGATGTGGCATTCTCCATCCTCTGGGAGGAGATGCAATTCCCGTCTCCATGAGCTGCCTGAGGAGCAGCTTGGTGCTTCTTCAGGGATGTACTTCTTACCTGTATGATCGGCTCTGCTCAAACTCCTGTCCAAAAGTCCATGGAGACAATCCCCACCTGGAGCTGGTTTTGTGGCTCTCCTGGCCCCGTCTCTCTGGGCTGAGCTGGCATTAGGCTCCAGCATATTCCACAGGCGTTTGCACAGCCCTCCAGCTCCAGGGTTACCGAGGGGGTCCTGCCGAAGCTGGGGGCTGCTGAAAGGGACCGCTGTTGTTCCTTGAAAGGCTAATGGGATTTGTAACAGCTGCCTGTGCCTGTGCAAGCTGGGCCGAGGGGGATGCGTTGCTGCCCCGAAGGACTGAGCAGGAGCATCGCTCCGGGTTTTGATTGCCTGAGTTCTCTGGGACCCAGCCCAGGCTTTGCAACCCTCGCGAGCGTTCCTGTGCCCTTCGCTGGCCCCTCGAACACTGATCGGCTGCAGACGCGGGTGAAAGATCCGACCGGGGTGGCAGCGGTGGCCAGGGTCCCCATGGGAACAGCGGCGGCTTCGGAGGGTCGCGTCCTGCCCTGGCTCTGCTCTCCCAGCCTGGCCTCAGGACGGGCCGTGCCCCAGATACAGCAGAGCCCCTGTCGGGGGCTGCCTCCGCGTCCCTCGGACCCCGGGCCGGCTCCGACCGGGCGTCGTGTCCGGCCGCGGAGAAAACTGCCCTGAAACTGCCTTTAACGGGAAAACGCTGACGCGGGGAAAGTGGGGGCTCCGCACAAAAAGACTCTGCCAGCCCCGGCTCGGAGCCGGGGGGAGATGCTGCCTGCAGAGTGAGCGCCCTAAAGCCTGGCCTTCCGCATGCCCTCAAGCACCGCTGAGTGCAGGAAGGGAATTAGCCAACAGCGGGAACCCCAAAGCGGGAACCCCAAATCGGGGAGCGATATGGGAACCCCAAATCGCAAAGCGAGCCCCTGGGGCGGGGCCGGGAGCGGAGCTGAGCCCTTTGTGTGGCTCTTTGAGCCCTGGGGCTCACCGGGGAGACACGGGGACAAGGCGGGGACTCCTGGCAGGGGGTGTCCCCAGCGGAAAAGGCCGGGACACCGGACACGTGTGGTGCCTAGGCAGAGTCCAGGCCGGAGCTGAGGTGGGGGCCGGCAGCCGTGTGCGGAGCCGCGGGAGGATGAGGATGAGGATGCTCCCTCCCGACCCCGCGGGTCCCCAAGCGATGCAGCAGCGGCTGCTGGGGGGCTGCCCGAGGGCGTTCGGGGGCTGCGGGAGCGGGTGCAGGGCTGAGGGGTTGCTTGAAACCGCGAGAGCGATGCGGGGCTGCCAGTTACCATGGAAACCGCTGGGTCAGAGGCGGCGGGAGGCGGCGTGTGACGCCATCGGCACCGCAATGAGCCGTGAGCGCGGGGGAGATATGGGGCTGGTGCGCTGGGAGCCCCCACATCGTCCCGACCCCCACCAAGGACGGCCGGAGCACTGGGTCAATCCCGGTGACATTCGCCAGAGGCTCCGGGTCACCTCTCCGGGTCACCCACACCACGGCTGGATGGAGCAGCCCCACAGCCCTCGGGCTGGTTGAGCTTGGACCCCCGTCGTCTCCCACCTCTCAGGGCCCCCCACTACCCCCCACACCACGAGCTGCTGCCGCAATCCTCCCTCTAATCCCGGGTGGCTTTTCCAGCACCGAGTCAGGGTTATGTGGATAATCCATATGTTTGCAAGGCAAAGGCTTTGGGATATCCACGGTTAATCCAATTGGCAGTGGCAGTTTGGTGCCATCGGCACAGTGTTCTGTAGGGCGGAGGACGCGACTGCCCCGGAGCTGGGAACTCCTGCTCGGAGTGGGAGCCCTGGTCCTGCCCCCCA
>VZSR01000386.1:1174740-1193812 GCA_013398615.1 Brachypodius melanocephalos
GTGGGGGTCAGTGCATGGCTGGGGGCACCGCTGGGCTCGGGCCAAATCCCACTCCACAGCCTCGAGCTCGGCTCAGAGCGTGGGACTCAGCTCCCAGTTGCAGCAAGGGCTGGGCAGGGGCTGCAGGACACCTCAGAGCTCCCTGGTGGGCTCTCTGCCCCCCCACAGCACCCCATTTCCATGGCTGGGTGCAGTGACACCCCCAGCTGTTTGTCCCACACTCTGACTCTCTTCCAGGGGTGGCAAACTCTTCCAGGTGCTGCTGGGTGCCCACTCACTGACGGAACCGGAGCCCCACAAACGCCTGTACCAAGTGCGCGCCCAGTTCCCCCACCCTGGCAGCAACATCCACAACAACAAGGACGACCTTCTCCTCCTCCAGGTGGGCTGCTGGCTGATGGGACCCTCCTCCCCACCAGGCACAGCCCCATTCCTGCAAATCCCACTGTCCCTTGGGACCCTTCAGGGTCACTGACTGGCCAGAGGAAATCCTCACGGTCAGGCAGGGCCTGGTTCCCCTGTCCATCTCTCCCTGTCCCATGGGACCATCCCTGCTTCCCCCACCCAAGACCTTTGAGCTGTGTCCAAATGCCTCCATCTTCCTCATAGCTCCAGTTCTGATCTCTGGCTGCATCCCAGGGCTCCAATCAGGCGGCGAAGCCCTGAGTGTGGCTGAGGCCAGGGTGGTCTCGATATCAGAGCTGGGCTCATTGTGCCCTGCTGGGTCCTGGGCACAGCTGTCCCCGTGACCTGGGTCCCCTCTGTCTGGCTTTGTGACAGCTGGAAGAGAAAGCAGAGCTGAACTCGGACGTGCAGGTGCTGCCCTTCCAGCGGGAGGACAGGGACGTGGCGGCCGACACGGTGTGCGAGGTGGCGGGGTGGGGCACCACCGACCACAGCGGCACCAGGCCGGACAAGCTGCACCAGGTGGAGCGGCCGGTGATCAGCCGCGACGTCTGCAACCACCGCACGCGCCACGACGGCACCGTCACCCACAACATGATGTGCACCGACTCCCGCAGGAAGGACACCTGCAAGGTACCACACACCCACCACGGATATCCATGGCCAGACCCCTGGAAGGCTGGGAGGGGCAAGAGGGGACAATGCCCAGAGCCTGGGAGAGGCGAGGAGGGGACAATGTCCCCGGGGTGAGTGCCCCCCGTGCTGGCAGCTGCAGAGCGGCTCACAGGAGCCTGGAGGCAGCAATGAGGGGTGGGAGATGGGCTGGGGTGTCCTAGCAACGTCTTGGCCGTACTGATGAGGTCTGGCCCTGCAGGGAGACTCCGGTGGCCCCCTGGTCTGCGGCGGGGTGGCCGAGGGAGTGGTCACGGCCGGCTCCCGCGTCTGTGGCAACTACAAGAAGCCAGCCATCTACACCCGCATCGCACCCTACGCGGCCTGGATCGACGGCGTCATGGCCTCCGCGGATGGGGAGGGGGACACTCGCTGAGGGCACCGCAGGGACCTGCTCCGTGCCACGGCTTGCTGCTGCCAGCATGGCCAGAGCATTCACAGTGCCACCCCACTGCGTGCCATGGGCTCCTGCTGCTGCCCACCCCGCTGCCAGAGCGTCCCCACAAGCCAAGAGGAGGGCCGGGCCAGGGGGCTGGCGAGGAACCAAGGAAGGGGGTCCCTGGCTCCCCCACAAAGCACAGGGCCCAGGTGGGGGAGAATTGGGGGTCACAGCCCTCAACAGGCTTTGCTGAAGGTGCCCAGAATGCTGCCCGCAACCGCTGCAATAAAGTGATGATGATTCCTGCAGAGCTGCTGGGCTGGAGGAGTGGGGTGAAGGAGGGAGTTGGGGTGGTCTGCACAAGGAGGCCCTGCCCAGGAGGAGCTGGACATGGGGTGGGAGATGCTGAGTTTGAGCTCTTGGGGATGGCATGGCCTCGGGTGGGAGCAGGGGACACATCCCACAATGTGGCCACAGTGTGATCGAGATCTGGGATCTCCCACAGGGTCATTGTGTGAATATTTGGGGAAGCAGAATCTGCCTGTTGCTGATATGGCAGTGGCAGCTCTGGCTCTCACTGTAGGATCTGTGCTGGAACCCAACAGGATTCTCACTGGGCCCCTCTTGTCCCAGGAGCTGAGGGGCAGGGCAGGGCAGAGCCCCCATCTTCCCACCACAACCCTGGTCACCCCCAGACCCTTGCTCTCCCACTCCCTCTTTGGAGGGAGCAAGGCCAAGACACAAGAGATGGGAGCAGGGCAGCAGCACAGCCCAGGGCACTGCCAGACCCTTCCAGTCCCACCCCAGGAGCTCTGTAGTCAGCAGGGGGCTAAGGGGGACATGAATATGTCTCCATCCCCCTGCTGTGCTGCTGTTCCCTGTTACCAATCCAACATTAAATAACCCCAAACCTGTCCTATAAGGAGCTCACAGAGGGCCCAGTTTGAGTTTTACTTACAGGGGAAAAGAGCCTTAATAAGGTACAGTTTCCTAATTAGCCATTTGATTGTCCCTAATTATCAGCAGAGCAGAGGGGGAGAGATCTGTACAGCTCTTACAGCTCTGTGCAGCGAAACATTCGCTGGAGTCGAGGGATGAACTCTGTCACCAGCTCCAGTTCTCAATAATGAAATCATGGTTCCAGAGGGAAAGGAATGTACCAAGACTGGCTCACTCCCTCTCTTAAATGGTCTGTGGGGACCTGGAATTGCTGGCTGAGGTGCAGCAGCAGAAGGCTCCAGTCTTTTCCCCCTAAGAGCTGAAGGACCCATGGGAGAGGAGCAGGCCCAGATCACCCCCAAATGGCTGGGGATCCACAGGCACAGCCACGCTGGCTCCAGGAGGCTGGGATGTGATTTCCTGCCCAGGGCAGCAGCAGCTGAGGGCAAGGGAGGGCGAAAGTCTGAAAGGATTTTTGGCTGCTCCTCCTCTGGAACGCTCAAGCGTCCAGCCTTGCTGAAGCTGGAGGCTTACACAACCCCAAGGATCTGATGTTTTTCCCTCGAGTGTCCATAAGGCAAACCTTGAAAACATCCATTTCCCCTTCCCCTTTTTCCAGCAATGGGGGTTCTTTTCCTGACAGATGCTCTGGCAGCCCTCCTGTGGCTCCACTGCTGGGCGGCCACGTCACACCACAGAAACAAACCACATGGTTCTGTACAAAACCAGGAGAATTTTTATTTACAACAGCAAGAGGCAAAGGGAGGCTTCACTCCAGGCAGCAGCATTCATATTCCTGCTCCCATCCAACACAGATGGGCACACAGGAGCCAATTCCTGTCTCAGGGACAAGGATGGTGAGGGATCAGGAGTGCCCAGCCCATGGTGGCACTTCCCAAGCAGCTGGAGGCACAGGATGGATGTGAGGTACCAGCTGTGCCCCCCTCAAATGGGACTTTGTTCCTCACTAGCTGCCCCATCACCACTCTGCCCAGGCCAGGGCAGCTGCCAGGACATGGCTGCTCTGCTGGCACAGCCCCAAAACACAGCCAGGCTCTCCCCTCCTGGGCCCCAAATTATGGGGAAACTTCCTTTCCAGCTCTTCCCTGGTGAAAGAGGCAGAGCTCCCTCAGCTGTTTTCCAGCACAGCTCAACCAAGGAGAAGCAGCAGCAGCTTTTCCAGCATGAGGGAGAGGAGCTGCCATTCCCTTGTCCCAAAACCTCCATGAAGGGAGCGCTGTGCAGCTCTTGGCCCCCACTGCACCCCAGGAACGGCTCAGGAGTAGCTGAGGGGCATCTTCCTCCACAGCCCCCCACACAGGCAGTTCTTGATCCAACGCTGCTCCCATTGCTTCACTGCTGTCACCTTGTTGGGCGACTTCAGCATGGTGACACAGCCACACCTGGGGGGACACAGAGGGTGCAGCCAGCCTGGGGGGCAGTGCAGAGCCAGCACTGCTGGGGTGCTGCATGGATCACACAGGGATCTGGGTATCCATGGGGGAAACCAGCTCCTGTCATCTGCAGGTGACACTTGTGAGCACTAAAATCAGCTGAATCCAGCGAGCAACAATCCCGCTGAGGGCTCTGCTGGAGCTGGAGCCTGGCAAGGAACAGCCCCAGCTGCTGTTTATACATGAAACAACTGACAGTCATCTCACAAAAATGATCTGCTACAGAGGCTTTCTATTAAAACCAGTAATTAAAGCTAATTCAATCACATGACTTAGATGGATGTTTGTTCCCTGAGCCATTATCCTGCAATCCAGGCTCTCCCATGAGGGTGGATGAGTAGAGCAGCATGAAATGCAAGCGTGGTGGAAAGATGACCCCAAAATGGGAGCAGGGGCAGCGGGGTGATTCCTCCCTCCAGCCCTGCTATGAATACACAGGTGCTTTAATGACCAGACCCACAGAACTGGGCATCACATAAAGAAATTGCTGCAGGTCTCCTCAGGCCAGATTACTTTAAAAGCTTTATCTGATCTGTTTGATTTTTAACCCAAGGGCAAGGCTGCAACAATGCTACTCTGACAATGACATGGGCATCCCAGGTTGGGGACACAGCCCCAACTGGCCTCAGAGAGCTCCTGAAGGACACAGGACAGTCCAAGTCCTGCCCAAGCTCCACTGCAAGCATCGCTTACCTGGTACAGGACTTGCATTCCTCTGTTGGGTAGGCACCCAGGTGCAGCCGCCTCAAGTGGTCAATTTTGGGCTGTCCAGGGGCCCTGGGGAGGGAGAACAGGACTTTTCTAGAGTGTCACTTTCCATGAGCTGCTCCCAGCACAAGGAGCTGCATCTCACTGGCCAACACAGCAGAGGCTCTGCCCACTTGTCCACCCAGTGGCATGAGATTCGTTTTCACAATGACACAATTAATCACATTAATTAATGGGAGTTTCCCCTCAATTTGCTAACACTTTTCAGTACTTAAAGTTCCCAGCCCATCACAAGCTGAGAAACAGATTTGAGCAGAAAGGACAAACTGCTCTTGGGTCACAGCAGCAAGGAGACAAGCCAAACCTCAGAGCTGCCAAGACTCCTTCTCACCACGGAATTGACTTGTTCCAGGGGTTTGTACCTGACAAAGGCATCGAACTGGGAAGAGACAGTGTGGCCAACAAGCCCAGGAGCCTTCCCAAACTGCAGGCGGACCAGCTGCTTGTTCTGCAGCTTGCTGATGATGCCATCGTTGATGGGCAGCCAGTCAATGTTGGGAATGAGCAGCTGGCTGGGCAGGAGGCAGCACTCATCAATCAGGGCATCATCGGGCTCCGTGATGTGATTTTCCTCACGACCTGCATGGGAAAAAAGGAAAGAATCCTGTGACCTTTACATTTCTCCCTCAGAGCTCCAGAGAGCTGTGTGCAGCTTCCTCCTCCACTGCCAACTCAGCCTGGAGAACAATAACCTTGGCAGCTGCACTTGCCCTTTCTCAACGTGCCAGACCCCCTTGGAGTGATGTCCCACCCCACTGCTGCAAGAATTCAGGGAACCGGCCACACTCACAGCACAGCCAGAGCTTGGTCAGGAGCCGGAAGAGCAGGGACATGCTGTCCTGGGTGTCTGAGGTTGCTGTGTACACGGGGAGGCAGCTGGGCTTCAGCAGCCCCCAGATGCGGATCACCACCATGAGCTCCCGGAACATGCCCAGGGACGCGCCGTCGCGCAGGAAGCTGTGGCCGGGGCGCACTGGGGAGCCCTGCAGGGTGACAGAGCACGGGTGGGGGGGGTCACACCAGCCTGGGTAGGGTCACAGCAGCCCCAGACAGCTCCTGCTTCCAGCAGCACACACCCCATGGAACCCGCTGCTGGGGATGGTGGAGGATCACCTGAAGGTGACACCTTTGCAGAGCTTCAAGAGGAGTGTCCCCAAATCGCCCAGGCATCGTGCTGGTCACCAGACCCAGATGGGCATGGGAAAAGCCATTCTCTAATTCTGCTGTTCCTCCTCCCCAGTGCCTATGCTGACAGGGACATGTGGCCCTGTGTGCCCTGGCTAAAGCTCCACAGTACCACCCATGGGTGTTTGCGTACTCTTGGCATGTCCCCAGCACTCTGGATCTCACCTGGTTGGGAAGGCTGGCCAGCAGGTACAGCACAAAATCCCCAACCCACTGGATGAGCTGCTGCAGGGACTGCAATGTCGTCATCTCTAGGACAAACTCTTCCGTCTTCAGGTTAATCATCACCTTGTCAATGTCTGGAAGAGAATCAAGACAGTGCCTGGCTCAGGAAGATGGATCCAAACCCCACAACCCTCCCTGGGGAGGTCACCCTTATCCTCCTCCTCAAATCCAGGAATTACCATGAGACCGTGACACCATGGGGAACAGTCCAATCCCAAACCCTGGGATGCTGGGAGCAGTCAGTACCTACATCCGTGATCTTGGAGCAGATCTCGGTGAGCCGGTCCCCGGGGCTCTTGTCAGGAGTGTTGAGGAAGTGTGGACGCAGCAGCGACTTCAGGGTGCAGCTGATGGCGATGAGGAAGAGCTTGGCGTGGTAATCACACACACGGGCAATGGTGCTGGAGGAGAGCTTGCACAGCGACGCCTTCATGGCAACGATGCGTGTGGAGAGCACCTGAGCCACGGGGAAACATAGCAAAATGCACAAAGAAAGGTAGGAATTAGCATAAGCTCATTAAAGCTGCTGCTGCTGCTTTATTCTCTGCTCTCTGTTTCTGCTGCAGGAGTGACAGGAGCAGTGAATGCTGCGCACGTGAGCGCTCTGCTGGGCACGTGCTGCTGTTCCCAGAATCTGCCAAAAATACACTTCACCGCCTCACCCCAAGTTTCCAACAGGTAGAGACCCCGCTGATACCAGTGAAAGTGAACACTGTTGATATGGAAGCTCTTCCCAGCTCTATCACTGCCCGAGCCAGGCACTCAGAGAGCACAGGCAGGCAGAGCCACCAATGTCCTGAGGACTGGCACTGGCTGCTCCTCACTCCAAGTCCCTGAGCCCCCTCACGCCCACCCTGGGGGTGAGCCCAGAGCTCTCACCTGCTGCAGGGCCGCATTCTGACGCATGTACTCCTCGTGCAGCTTCTCCACCAGGTTCTGCACCATGCTGGGCTGGACGTGGAGCAGGATGTCCCACCAGTCGTAGCCAGTCACCATGCAGTACTCCAGCAGGAACAGCAAGTGCCGCAGGGACATGTTCATGTCCAGCACGTGGCCCATGGAGGGGGAGATGCGGAGCATGCTCAGCTTGAAGGGAGGAACCAAAGGGAAACTGGCTTCAGGAGTGGGCTTGAAATCATCCCACAAACCCACAACACAACAGGAGACTCAATGAAGTTCAATCTTGAACTAATGACAGTTTCTGCACTGACGGGATACATCCCTTTCCAATACAGATCTCACAGCTGGAACTCCCAGTGTTTTCTGAGCAATCCTCAGAGAGCCGGGTGAGAAATAACCCCACCATAAGAGAGCACTAACCTTCCCATGACTGTCCACACCAGCCAGAGCCAGCGATGTCCAGGAGAGCTGCATGGCCTTGAAGTGCACCAGGGGCCCTGCGGTGCGAGGGCGCTTGAGGGCCGGCTCGTCCACAGGACGCTGCGAGGAGGAGCCGTAGAACACGGCCATCATCTGCAGGGACAGCCGGTGCACGATGTGGACACTGCCATCGTGGAAAGCCAAGGCCAGGCCTGGGGACAGGAGACAAGCAGGGCTGAGCAAGCAGCTCCTCCCAAAATGGCAGAGCCCTCACACAAAGCAGTGGCCACCACTGAAGCCTATGGAGAAGGCAAAAGGCTGGGGGCTCACAGCCTTTCACAGCTTCTTCCCACACTGGGATGGGGAGGACATCCCATTTGAAAGTTTTCCTTCACCATTCCATGTGCTTTACTTCAGCTACAGCAGAAGTGGTGAAATTCCGGCCAAAAGCCACATGTTTAGGACAAAGACAACACGAACTCCTTACCCAGTCCAGGGAAGAACTTGGTGTCGTTTGCCACCTTCAGGTCGGTGTTGGTCAGAGAGATTGGCAGCTTTGGCAGCGCCACGGCCGACACTCTGTCCAGGTCGTTGGTGGCAGACAGGATCCGCCACTTCAGGATCATGGGCTGCTTGTCTCCCACTTGGGAAAAAGAGCAAATGAGTGAGAATTTTGTCCCAGAGAGATCAGAAAATCCACCCCCCATTTCTGCCCACACTCCCCAACCAAGCAGGATCACAGATCAGGCAATGGTATATTTCCCATATATTTCCAGTATGTTTCCCTCATATTTGCCTGGTTTTTTTTCCTGAATTATACAAACAACATGTTTTGCCAAATCTCTCTTGATGGGAAGCTCTGCTGCGGGTGATTAAGATCTTTATACACAATAATCCTTTATATTTCACCAAACAAACTGCCCCGATTAATTCTGTTCTATCTGAGATCAGGTGGAGCCCAGGCAGCCGGGGCAGGGGATTAATCCAGCTCTGCTGCTTGATCCCGGTCCTTTGGGAGCCTTTGCTCCACTGGCGGCAGGAAGGGAGGCCGTGCAGCAAAACACAGAAAACGTCTTTTATGAAGTGAAAGCAACAACCAAACCCTTTCCTGGAAACAGCAAGTTGCTGCCTATGATTGCAAACAGACAGAAAAGACTGAGAACACCTGAAAATAAACACAAGATTCTGAATAATCCCATATATGGGATAATGGATGTGAGAAACTGCTGCTTTTTCCCTCAGACCAAGCTCCTGTTCTTGAGAGTCCCCAGTGCAGACACTTACCCACAGGAGAGATTTGCTGGAAGATGTTGTTGACAGGCAGGCCCTCCTTCCTAAGGGACCAGCACTCCACAATGCTGTTGTTTTGGTTGGAAGCACAAAGCAATACCTGAGGAACAGAGCCCCCCACCACAAGCGTCACAACAGGGAGAATACTGCCCTGGTCATTCCCACCCTCCATTTCCAGGGTCCTGCTCCTACTCAGGTAATGCTCCACCAGCAAAAAGCACAGAATCAAATCAGTGGGAGGTGATGGTAAGGTCCCTAACTCCAGCTGCACCAGCAGCACTTCCTAGAAGGGCAACTAGGAATACCAGAGGTATTGGAAGACAAGCTGGTCACCTCCAGACCCTCTGAGGAAGGCCAGGTGGAGCAAAGAGCAGCTGCCCACCTGCTCTGACATGTCCCGAGCCAGGAATTTCAGGTGGGTGATGGCCGGGTACTTGTCCTTGCGCGCGGGGTCGGTGGTGCAGCGCATGAAGAGGGACGGCAGGATCTCGGTGTCGATCTTGCACTTCTCGTTCACCACGCTGACGCAGACCTTGTAGAACTGCACGGGGGACGTGCTGCTGCCGTCGGACGTGGCCACCACGATGTTGCCCCCGCCCGTGAAGGCGACGTCGGCCAAGGCCACGCGGCAGCGGAGGCGGCACAGGCTCTCGGTGGCCGTCAGCACCTGCCCGTTGGGCTTGAGGAGGGACACGGTGACCAGCCCGCTGATGGTCACGGCAATCCAGCCCTCCATGGGCTTCCCGCCGAACAGCGTCAGCGACGGGGAGAATTTCACCCGGGAAAACTTCTCGCCGAAGTTCGAGGCTCCGGACTGTAACAAAGGTCAACAAAAGGTAGGTGTTTGCAGCCCCAAAATTTGTGCCTGTGGAGCTCTCCTCGTGGGAGAGGGGCAGGATTTATGTGGGAGACCTCAGGGGTTAAAAAAACACAAGCAGGCAACTTGTGCTTGGCAGCTTGGGGCTTTCAGAATCACACAAACAAGGAGCTCATCTCCATGTCCAAATCCCCGGATTGAACCTCGACACTCTGAATTACCACTGGTAAGGAAAGAACTGCTCTATCTCCATGTTCCTGCCTAGAACTGAGGTACCACGCTAAGGGAGACACATTTGAAACACCAAGACAAACAAGGCTCCAACCCCCCCTCAGAATTCAGCAGGAACCAGGAATCTGACTTCTCTTTGACTGGAAAAACTCCCCAAGGCCAACAAGAGAGCCCAGAGCATGGAACACAGGCAGGATCCTGAGTTCTTTGCCAAGACCTGAGCCAGAGTTCCAGCCCAGATCCCTCACAATGCTGAGACAAACCTTCTCCACGTGCAGTGCTAGTTTGACACCGTTGTGCAGCCAGGACAGGGCTACCACCGGGTCCCCCTCCACCACGCTGCCCACCGTGTTCTCCCAGCTGTTGGCCAGGTGATCTGTCATGCTCCAGCACTTGATGTGGCCATCAGCATCTGCCGAGAGCAGCCTGGAGCCTGTGACAATGACACTGCATGAGAACAGGGGGAACAGCCAAAGCCCCACAAGGAATCACATCCCATCGGTTTGGGACATGCACGGCATGGGTGGGACACAGTGTCAATGAGGAGGGATCCCAGCCCACCTGACTGATCCCACTCCAAACACGTGATGACTTCAGTGTGGCCCGAGTTCACAGAGTAGACGTCCCAGGGGTGCTCAGTGTCAATGATATGGACCATGTGGGTGAGATCTGTGTGAACAGAGAAGTGACTCCCTGTCCACTGTCATTGTTTCTGAGCCTCAGAGCCTCAGCTGATGCAGGGAAAACACAAAATGGTTTGGGGTAGTGTAGAAACTTTGCTGGGAATTCAGTCCTGGTTTATGGGAAACCCACTCCCCGGGAACAAACGCGTGTTAGACACTGCCAGAGGCTGAGGGACAGAAGGAAAAGTAGGAGAAGCAGCCAGGAGCTGTCAGGGGCAGGGCAGAGCTCCGGCCCAGTGGATCCTGGACTTTCCCAAGAGCACCAGGAGCTTCCAGGAGAGACTTCCCAAGGGGCACGCCGTACCTTTCTCCTCCTCATTGCGGAGGTCGGTGGTGAAGGCGATGAGGTTGCGGCAGGACCAGGCGCACACGAGGGGGATGGAGGGGCAGTGGTTGCTCTTGGGTTTCTTCTCCCACTCGCACACGTAGGCCAGGTCCATCCCGCCGGCCCGGCCCCGGAGGGGACACGGGACAGCCTCGGTCCTGCCTGGGGGCGACACAAGGCCGGTCACACCGGGAACAGAACGTACGACCCGCAAGGACTCCAGCCCCAGCGGCCACGGGGAGGGTACAGCCCCCGGGACACCGGTGGGGACAGCCCAGCACCGGGAGAGACCCCGGCGGTCCCGGGAGGAGGCGGAGGGAGCGCTCCGCGGGTACCGACCCTACGACGGACGGGAGGATCCCGGCGACGGACTCGGGGTGAACAAGGGGAGCTGTTAGAGGTTCCCAGGACTCGCGGGAAAGTCACGGAAGGGGCCCGGGGCTGTCACAGGAGGTTGGTTCCCCGGGGATCCCGGTCCGGCCTCACTCACCGGCGCCCGCCGCCGCCCGCCGCTCCCAGGACCCCGGCGCCTCCGGGGGCTGCCCGTCCCATGCCTGAGCCGCGCGCTCAGGCACCGCCGCGGCCACCCTCAGAGAGCCGCTCAGAGGCTCTAATTAGCATAACAAACTACCCAGAATCCACCGGGTAAAAATAACAAATATAAGCGGCAGATTTCGGACATTTTCTGGAAATCCAAGGAAAATGAGAGGGTGAAAGATTGAGAAATACTTGGGAGGACTCATTGTGTGTTCAGTATGGAGCCACGCCACAGTCACCCTATCCTGATTATATCACCTTTCTAAGCCTTTAAATACTGCGGCGGGTGGAGTTAGATTCGTGCTCGCTTCGGCAGCACATATACTAAAATTGGAACGATACAGAGAAGATTAGCATGGCCCCTGCGCAAGGATGACACGCAAATTCGTGAAGCGTTCCATATTTTTCGCACCTCCCCGCACCCACCTTTTGCAGCCCGTGCCGAACCGGCTGCCCCACGACCCCCCGCCCACACACACCCTCCCTGTCCACCCCATCGCAATGGAGAGACAGAGCCGGAGGAGGGGAGCACCGTCTTTATTGTTCCTGAAAGCGCCCGTACCCGAGTCACACCAGCAAAGGAGGCGCGAGGGGCACCCTTGGGTCTGGGGGGGTCCCCGCGGTTAATGGCAGTCGGTGTCGTCATGGGACAGAGCAAAGATCCCCAGGGCACACCCTGCGAGCAACCCTTGGCACATGCCAGGGACACGGGGGAACACGGAGAGACCCCCTAAAATGCCCCATGTGCCCCCACGGCAGCTGTGGGCAAGCAGAGAGGGCTGCCCCCTCCAGCACACACACACACACACACACACACGTAAATATACACACACGTGATAAAAAAAACAAAAGCTATATTACACTTAAAAACAGCCCCGCGGTGCGGGCAGGGCACAGGGTGCGGGGCAAAAGTACCCGGAGCTCCCCACACCCCTCCCTGCCCGAGGGGGCCGAGCCCCGCTGGACACGCCGTGGGCACGGGGCTGCGGGTGCCGGAACGCGGCAGCCCCCAGGCTCTTCCGCCGGCTCAGCGATTGCTCAGCAGCCGCCAGGAGCTGTTTCACCGCAGAAAAATCTGGACCGAAATCACCCCACGAGCGTCAGCGCCAGAGGTGGGGTGGGGGGGGAGAGGTTGGCCCCGCCTGATTATTTTTTTTAAAAACACCTGGGTTATAAATAGACACACAAACAATTCCGAGAGGGCTGCGCGGGGAGCGGGGCGGGCGGGAGGCACCTGCGCCTCACCCGCAGCGATGTCGGGCACGGCCACGCTGCCCGCGCCCGTCCCAGCGCACCGAAGGGCACGGCCACAACCCTCGGCTCTGCCCCGCCAGTCACCGGCTGCTGGAGCAGGGGAAGGGCCGAGGGTCCGAGGGCTGCAGGGCCGGGAGAGGCTGCAGCAGACACAGGAGGGGCAGGGCAGCTGTCGGGGCATCAGCTCATCTGCCCCAGGTAGTCTGAGAGCAGCAGCTCGGGCGGCAGGAACACGCGGTGTTTGTTGCTCACTTTCATCTGACGTTTCCCTTCGATGTCCGAACCTGCGGGTGGGACGGAGCGCTCAGCACACCCCTGTTCCTCCCTCGGGGGGTCTCCAACACGGCGCTCCCAGCCCAGCCACCGCCCTCTCCTCCTCCCTGGGGCTCGTGGTGAGAGCAGGCTCCCTTGTGCTCTGTCCCCTCCGTCCCCAGGCGAGTCCCTGCCGGCACCACGGGCTCGCTCCCCATCATTAGCGCTCTCAGGCTGTTCGCAACAAGCGGCTCCTAATGAAACGATGGATCAGGAGCGATGGATCCTGATGCCTTCCCTTCCTTGGCAACAAAACCTTCTGGGGACGCCCAGGGCAGCACGAGAGCACGGCTGCTCCTTGGGAGGAGGAAGCAGCTGCAGGAGAGGGAACCCCGCGAGCATTTTCTTGCTTTGGACCACCCAAATTTCCCATCAGAGCTGGGTCCGGCCGACCCCCGGGTGTGCGGCTGCAGCCAGCGCTGGTGACCACGGCCGGGGCTGCCGAGGGAGCTCCGGGCAGCGGTGGTGAGGAAGCAGGAGGGGGTGGGGACCGCGGGGTTATCTGAGAGCCCCAGGGCGAGGTGGGGCCGGGAGAAGGAAGGGAGGAAAAGGCTGAGCTGGAGAGGAGAGATAGTGATGGAGGGGAAGGGAGGAAAAACAAAAACAAAATCAAAATCAAAACTAAAAACAAGCAGACACACGGCTCTTACTGGCAGAGACGAGATCCATGTACTGGCAGAGTGCGTGGAGCAGGAGCCGCTCAAAGCTGGGGGAGAGGGAACAGGGTTAGACACACCCTGACCAGTTTGTCCCACGGGCTGCTCTGCCCTCCATCCTCCCAGGGACCCACAGAGCAGATGGGGAGCAGAAGGTGCCACAAGCCCCTGCGCAGGGAACCCCAGGTGCCTCCCTCCCCCTGGGTTCCATAGGGATCAGGCCAGGTGGATGTAGCCAGGTGGAGACCCAGGCCCAGCTGAGAGGGGTCTCCTGTGTTCCCAAAGCCTCTCTGCACCCTGGGGCAACCCTGGGACACAGGGAACCCCAGAAGACCTCAAGATGGGGAAATACCTGTTGTCCATCAGTGCTGTGTAGACGGAGTGGGGAGTGACAGAGAAGAAGGCCAGCAGCTCCTCCTCCAGCCCCTCCAGCGTCCCCTGTGAGGAGAGGCAGGGGCTCAGCGAGGAAGGGGCAGTGGGGGCACAGCCCTGGCACAACTGACTCCCTAGGATTTACTGCCAGCAGCTCCCGGGCAAGTTCTCTGGATTGGAGACAGCAGGGAAAGGAGGCATCTCCCATCTCCAGCCCCCAAGGCAGGGAAGAATCCAACTCCTGCCAACTCCACACTGTGTGTGCCAAGGGCTGGCACCATCCCTCGTGTTCACAGCAGCCAGGGGAGCCTTGTGCCTCCCGACAGTGTTCTGCTGGTCTCCAAAGCACCGTGACCCCAGAGACGAGCAGCACACACATCTCATTTGAAGACAAACAAGCCAGTGGGCAGGAGCAGCCCAGGCTGCATTTAGAGGCTCTAATTAACACCAGGAAAACAAACAGAGCCCCACAGAGCAGAGGGAGCAGAGTGCCAGCACCCCCAGGGCTGGTAGAGCAAGTGTTTGGGCAGGCAGTGCAGGGCTGCACTCCCCTCTCTCCTTCCTGCTCAGCAGTTGGTGCACTTTTACCCCCTTTCAAAATACATTGGAATTCCCCAAATAGCCTTGTGTGGGCCACCGTGAAGACCCCAAAGGCCCCCATGCACAAACATGCCCAGTTTCACCTGTCACCTGCTGCTCATTGCACAGAGACTGGGAAACAACCACTAAAAAAAAGCCCTGTAACTGCCAGAAAAATCTGAACTGAGCCAGGAAAACCCATCTGCTGTGAGCAACCATCTGTGTGTCTGCAACCAGCCACCACTGCGGGGTCACACGAGCACTGGAGCACGTCCCCAGGAGCTCCTCTGAAATTTGGGACTGCCCTGCACAAGGTCAGGGCACAGCTCTGGGGACATGGCTGTGGAGGGACCCCTGCCAGCCCCAGCCCTGCTGTCCCCAGGCTCCCAGCTCACCATGGGGATCCGGCCCCGCTTCAGGGTGGCGCGCAGGCGGCGGCTGATGCGTTGGAAGCACTCCTGGGGGGTGTAGGCTGGGAGCTCTGGAGAAGGGAGAAGGCATTCAGACACGGCTCACAGCTCCAGAGCCTGCAGTGTCCCCCCAGGTGCCCTGCAGGGCCCCCTGGCCACTCCCTTCAGAGTCACCCCTAAAACAGCAACACCCTCCCCAGCACAGGAGGTTTGGGGGTGCAGAGATCTGAGGGTGTGACATTGGGGGAATGGCTGCTGTGCACGTTGTCCCAGCCACTTCTGGCTCCCACAAACCCTCCCTGGTCCATGGTGGAGGTCTGCAGGCATAACCCCCCCACTGCCACACCCATGGGGTGGGCTCAGGCATCCCCTGGCCCCACCATTAACAGAGAGTGGGTGCAGCCCTCAAGGAAGGTCACCCTTCCCAGAATGTACACAAGGAAGGAAAGGGTGAGGCTGTCCCCACCCTGCGTCCCCTCCCAGCACCTTTCCACTTGTCTTCATTCTTGACAGGCAGCTTCCTCCTGTGCTTCTTCCTGGTCTCCTCCTCCAGGTAGAGAAGGACCCGCTCCTGCTCTTCTCCCGACCGGTTCATGAAGTCGTTCCAGATCTGACAAAAGAAGCCACCAAGCCCCACTACAGAGGTCTGTGGGGAGCACCTGGCAGTGCAGGGCCACCCAGAGCCCCTCCCCACACACCATGAGCCCCCTCCTCACCTACTTGCCCCCAGGGATGGCCCTGAGTGACACGCCGGGGAGAGGCCACATTTCAAAACACCCGGTTACAGGGCCAGCGTGAGGCAACAGAGGTTTGGCAAGGGGCTTGTGCCAGAGGAAATGCTGCAGCTCACCAGGCACCTGCTGCTCTGCAGGCACAACTCTCCATGAGAGGATCTGCCTGGAGATTCCTCCAACCCATGGATTGAGGGCCCCAGGACCCCATCACTCCCCGGCACACACGGCAGCAGCAGATCCAACAAATCTCAGCCTGACACCAGACCAGGCAGAAGCTGAGGTGCAGCAGCTCAGGCCAGGGAGACAGAGGGATGGAGGAGTGAAGTACAAGCGTGACATGCCATGCCAGTGAGCCCCAAGCCGGCAGGTGGCTGTACCCACCTCCACATAGGTCTCATTATTACAGGCTTCAGTAAAGATGCTGGGGGTGGCCGAGTGGGTGGGCTCTCCCTCATCACTCCCGCAGTCATCCTGCTCCAGAAGTGTCATCAAGTAGCGAGCTGGGGGGAAGAGCAAAGCCTGAGAGGGGAGGAAGCACCTCCAGAGAGGCCCCTTGCCCTCAGTACATCCCCCCATGCCACACAGCTCAGGGGAGGTTGTCCTTGCCCTGGGGAAGAGACCCTGCCCTGGTCCTTACTGTTCTCCAGCCTCTGGAGGCTCTTGCGGCCCTTGGCCCTCGGGATGAGGTCGGAGTTGCGGATGGCCTTGTTGATGTAATACTGCTTCCTCTTGGACGGGGAGAACCGCTTGGACGGGGAGTCCTCCAGCAGGGGCAGGCAGTCCTCGATCCTCCTGCAGGGACACAGAGGGAGGGATGAGCCCACCTGAGGGACTGGGGCAGCTACAGCAGCGTGAGCGCAGGGGAAGATGGGGCATCAGAGCATCAACCCCGTTGTTACTGCAACTGGCACCGCATCCTCCCATGGAGTCTGTCCCCCTTGGGTCACTGCCACCTCCAAGGGCTGGCTCTGCTCAAAGCAGCTGTGTGTCAGCACTGGAAGGGCCAGGTAATTAGCCTAGGTAATTAACCTGGGTAATTAACTATGCCAGACATGAAGCAAAACGACGGATCCGTGGTTTGGATGGATGGAAAAAAAAATGGATCCATTCGTGCTGGGCCCCTGCTGCACCTCATGCTCACCATCATCCTGATCAGACTGGCAGAGGCCCTGCCATCCCTTATTGAGGGCAGCAGGAACATCACCCCAGCCACGGCACTGCCAGCTCCTGGGGGCACCCAAAGGTGCTCAGCCTCTGCTCACAACGTGGTCAGGGCGTTGTTTAGTCACAGACACAACTTAGGAATGACCATAAAACTGAAGCATTTTATGGGAGAATGACGCCACAGGATGAGCGAGCAGCTTGCCGGGTGCTGAACGCAACTCCTTGGGTTTGAAAGTTTACTAAACACCAAAGACAGGAAGTTTCACTGCCTTCTCTTGCGAAGGAGCTTCCCCTCACGGTTGTGTGGGTTTCCTTTAGTGCAGCAGAAGGTGGAGGAGAAAATCAACAACTCCAAAACAACCCCCAGGACTGTCCATCCAGGACGAGGAGCTGCAGCACGGCTGCCCAGAGTGACAGCTGTTTCACTGCCACGGCAGCACCACGACCTTGCTCCATCCACAGGGCCATATCCCTGCTGTGTCCCCTCCTTTCCAACATTCTGGGGCTCATGGGAGCCCCAGTCCTGCAATCAGGTCCTGACAGAGCTGATCTGAGCCCAGGGCAGAGCAGGTTGTGCTGTCCGATTGCAGCCTGGGCCAACAGCCAACTGCTCATCCTCACCAAAACCTTGATTTTTTTTCCTTTTGCCTGCGTGGGAGCAGTGATACAGTCTTGCCTGCTGGGGGGGGTTAAAAAAACAACCACCCCCTTCCAAGCTCGAGAGAAAACCGAGGCAAAGGTGGGCCTGGAAAGAATAAAAGAGGCTCAGGTATCAAGGCAATGCCCAGAGGATGGGTGGGGAGCAGTAACCCAACCTGCCACAGGGAGCAACCAGGGCTGGTGGATCAAGTTGTGATACAAAGATGGTTACAAAAACCTGAATAAACAGAAGGAGTCACCTTACGCTGGCCCCAGCTCGAGGGTTTGAGTACACAGCTGCAAGCCCGGCACTCCCTGGAGCCAGCACGGCCCCGGAAAGAGATGTCAAAAACCAGTGTCAGCAGGGTGGGAGCACCCCTGGGCAGCCAGGACCCCCAGAGCCCCGTGGCTGGGAGGCCAACAGGCTGAGCCCCACTCAATTCTCTTCCTGAAGCCTCCAGGGCTGTTTGTGTCTGCCCTGGCACCCAGCACTGCCACGTCTGCCCTGGCATTGCCACCTCCACCCAGTGCCAACCTGGAGGTTCACAGGGGACAGTGACCTTGGGCTAGTGCCCGGTGTTGGACAAGCACCCTCTGAGTCAGGGTCCTGCCCCAGGCAGCTGGGCCAGGCGGAGAAGAGACCCCAGGAGAGGTCGTTCCTGGGGGATCACAGCAAACCATAACCCCAGGGCAGCTCCGGTGACACCACAGTACAGACAGATTCGTGGCTTCTCCTCCACGTCCTATTTCCAGGCAGGGAACGCGCCTGGAAGAGGAACTTGTTCTCTGTCGGGGGATTTCTGACCTATTCCTGGCATTTACCCTTTGGCAGCAGAACGCGGCAGGGACCCGCAGAGCAAAGTCGCCGCGGGACAGCCGTGGCTGTCGGGGACAGGGACAGCTCCGTCCCGCAGGGTCCCGAGTCCCCGGTACACCCGTGCGGGAACGGGGGCTCCAGCCCACCCCCGGCATCACCAGGGATCCCGGCCCGGGTCGCCAGCCCCGGTGACCGGGAGCACCGTGACCTCGACGGGATAAACACTAATTACGAGGTTCATTATCCCGATCCCAGCTCCGCTGTGACATCGCCCCCGGGGCCGGGGAGCTGGGGACGGGCTGTCCCGGGAGGCGCCGCCGCCGCTCCCCCGCCCGCACTGACAGCCCGGGGGGCTCCTGCCCGGCCCGACCGCCCCACGGCCCGCCCGGTCCCGGGCCCGCACTCACGGGAACGGCTCCTCGGGGCCCGCGCCGCCCCGCAGCACCACCATGGCCCGCTGAGACTGGGATCGGGATCGGGACGGAGACCAGAACCGGGACCGGGATCTCCCTCCGCCTCCTCCACCCCCGGCCCGCACCGGCGGCACCGGGCCCGCTACCGCCCGCGGGAAGTGACGTCACGGGGGCGGGAGCACGGGAGCCCCGCCCCGGGCGTCGCGGGAGGTGGGGCACGGGGGGATGCTTCGGGGAGCCCCTGGAACCGGGGCTCGATGGCTGCCGGACCCCATTAACCCGCGTGAATCCCTGTTGTGCCCCGTTACCCTCCCCATTAATCCCCGTGAACCTCCACTTAACCTCCGTTAGAGCCCCGTTAACCTCCATTAACCTCCTCCGTTAAACCCCCTGTTGCCCCCCGTTAACCGCCCCTCACTCCGCTGCTCTACCGGGGCCCCCGCCTCGCACGGCGCCATTCTCCCGCCCGTCCGCGAGGCGGCGCTGCGACCG
>VZSR01000386.1:1193912-1208920 GCA_013398615.1 Brachypodius melanocephalos
CCTCTCCATGTTGGGGGCGGCCGTCTCTCCCCGTTCTCGGGACCAGGGCTCATTCGGGCCCCGCCGCCTCCGTGCCCGGTCCTTCTGAAGTCCGCCGGAGCCACGTGCCGCCGGGAGCGGGGCCGGGCTCGGTTTCGGGGATGGGACTCCTGCCCGCCTGGGGGTCCCTCCCACGGCGTCCCCAGCCCCTCCATCTCCGGGGATGGCACCCACCGGTCCCGGCTTCCCTGTCCCTCTCATCTTCCTCACTCAGCCTTCACGACGCCCCCGGAGCCCTTCCCGGCAGTGCCGGGAGCCTGCCTGGGGGTGTTCGGCCGCGGCCAGCCCAACCCCGGTGTCGGTGGCACAAAGGCCCGTCCGTCACACCCCCGCTGCCTATTTTTAGCCGCTGTCGCTCCCAAGCACCTGCCCTAGGGACGCGAGTGACGCCGCCCCGAATCCCTCGCGGGACCCCCGTCACCGCCCCACGGAGGGGACGCACCGAGCCCTGTGGCCCCGAGCGGCCAGAGGGACAAAGGGGCACGGCTCAAGGTCACCGTGGCCGCCGGGCCAGGGTGCCACGGGGCCCCGGCTCTGTGGCCTCACCGCTCCGGCTTCCCTGTGGATAAGTGGCAGCGTGGCTCCGGCGCGGCCACGGCCCGCGGTACTCGAGGAGGCAGCTCCACACCTGGTGCTGGCACCGAGTCACGGGGGGAGTCGTGTCCAGGCAGAGCCACAGCGGCGGCGAGGAGCACGTGCCCGGCTCGGTGTGGCTCCGGTTCGCTCGTGGATGGCGCAGGGGACGGGGTTCGGGTGCGGTGCGGGGCAGGAGCGCGGTCACGGCTTGGTGAGCGGCGGCTCCGGTGCGGGGAGTGCCCCTGCCGCGACCTCTCCTCCGTGGGGGCGAGAGGGCGATGATCAGAATAGAGGAGAGGAAACTGAGGCACGGGCAGTGCTAGCCCGTTTGTGCCGCGCCGCTGCCGGCTCCCGGTGGAGGCGGTGGCTGCTGAGGTGCCGTGGCGGTGGCGACGTGTCCGTCTATAGCGTGAGCCGGGCCGGGAGCGGATGCAGCCGCGGCGAGGCGTGGGGGAAGCGGCTCCCGCCCGATCGGCCGCGGCCCCGGCCCACACTGGCAGCAGGTTCCTCTTTCCAGAATGCGCGGGATCGTGGTGTAGCTGCCGGTCCCTACGCGCTGCCGGCTGTCCTGGCCCCGCAGCCCCTGGGTCCGGCCCCATGGTCAGTCCCCGTGAGGGTCCTGGCATGTGTGCGCTGCACGGGCCCCCCCGGGCAGCTGGAACGGGATTTGCCCGTACACGGCACCACCGCGGTGCTGCGGTGAGCTCCCTCCCTGCCCTCAGTGCAGGCGAGGTCACAACTGGGAACTGGCCAGCCGCAGGGGCTGCTGGCCACACCGGGGCTTGAGAGCTCAGTGCTAGAAGGGGTTCAGACCAAGGTGCTGGAGCATGGAGGTTCTGCAGGACCCAGCTGTAATGTGCTGGTCCCCTCAGTGTTTTCCAGTGGGGCAAAGCAGAGACGAGCTGCTAGCAGCCTCATGTTGCCTCAGAGGGCCCCCAGGGAAGGGGAGCAAGGGGGCTCTGGGGGCGGTTGGCAGAGCCTGTTTGCCAGGGTTTCAAGGCTCTGCCGGTCCATCCCCTGGGATCTGCCCTGGGGTGCTTTGGGACCCCTCCACTGTACAGTGCAGACCCCACGCCCCAGTGCCATCACTATGAGCCCAGTGGTCCCCATGCTGTTTGTCCCTGGTGGGAATGTGCCTTGTCCCCTGTGGGGGACCCGGTGGACGTCTCTCCCCAGGGCCTGTTATCTGCGGGCGCGGGTCCACCGGTATCCGCTGCGGCCGGGCAGGGCTATCGGGTCTGGCAGGCCCCTTCCCCCTTCAGCAGCAGGCCCGGCCGCCCTATCTCATTAGCTCGAGATTAATGAGGCTCCTGCGCTGTCTTTAACTCCTTCCTGCTCACCAACTCCTGCCCACAGCTCCAGTGACCCTCTGCTCTACTTCTCCCACAGGTTTGCGCTGACGCCTGCCGGACACTGACCCTGCTGAGGATTAGGGACACCGACCGTGAGCAGGGGACCCTGAGGCTGCCGCCCCCAGAAAGTGCCAGGTCTGCAAGGGAAGGGGTGATGCGCCGTGCTGCAGCTGCTGCCTGCTGAGCCTGAGAAGGAGTTTTGGAGTCTGCCTGGGACACTCCCTCCAACAACAGCAGCACCTCAATCCCAACGGGCAGCACCGAGCCTGTGACACGCCGTAGCCCTCAAGCTACGGGGCCAAGCCCGAGAGGGGTCGAGGGGCACATCATTCTTTCCTGACCCGGTGTCAATTCCTGCCCTGACACCCCGACGGCACTGCCCTCACCCCTCGGCAGCCCCCTCCAGGGCTGCCCCCCCCGGCGCTGCCCAGCTTTGGCCCCCAGCCCCGCTGGAGCGCGGCAGCCTGCCGGGCGCTGCCCCCCGGGCACTGCCCCCTGGGTGCATCGCCCCTCGGCCCCCCGGGGACCCCCCGCCTGCCAGCAGAGCCATGAAGCTGCAGGCGGTGATGGAGAACCTGCAGCGGCAGCAGCGCGCACGGCTGCAGCAGGCGCTGGAAGCGCGGCAGCAGGAGCAGCAGCAGCAACCACTGCGCTCCACGTCCCCCCCGGCACAGCCCTCACAGCCCCCGGGGTTGCCCCCTGCCAGCACCCCAGCCCGGGGCCGTGGGCAGGATCCAGCCCCGGCGCCCTCGGAGGAGGGAGCAGAGCCTGAGAGCGCGCACATCCAGCGGGCACAGATGGCCGCCCTGGCTGCCATGCGGGCGGCTGCCGCTGGCCTCAGCCACTCGCCCAGCCCGGGGCTGTCGGACGAGAGCCAGGCCTCCGAAGAGGAGGAAGAGGAGGAGCGCGGCGAGGAGGAGGAAGATGGTGGCGGGTACCAGCAGGAGATGGGCTCCGAGGAGGAGGAGGACCTGTGAGTATACTTGGGCAGCTCTCATGGGTTTGAGGAAGGGGCAGGGAAGTGGCACAACACTGGTGGGTTTGGGCACAGAGTGCTGGGAAGGCTGTGGCTTGGGGCAGGTTGTGGATTAGAGTTATTGGGATATTTCAGAGCAGGAGGTGCTGAGAGCAGCAGCTCGGCTCTGTGGCTGTGATTCCTCACGCTGGGTTGGCACATCCCATCTCTGCTCAGCAGCCACGTGGGGCTGTGACAGAGGACCCCAGGCTGGCGTTAAATTATGCAGGACCCTTGGCTGCCTCCAGCGTGTATCCTCTCAGGGCAGGGCCAGGCCAGCAGCCATCTGGCAGAGCTCTGTAACAGCGGTGTTCCTGGGATACCGAGGGCTGGCCATGCCCTGCAGAACTGTCCCCACCAATGGGCTGTACTGGGGCTCCACTGTGTGCTGGGTGGGTGGACCCAGCCCCGCAGCTGGGGAGGGCCTGTGGGGCGGGCAGGAGAGAGGGGTGGGCTTTGGGAACCAGCATGGGACCAAACCTCTCCTCTCCCCGCCATTCCAGAAAGGGCAAATGGGATGAAGATGACTTTGAAGAGGACCTGGGTGAGGAGGAAGAGGAAGAAGAAGAGGAGGAGGAAGAGGAAGACTATGAGGAAGAAGAAGACATGGGAGAGGAAGGGCTCAGCTCAGCAGAGGCGGTGCGGGCGGGTGCAGGATCCCTGCTGCTCCGCAAGCCTCCAGCACCCCAGCACTACCGCGGGGAGCCACCACGGCTGCCAGGGGGTCAGGAGCGGCTACCCCCCAGCCTGGGCCACACTCAGCCCCCACCACCGGCACCTGACCACGGTGACTGGACCTACGAGGAGCAGTTCAAGCAGGTAGGTGCCCGCTGAGACACACGCGTCCCTGCTGTGCCATCCCTCTCCCTGCTCCCGTGCACCCGTGTGTCCTCGCGAGTGTGGGGAGATGCCTCTGGCAGTGCCGCCTCCAGCAGTGTTCTCAGATCCAGCTGCTGTTGTCATTAGGAATGCGTGGGATTTCTCTGAGGTTTTAGTGCTGGGCTCAGTCTCGTCCCCTCCCTGGTTGGGTGACTCTGAGTGGATCCTGTGTCCGGGTTATTCTGGCACAGGCAGACAGCGCGATTGGGTTTGCTGCAGCCATCTGGGAGGATTCTTACTGAAAATTATGAAAAATTCACCCCAAACTTGCAAATCTGACAGCTCTCTTGGTTTTGCTCTTCTCCACTCTCCCCAAGCCATTTTCCATGGGGACATGTCTGTCTCCCATCACCGTCACTACAGAGGTGATGCCTGGCAGGACAGCTCCCGCTCCATGGATGCTTGGTGGGGGGCAGAGCTGCCCCACTTCTGCTGCCAAAATGCCATGAAAAAGTGAAAGCAGGGAGAAAGCCCCTGGCTGCCCCCTTTGTTGCCTTCCCCAGGCAACAAGGCCAGCATGCTCCCACGTTCCCGGCACCGGAGCTGGCTGCAGTCTGCTCTCGTTGATAGAAGAAAACGTGCTGCAGCCGGGGCTCCCCAGGGGCTGCCCGGCACCTTTGATGTGTGTTTAAATACAGTGGAGTTTGGGGCTGGGGGAAGGGGCAGGACCAGCAGCAGCAGATGGGACCCAGATGGAGCGGCCAGGGCGTGGTGGCCTTTCAGGAGAGATACGACCACCTCTGCCCCTTCACCTTCAAGAAGCTGTCACATCCTTTCCGAAATGGGGGGCTGTTGGGATCTGCCGATACATCTGGATGTGGGCAGGCTCAGAACAGGGCTGGTGGAGGGAGCACCAGCAAGCACGGAGCATGTGGCCATCCTCCTGGCACTGCCCGGTTGTGGTGGTAGAGGGATGCTTCTGTCCAGCTGTAGGAATGGAAGGATGCTCCTACCCTGCGCATCCCTCGTGCCGCTGCACCCAAGCCACCTTCTCTTCTTGTGGTTTCTCTCTCTTGTGCTTCCTGCCGCTGGGGAGCGAGGGGCCAGGGCCGTGAACTCGTAGCTGCGAAAAGGCTTTTCAATACCGCAGCTCTGATCTTCCTGTTTGTCAGCGTGTTGGTGCCGTAGTCCAGGCCATAACCTCTGCCAGGTCCCCTATCACATCCACAACAGTTGGGAACAGCAGCCCCGTTCCCAGCGCTTCCCCTGCCCCCAAAAGCCATGCCCCCTCTCCCTGAGCATTCCCCCTCCCTCCATGTCACTTCCCATGGTCACTGGGAAGAGCCCAGCTCGGTGGTGAATTGTGGAAGCAGCCGGAGGGGGTTGAAAAGCCTCTGTGGGCGGAGGAGCGGAGGCGACGCACCGAGCCCGGAGAGGCTTTCCCCGGCACGTCAGCCCGTGCGACCGCGCTTGGATCGCGGCCGCTGGACCGGGGCCAGGGGGTTGCTGGCGCAGCCGGTGCTGGCCGGGAGCTCCTCCTGGCTGGCCTCCAGCGCGTGCCGCCGGGCTCCATCCCAGCCCAGCTGGCGCGGCCTGGGAAGGAGCAGCAGGAATGTAAACAGCGAGGGCAGCACGGGGCAGGGGATGCCGTACCCCATCCCCGCTCCTCGCTGGGGCGGAGGCGCCTTAGGGGGAGCCTCGGCAGCTCCGGGATGCCGGGCCGCAGCAGGGTTCCTGTGTGGGTGAGCCAGCAGGGACGTGGTGATGTGCGTGGCTGTGCCGGTGTTCTGCCTGCCTGCTCTGTGAGGGATGGGCTCTTTTGGGGTTCCTTTTTGTTTTTGCCAAGGAGTTGCTCAGCACCGGTAGCACCCCTGCTCTCCCACCAGCCCTGATGCTTCCCTGGCTGTCCAACTCTCCCTGCTGGAAGTTCAGATCCAGTTTGGATTCAGCTCTGGTTGTGCTGGTGCTGCCTCTATCCTTGGCCTGTGGGTCTCTATGGTTGAGAACTCTGTCCTCACCGGGCAGTGCCACCATCCAAGCTCCCATCCTGCCTCCACACCCAAACCCGGGTAGCCAGGGGCCGCCCCCATCCTCCACTGCCAGGTTTTATTGACCCATCTGGGACAGATTCCTGTGAACTGGTGCTCGGCTGAGCTGTGGGGGGCCGGAGGGAGGAGGAGGGGGCCCAGTTCAAGGGAGGAGGAAGGGGAGGGCGTGAGGAAGAGTTATGGAGGTGAGGGAGGTTAGGGAGCCGGCGCGTGGCACCTCCCCGTCCCCAGGGATGGCTACTGCACAGGCAGAGGTCAGCTCAGCCTGACCCGGGCGCTGCCGGCGCGGGCAGCAGAACAAAGGAGCCCCCAGCACAACGGGGAACTCAGGGGCAGCAGTTGCTGCACTCCTCAGGGTGGGGGGTTAAAAGGGGCATTTTCTGGGTGGGAAGAGGCTCCCCATGGGAAATTGCTAAAAAATCCAGCAAGCTCCTGCCAGCAAGAGGCTGGTGGGGGTAAAACTGCTCTGAGTTCTGTACCGCAGCACTGTGGCGGCTCTGCTGCTGCTGTCCTCCAAGATCCCCCCTCTGATCTTGCTGTTTCATTATTGCTATTGCTGCTCCCCGCTAAGACCCAGAGTGGGAGCCCCTGGGGTAGTGGCAGCCCCTGGAGCTGGAGTTTTCCAGCCTCTACCTCTTTTGGAGTTTCCTGTGCTGCTGGTGCTTCCTCAGGCACGGGCACCCTGCACGCCAGTACCCCATCCCACATCACAGGGGCTCGAGGGATCCATCTCCCTGTGTTCATCTGGCTGCTGCAGCCACCGCTCTCCCTCTGTGGTTCTCCATTTTGGGTGAACCCCATTTCAGCTCCCTTTGGGGTGTCCCGCAGTAGCTGCCTCAGGCTGATGTTTAACTGTTTCTGCTTCAGGAAGGATTTAAGAAGTGCCATGGGAGGCTGTGGCAGCTGGGGGGGTTTCGGGTGGTGCTGGTGCTTCAGTGGGGCAAGAGGTTCCTTGTGTTAGGGACATCTGAGCCATGCTGGTGGCACATGGGTGCAAAAACCTCAGCCCTTATCTCACGCGGTGCAGTGCACCCCGAGATACGGCGTTTCAAAGTGCAGCGGTGGGGGAAAAAAATAAACCGAAAGCAACTCGGCGACCTCGGCAGGGCTGCGGGGGTGGGTGAAACCGGACCCCCCCCCTCCACCCGCCCAGCCCAGCCCCGTGCACATGGCTGGTGGAGCTGGGATTTTCCAGGAGGGTCTGGAAGAGCAGAGAGCCCATACCTTCTCTGAATGCCCAGGAGCTGGTTAAGGCGTTGGGGATCCCCTCTGAACCCCTTTCTCCCGTGGATTATTCTCCTTTTCAAAGCCCGAAGCCAGCTGGGGGCGCGGGGCCTGAGCAGGGGCCCCGTGGCCTCTTAACGAGGGCGGGAGGGTCCATTTACTTTCTTTAAAATATTGATTAGAGCTTTATTGCATTAGCCAGCCGAGCGGATGAGCCGCCCCCGGGGAGGGCGAGGGGGCCCCTGCGCGGGGAAGGGGGACCCGAGTGTCATCACAGGGCCAGGGGCCACTGCCCCCCACCCAGAGGCATTTTGGCTCCCAGATAAGGGGGAGTGCCCTGGGGCCCCCGGTTGGGCGCTGCTGTGTCGGGGAGGTGATTGTGGTGCCTGGCCAGGCCAGCAGCAGATAACGCAGGCAAAAGGGGACCTGAGCAGGACAGGACTTTGGAGGCAGTGGGGGAGTCACTAGTGGACCCCTCCCGGGGAAAGGGCTGCGTCTTCCCCCCTCGCCTCATACTCAGTCATCGCCCATCTCACCCTGCACCACTGCCTGCCCTGCCGAGGGGGTGCTCCCAGCCGGGGATCCAGCACAGTAATTGGCTCATAGTGCTCAGGGAGCATTCCCGGGCTGTAATCCCACCAGATCCCTGGCCAGAGGTCAGGGACTTCTCGGCGAGAGTGGCTTAGCCGCCGAGTGCCTCCCCCAGCCAGACGCCTGGGTGCTCACAGGTGCTGGTCCCGGCATTTGAGCACCAGTGAAGCCATTTCTCCAAACAAAACCCAGGATGATTAACGAGGTTGAGGGACAGGGGACACATCCTTCCTGCTCCAGTGCCTTCACCCAGCCAGACCGTGCCCCCGACACCCCTTGTCTCGGGAGCTGGGCTGGCTCCCCACAGCCACAGCTCCCCATCACCTGCTTGTGTCCCCCCCAAAGCCCCAGTTCCCCCATGCCTCGACCCCCTTAGAGCCTCATTTCCCCCCACCCCTGGCCTCTCCCATATCCCTGTTCCCTCCACGCCCCAGCCCCCCGGGCTGACTCAAGGGCTGCGGAGGTGGCGGCCGCCTCCCCTCTCGGCACAGCTGAACTAACAGGGTTTATTTAAAAGGGAAAAAAAAAAGAAAAAAAAAAGAAACCAAAGAGCGGCGCAGGGAGTGGGGCCTTTGTCAGCAGAGCCCCCTGCCCCCACCACAGCGTTGGGCAAGGGCAGCGTTGCTCCATCACCCTATTTCTGGCCCAAACCGCAGGAGAAATGGCAGCTGGTCCCAGGGCTCAGCCGGACGTGCTGCAATCGGGGGCCAGGGTGGGGGGTGGTTTGAGGCCAGGGGGGCCCCCTGCTCTGAGCCCCTGGGGCACCCAGACTGGGGGCTCAGGGTGCAGCTCCTGGCCGAGCTCCTGACCCACTCCCCGACCCTTCCCATCGGTCACTTAATCTGCCTGTGCCTGGGTTCCCGCTCTGGCTGGAGCTCGGGATAATCCACCCTGCCATGGGGCTGCTGGAGGCCAAGGCTCACCCCTGAGCAGAGTCCCCTGCTCCCCATGCGTCCCACGGGGAGGGTGTGGCTGTGTCACTTCTGTGGCAAGAATCCTTTGGGAAAGGCCTTCCCTGACCCACCCCCACCCCCAGCAGCTGGCTTAGGGTCTCACCCCAGTACAGGTGACAGTGACCCAGGCAGGTACCAGCCCTAAACCCCTTCAGCAAAGGGCTTCACCTCCTGCCTCCGTTTCCCCGTCTGCCCACATCCACTGTGGAGCCTCCAAGTTGGGCACCAGTACCTGATTTTGGAGATTCCAGCACCTGGGACATGCTGTCCCATACTCAGGTGCCACAGTGGGATGGGGTCTGTCACTCTGGTGCCATCACTGTGCCCATCACCACCCCTTCCTCTCAGTGTGAGGAAACCGTGAGGTTTCGGCAGAGCTAGAGCAGCTCAGCAGTGATGGTTCCCGGGGCTGACAGCCCACAGCTGGCTCCTGTCAACCCCATCTGCGCCTGCTGGACCCCTTCCAGCTCCTCCAGCGGCTCCGCGCTGGGGTTCCCAGGCGTTCCGTGCACCCTGGCCCTGCCCACGGGACCCCTGGGACCCCCACCTCGGTGCCGACAAAGGGCAGAGGTGCAGGACCTCGCATTTCAGGAACAGATTCGCAATTAGCCAAATCCCAGCGGGCGGTGGAAGCCCCGGTGACTCATCTGCCGGGGCTTACCGCGATCCCCTTCTAAGACGATCATTTACATATGGTGGAATTTAAACCCCCGTCTTGGCTTCCAGGCCTCGCTGCTGCCGCTGCTGCTACCGCACCCGGGTCAGGTCCTGAATGAGGGTCTTGGCCCTCCAGCCCTCAGGGGCTTCACCCTAGGAGGCTTGGGAGTCACACAGGAGGGACAGCCCAATTTGGGGGCTCACCAGGTGCCCCCAGAGTTGGAGTTGGCTGCTCTGGCCGCATTTCCCCAGCTCAGTGCTGCATAGCTCGTTCTCAGCTGCCCTCCCTGTGTCTGCCTGGTGGCAGGAGCTAGCCTGTGGTGTCCTTCATTGAACGAGCTTTCTCAACAGCGCCTGACTCCACTGGATTAATATTTGTACAAGGTCCGGTGTGATAGCAAGCATGTGTCAAGGGCATGCAGCAGCATGCACACGGCAAGGGCCGGGAGAGCTGCTGCTGCCGGGCTGGTTCCCATCCAGCCAGCGGCTTGGCCCAGCCGAGGGAGCAGCCCCAGCCCCCCAGTTCCCTGTCCATGACCCCTCACCAGCCTGTGCCTCCCCACGTCTGCCTTCAGACACGGAGCCAGTTTTGATTCCAGCCAGAGCCTGGCACGCTGCCGCCCAGCAGCGCACTGCCATTGGAAACGCCACGGCAGCAGGAATCGCTTCCTCCTCTGCGGGAAGGGAACAAACAGCAGCGGCACAGGCGGTGTCCCGGGAGCCGGTGTCAGCCCGGCCCGCGGCAGGGACACGGATCCCGGGAGCCGCCGGCTGGCTGGGCACAGCGGCCCGTGCCGTGGTGGGGAGGGCGGCCGACAGCGCACGGACAATGGGGGGGGGTCAGGGAGGTTAAACGGTGACTAATTCGCCCATTCAGCGTCCCCTCCGCCGCTCGGGGGACACCCGCCGTGCCGTGACACTGCCCGCGTACCCCCAGGGTCACCCACATGACTCCTGGGTGGGGAGGAGGTGGGCACCGGGGGCCCGGGTGGTCTCAGGGTCCCCCAGATTCGGGGGCCGATGGCGAGGGATCAGGACTGGGTTTGTCACTGAGCCACGGGAGCACCGATGGATCCTTTACCCACCGGGTCTCCCAGCCCGAGGCGGAGGCACCGATGCAAAGAGGCACCTGCGGGTCGGGCCGTGTCCCCCGCGGAGGGGACAATGCTGGGAACTGGTGTGAACAATGGTGCCGACGGGAAGCTCCCGGGCCCCCTCCCCAGCTGCCCCCGCGGAAGCGGCCCCCCAGCCCAGCCATGCTCCGACGGCAGGAATCCCGCCGGGCCGGTCAGTGGAGTCACCGCCGGCCCTGGCCGTGTGGGCGAGGCTCCCGCCAGCACATCCCCCACGAGCAAGGTGTTGCGAGATTCTGGGGAGGGGGCACACACGTCCCTGCCCCCAGCACCCCCTTCCCACGGGGGGCTGTGCCCTGGGGGGCTCGCAGGGGATTAGGGATGGGGACGGCCAGGGGTGACTTGTACCTAAGCCGAGCGCTTTATCTGCATAGGAATCTGCTCCGGGGCTGGACGCTCCCTTTGCCCTTCACCGGGAGGGATTGGCCCCAGCAAACCCTGCACCCCACGCCGGGGGGGCCGTGCCTGGAGAGGGGCTGCGGCCTCGGGCACCTCCTGCCCTGAGTCAGCCATCGCCTTACTGGAAATCACGTCCCCAGCGCCTCCGAAACGCCGCGGCCCGGGGCCCTCGCCAATCCTTGGCTCTGGTTTTTACAAATTACTTTCTTTTTCTGAATAAGTGCCCTCTCCGACCCTACTGCGGGTCCCGGCGTGCCAGAGGCCGGGGGCTGTGTATGGGCTGGGAGTGGGACGGGAAACGCGCCATAAATGTGTTTATTCTTCGTTAAAGAACTCGTTAGTGTGCGCGGGCTCTTCCCCAGCCCAGCGTGGCCCCTCGGCTGTCCGCGGGACAAAGGGATGCATCCCCGGGGGCTGCCAGAGGAAGGAAGGAAAGAAAAGGAGAGAAGTAGCCCCTCAGCATGTCACCGCTGGTCCTGCTACCTGCCGAGACAGGGTGGGCTCTCCCCGCCGCTGCCTGCGTTGTGTTTTTTTTCCTTGAATACAGAAATTTGGGGGAGTTTAGCCCCTGGAAGGTGGAGGCTGCCACCAGCCCCCATCCCTGCTGCACTGGCCCTTGGGTCTTGTCCCGAAGTCCCGGCTCACGTCACGGTGTGCACGTCCCAAACCGGTTTTGGAGAGAAGGAGGAAAACCGAGAGTGTTGCCACTTCCTGGCGATGGAAAAGAAACTTGAAAATTAATCCCCGAGGCCTGAAAACCCGGAACCGAGCGGGGGAAAGGGGAGGTGTTTTTAACTCGGACGCGGGATGCAGGGACACGGACTCCTCCGTGACGCCTCATGGGGCACACGAGGGACAAGGGACTCCTGCCGAGGGGGGGGATTTGCCTGGCACCAGCATGACCCCCGGCATTCCCGGAGCCTTGTGAAATGGCGCTTCCCCTCCTGCTTGTAATTTCCCCCCTTGCCCCAGCTCGGGGGGGAGGTCGGACCCCCGGGACACACCGCGCCCGTGCCGAGGGCTCTCCCGCATTCCTGGCATTGCCAAGGGGCCGCCTCCCGCCCGCCCTTTGAAAGCCATAGGGTTGGGATTTTCCTGTAATCTGGTTTGAAACATTAATCCGGTCATCCACACCAAACGCCGGGCCGGCATCCTGCCGGGGCGCTGGGCCGGGGTCAGGGCCACCCGCCCACCTCCTGCCTAATTCCTCCTCCACTTAATTATAGATCTGCTGGCAACGGCCATCTGGCTCCGTGTCCTCAGCCGGCCGGGGGCCGGGGCCGAGAGGGCTGCACTGTGGCCAGGTGGGCTGGACACTGTGGCCAGAGCCAGCAGTGCCGCTGGCATCAAGCGTTCACCCTGAGGTGGGTCAGCACTGGGTGCATGGAGTCAGATCCCCCCAGCCCAGGGGACTCTCAGGGAGGTGGGGGGCATCTCCCACTGCCCCCAGCCAGGCTGGGGTGGCTGTGCTGCAGCATCCCCTGGCACCACACCCTGCCATGGGGACCCCGTGGTAAGAGGATATTCCTGGGGCAGCTGCGTTATGGATTAAGTCGTTTCCACTTCCCTAATTACGAAACATAAATGTATTGACTCAGTGGCACGGGGCGGCCTTGCCTGTGGCCGGTACCTTTGCACCGAGACGCTGCACGTCCCCTGTGAGGAACTGGCTTTGAGCTGAGCAGAAACCAGGGCTGAGAGCGAGAGGCAGGGCACGAGCACAGGGCAGGGATCAGCACCAAGCAGGCACAAGACTCAGCACCTGCTGATTTCGGTGCAGCAGTGCCAGCAGCCGCCAGCCTGTGCCAAGCTCAGCTGCGCTCTGGGTTTTGCACGCTGCCGAAACCAGAACATTTCTGTTCCTCAATTTGCATTCTGAGCCCTGCTGTCCCAGCTGTCCTGCGCTGCCGTTGGGGCTCATGGGGCTCCGGCTGCTTTGCCGTTGGCTGCGGATGGCGTCAATGCAAGGAAATCCTGCGAGGGGCTGCTGACAGTCACTCGTCTCTGTCCCCTTCAGTGTCCTGCTTGGGGGCAAGGGGGAGCAGGGGTGGGGTAAGGGAGGACAGAGGCAGCTTGGCAAATGCCATTCTGTCACACACCACAGTGCACACCGGGCATGTCCCAGCTATGGCTGGGCATGTCCTCGCCCCACAGTGCTGCCGGATGAGCACCTTGGGCAGGTGCTCATCTCTGGCAGTTGGTTCTGCTGGCAGTGGCAGAGCTAAACCAGGGTTTGGGGGGTCCCAAGGGGAGCCTGTTTTTCTGCTTGACACTGCAGTGGTCAGTGAGCAACTGCCAAGTGCAGCGAAGCTGTCGAAGTCTCGCCGGTAACCATCAGCAGCAGCTTGTGCAACATCCTTTGCCGGGCAGCCGTGGCGGGTGTGCCAGCAGGGCTGTGAGGTCACCGGGCGAGAACGGGGATCCCTCTGCCCACCACCCCTGGGGACCCCCATGGCTTCATCCCAGAGTGGCTGCAGCCAGCTGAGCTTGGCATGGGACCACCGGGGCTGGCGGAAGGCCGGCACACGGGGCAGCCGCCCGCCGTGGCCACTAATCCCCCTGTCCTGGCCGGCCACGCTCTCCTCAGCTGACGGTTAATTTTCTTTCATCCTCTTAAATGCGTCCATTCCCCTCGGGACTGAGCCCGGGGCGGGGGGATCATGACCCCGAGGGTCTTGGCAGTGGATGAACCGGCGTGTTTGGCGCTTCCCCAGGACGGCTCCGCACCCCGCAGGATCGGGCACCGTGGAAGCCCTTTCTCTGTGTGTGGCTGCTGCTCAAGGAAACGGAGGAGGCTGGATTGGCACCAGCCCAACATCCCTCAGCTGGCACAAGTAGCCCAGTGCAGCTCAGCCCCAAAAATCACGGCAGTGGTGCTGTACCATGGCTCACTCCCCCCACACCACTCCCACACCAGACCCCTTGTTGGGGCACTGGGGTGGGAGAGGGGCTTTGAGGGTCTCTGCCGGTGGTGCTGGTGGCTCCTGCCCTTGCCCTGGGGATGTGCAAGGGGCTGGTCGAGCCTGCTGAGTTTCCCAGGGGAACTGGGGGGGTTTATGGCCCCGCTTATCACGCGGCCCCATTGATCCCTTTGATCGGCGCCAGCAGGCGAGTCCAGCCCTGCGAGATCCGGATCCTCCCTGCGGGGGCTGCAGGAGGAGGGGGCTCAAGCCCCTCACTTACAGCCAGGACAATGCCCACCCATCCACCTGCCCACGGTCCTGGTGCCACAGGGCGTAGCCATGGAGGAAGTGGGAGCATCGGTGACCTTACAGTGCGTGCCTGGTGTATTACGGGGGGGTATTTATAGGCCCCTCCCGGCCCCACTGGCAGTTGTTCAGAGTTGTCATTGAGAAAAACGGAGCTGTAGCAGCCACTCCTGCCCCCACAGCCCCTGCTCCAACACCCTTCCCGGGATGGGGGGGATTATCCAGCAGCCTCCAGGCAGAAACAGCACCGGGCTTCAGGAGAGGCTGCGTGGCGTGGTGTGGCGTGGCGTGGTGTGTGCCTCCGGCGTGCCGGGCGCTCCAACCGGCCGATCCTGCGCCATAAATCAGGCAGGAATGTGCCGGGCTGGCAGGGTGGGGGGTCCCGGCTGGAGATGCCCCAAGCAGAGCTGGTGATTAAGGTGCAGCGTGTCAGAGCCTGGCCCAGCTCTGCCTTCCCCAGTGCAGGACGTGTCCCTGCAGGGCCATGCCACATGAGGCACGGGCTCCCACCGCTGGCTCCTGGCCGTGGCTCTCTGTGGCACCCAGAGCGTGGAGGGACCGTGTTGAAGCGTTGCTGTGCTGAGCAGGCAGTGGATGCTAAAAATAACTGGGATCAGCGTTCCCGGGAGGAGCCGGGGCCGAGCACCGTTTTGGCAGCCTGGGAGCCATTCCAGCTGTGATCCCAGCACCGGCATCCCGGAGCTGAGCTCTGAGCGGGACGGGCAGGGAATGGCACAGTGGGGCAGAAGCGAAGGTCAGCCCAAACTGCAGGAACCCTCTGGACCCATGCAGGGACCCTCGAGTCATTTGGTGTCTTTTAAGCCATGCAGCTGCTGCAGTGGAAGCTGGGGGTCTCAGGTGGGGGGACACACGGGTTAAGGGGGTTTCTGAGCATCTCTCTCTTCTCTTTCTGCAGCTGTACGAGCTGGATGGTGATCCCAGGAGGAAGGAGTTCCTGGATGACCTCTTCAGCTTCATGCAGAAGCGAGGTGA
>VZSR01000386.1:1209020-1219386 GCA_013398615.1 Brachypodius melanocephalos
CTCCCACCGCCCTCCACCCCGTTCCACGGCGTGGCCACAACACCCGCGGCTCAGCTTTGCTCTCTCCCCAGGTGTGCTGTTCGCTCAGACGCCCGGCCCTTCCTCCTCCTCTTCCTCCTCCTCCTCCTCTGCCTACAGCAAAGGCAACGGCGGCAGCAGCCGGAGCGGCGGCAGCGGGGCGGGGAGCGGCGGTGGCGGCGGTGGGAGCGTGCCCCCCGCCCCGGCCGGCCTGGCCGTGCCCCCCAGCTCTACCTCCAACAGCGCTTCGCCTTAACGCCCCCGAGCCTCGAGCCCCCCATGGCACCGGCGGCCATGGGGGGATGGGGTCGCACCGGGGCTCACCGAGGTCTTCTGGGGTCTCGCCGGGGTCTTGCCAGGGTCTCTCTGGGGTCTCAACAGGATTTCACCGGGATCTCACCAGGGTTTCATTGAGATCTCGCCTGGGTCTCACTGGGGTCTCACCAAGGATCTCGCCCGAGGTCTTGCCAGGGTTTCTCCGGGCTCCCACTGGGGTCTCGATGGACTCTGCCCTTGCTCTCGTGTTGTTGGATTTTCCTTTTCCAGGCAGAAAAGCTTTAGCCCGGTGGGTTTTGCCGGAGCCGCCGGCTGTCCGGCTGCGCCGCTCCGGGACCGTTTACCTCACTCACATCACACTTTGCACTGTACATTTATTATTATTATTATTATAATTATTATTATTTTTTAACTCGTGTTACCTCCAGACAGACGCACGGACGCCTGCCGACGCGAGCTCTAGCGAAACCCCCCGGAATTCTAAAGGAAAAGAAAAAAAAGAAAAACAAAAAAATCCTGAAAAAATTTGGAAATAGGGAGATACTTTTATTCATTTCCATCCTTTTCCCTCCTTTTGTTTTGGGAACTCCACTCTCTGCAGGATTTTAAGAGGTTGTTTTTTGATTGTTTTGTTGTAAATAGCTTCTATTTTATTCTCTTTAAAAAAAAAAATCAAACTTTTAACACGCAAATGATATATATTAGTCTTCATCAGGGAAAATGGGAGCTTGGAAAAAAGTTGGAATCTCCTTTCTCCTCTACTTATCGGTGGTTGGGTCCAGCTCTGCTCCTTCCCCCACCGGCAAATCCTACTTTTTATCCCTCCCCCTGCATAAAACTACTGTTTAAAGCCAGTTTGGGCTTATTTCCTCCAAAAAAACAAGCAGGATCCAGAGGATGGGGATGCTCAGAGATGCAGGAAGCTCCGGAGCTCACGGAGAACCCGAAGGACCCGAGGATTTATTTTGAGCCTCACCAATCTCTGGGTTTTTTTTTACTATTTCCCCCCACCAAAAAAAAAAAATTTTCACCCACATCTGCGTGAGACACAATCCAACCTGATACCGAAACCCCCTCACCCCCCTCGGTATCTCCGTTCTCAGGTTCCCACCTGGAGCACAGGGTTTTTCCCCCTTCCCCAGGTGCCCCCGGGGGGGGGTCCAGGCTGCTGGGACCTCCCTCCCCCCACCTTTGTTTTTAATTTCACTCGGGGAAGTGGCGATCTCAGGGGATTTGGGTTTTTTTTTTCCAGCTGTTTTTTTTTTGTTGTTTTCAGCTGGGGTTTTTTGTTGGGTTTTTTTTGGTTTGTTTTTTTTTTTTTCCATGCTGGAATCCCCTTGGTGGCTCCGTGGGGGGGGTCTTGGTGGCTTCGTGGACCCTTTTTGGGGGGGGCCTGGGAGGGTCCGTCCAGCTCCTGCTGCTGTTGGGGTCCAGCCCAGCTCCCCATAAGGAGAAATTCCAAGGGGGAATTTTCATGCCCAGGGCGGGCTTAGATTTTTCTTAGTGATTTTTTTGCATTGTACAGTCACTATTTTGGGTTGTTTTGGGTTTTTTTTTTTTTTAATTATTTCCCTCCTTTCCTTTCCCTGCCCCCCCTTTTATTTTTGTTTTTGAGAGCGGGTGACTTTCCACTTTATTTTTCTTTTTTGCATATCGATTTAAAAATAATAAAAAAGAGCCTAAATCAGTTTTTTGGGGGGGGTTTGGAAAGAAAATTAAACTAAAGGAGCGGCCCCAGCTGCAGCCGCCCCCCTCCCCCCAGCGTTGCATATCTTAACTCAGGTAAAAAAGGAAAATAAGAAAAGAAAAAAACACAAAAGACAAAAAAAAAAAAAGAAAAAAAAGGAATAAAAAAATAAACCACATTCTACCTCTGAGCGCGGCGGCCTCGGGCGCACCCGGGGCCCCGGTGAAAGATTTCAGTTTTGCAAAACATTCAGGTATTGAGACTTTTTGATTATTATTAAAAAAAAAAATAAATAAAAATTTTAAAAAAAAGAGAAAATAAACTTAAAAAACACTGAAAGTTTACATTTTATAATAACATTATTATACAGATTGTATTTAAACGTCAGAATATTTAAGACAATTGTAACCCTGTAAAGTGAAGAAATATTAAAAAAAAAAAAAAAAGTTGTGTTGTTTGGAGTTTTGGGCCCTGGGGGGAGGACAGGGGTACATAGGATTTCCTTATAGATTTGGGGTACCAATGGATTTATGGGTTCATGATAGGATTATGGGATGTGCATGAGGTCCCCATAGGGTTGTGGGGTGCTCATAGGGTTCCCACAAAGCTATGGGGTGCCTGCAGGATTCTAGGGTGTCCATGGGGTCCCTATGGGGAGGGGTCTATAGGGTTATGGGGTATCCACAGGGCACCCACAAGGCTGTGGGATATCCATAGGATTGGGAGCACCAGGAGCATCCTTAGGTTTGCGGGGTGCTCATGGGGGTTCCCAGGAAGCTCTGCGTGAGCACACGAAACTCTGAGATGTCCATAGGGTCTCTTAATAGGGCTGTGGGGGTCCATAGGGCTGTGGGGTATCTACACGTGCACACTCGGCGTTCCCGGTCACCCATCCAGCGCCGACCGGGGCGGGCCCTGCTGAGCTTCCTGCCGCGTGCGCAGCTCCCGCCCCGCGCGGCCGCAGCGGCGCCGTCGCTGATTGGTCAGCGCCGAGCTGTGGAGGCGGCGCTCTGGGCCGCGGCCGCGCTCTCTGTGGCCCTGGCGGACCGCGAAGATGGCGGCGCCCATGGAGGTGGCGCTGGTGTCGGACGCGGCGGGGCCGCTCTGCAACTGCTCGGTCTGGGAGCTGCACTCGGGCTCGGCCCTGCCCGGGTACCGCGGCGGTAACAGCGGCCCGCGCGGGCTGGCGCTGCTGGGCGGCGAGCACCTGCTGGGGGCCCAGCTCGGCAAGAGCTACATCAACGTCTGGGAGCTCCAGAGGAAGGTACCGGCGCGGCGGGCGGGCCCGGGCGGCCTCGGCTCGGGGGACGCCCCTGGGTCTCGCGGGGGGACTCCGGGCCCTGTGGGGGATGTGACGGGGCCACTCTCCCTGCGGACCCGCCGGCCCTGTGATGAGGAGCCTCTCCGTCCACAGAGCCCCCCCAAATCCATGGTCAGACCCCCCCATGGCCCTTCTCTTCATGGAGATTCCCCTCTGTGCTCAGATACCCCTTCATGGCCCAGTTCTCTGCAGAGACCCCCATGGCCCCTCTCTCCACAGAGACCCCCCCCTGTCCCCGGTTAGACCGTCAGCCCCCCCTCCCTTCATTCCGATCCCCATCACCACGGGCAGTTGCTCCCCATCCCTCTCTTGGCAGAGACCCCCATAGAGCTCCCCCTGAGCCCCCACGTTGGGGGGCCTGCTTACAACCCCTTCCCCCCTCTGAGCCCTGGCTGTGCTCTCTCTGTCCCAGGACCAGCTGCAGCAGAAAATCATCTGTCCCGGGCCTGTGACCTGCCTGACGGCCTCTCCCAACGGGCTCTACGTCCTGGCGGGGGTTGCTGAGAGCATCTACCTGTGGGAGGTACGGAGGTGCTGGGACGATCAGGGCCACGCAGATTCACACCTTGGACAGGCAGGGAGTGTCCCCATCCCTCAAATGTCTGTAAATCCTGATCCTGGGATGCCACAGCAGGCAAAGGCTGTGCTGCTTGCAGCTCATCAAAGTGGGAGTGGGAGGAATTCCTGGGGAGGCTTCACTCTGCCTCCTTCTCCTCTTTCCAGGCATCTCCAATGCCTCAGGGGTTGGGAATTGCTCCTACAAGGCAGTAGCACAGGACTTTGTTTTCCTTCAGTCCTTCTCCCACATTTCAGCTGTGTATTTGTGTGTGCCCAGGGTGCCAGCAGCCCCTGCTGTCTGGTCATTGTCCTGCTGGTTAATTACTGCTGGATTATTTGGGATTACACTGCATGCCCAGCACACCACTGAGCAAATAAAAGCAGTATCTTGTCCTGAGCCTGGAATTGAACCCCAGGATGCCTCACCTGGAGAGCTCCCTGTGCCAGGGGAGGTTTGAGCCTCACGGTGTGGGTGGCTCTGCCTGAACCCATCAGGGTTTGTTTGTACCAACGTGCTTGCAGCAGCGCTGGAATAAAATCCCTGAGGCTGAGCCTGCAGTGAGAGCTGCTGCCTGTGATGCTCCAAGCTGGGCCCTGCTCCAGCTCCTGTCACCCACAGATGTGTTCTAGAGTACGGCACTGTCCCTCTGGCGTGTTGGAGAGGCTCCATGGAAACCATCATGGAGCTGGAGCCAGCCCCTAGAGCCCTGGTTTTGTGCTGTCTGTGAAACCCCTTGAATTGTGGCTTGCTTTGATTTTTTTTGTGTAATTCAGACCATGGGAAGAAGTAGATTCTTATTTTATTTGAGGCTTTTTCTCTTCTCGGTTCCCTCCCCATCTGCAGTGTTGCCTTTTAATAAGAAATGCTCCGGGTTTGGGGAATTCTTTGTCCACCCTAAAGCTTCTGCTGGCCCAGGACCACGAGCCACCCCTGGGGTGTCCTGCAGCTCTCATAACCCCACTGCCACCTCCTGAGGATCTGTGGGAGGAGGGAAGAAGCCACCAAAATAATATGACTATTAAGAGTGAACAAGAAATCCTTACTGCACACTTGTGACTTGACCAGAGGAGCAGCTCTGGCATCACTGGGTTGCAGAGTGAATGTGCCAGGACCTCTTCCACTGCTGTGTGCTGAATTTCCCTGTGGTCCTGAGTGCAGGCTGTTGCTCCAGCTGTACCTCAGAGGTGTCAGTCACTGTCCCAAGGTGTCAACAGTCTCGTGTGGGCAGCAGAACCTTCCCTTCTCCTCTCACTACACCAAGGGCGGGGCACCACATTATCCCGAGACATCCTTGACACCCTCCTGCTCTTCCCCTCACTCCAGGTGTCCAACGGGAACCTCCTCGCCATCCTGAACCGACACTACCAGGACCTCACGTGCCTCTGCTTCACTGATGACAGCAGCCACTTCCTCTCAGGGGCCAAGGACTGCCTGGCCCTGGTGTGGAACCTCTACAAGTAAGGGGAGGCTGGGGGGCACAGGGATTTTGGAGCAGGAGATCTCTCTAAGCCCACAGCTGCATCTGTGCCCTCCTTGTGGGCAGGGAGCCTTTCCTTGGGGAACAGCCATATGGCTCTGACTTCTTTTTTAGGTGACACAGAGGGGATTGTGTCCTTTACCGAGGGTGTTTGTCCTGTTGGGATCTCAGCCTCGGTATCTGTGTGCCATGGCTGCCAGTAGCTCCCATGTCCAACTTGGTCCCTGCAGCCAGGAGAGGCGTTCCCAGTGGAAGCAGAGGCTGGCCCAGCTCCCCATGGGGCTCTGTCCTTGGCTGACCTGCCTGTCTCTGCTCTCCCCACAGCGTGTTGCAGGCAGAGCCCTCCCAGATCCCTGACCCCCGGCACATCTGGTCCCGGCACAGCCTCCCCATCACCGACCTGTGCTGCGGCTTCGGAGGGCCCCTGGCACGGGCTGCCACCGCCTCCCTTGACCAGACAGCTAAGGTGAGGCTCATTTTGGAGATGCCAGACCCTGCAGGGTCACAGCCAGGCTCCTGCCAGGTAGCAGGAAGCTGTCCCTGTCCCCAAGCTGTCCCGAAGCTTTGCCGGGTTGCAGTGGCTTAATTTCTTGGCTGTCTCTGCGATGACTCAGAGCTGCCAGACCTGAGCTCTGCCTCTCCAACAACAGCAGTTTCTCTGCACCTGCCCCCAGGCTGGACTGCTGCAGTCCCTGTTGTCCTGGGAATGTGGGGTCAGCTCCTCTGTTTCCCATTGCTGATATCCACAGGGAGCAGAGCAGGCTGGAGCCCGTGGGGCAGGGGATCCCCTGGGGGGAGGATGGCCAGAGAGAGGGTTCAGAGCTGCTTTGAAGCTGCCTGGAAAACTTCTCTCCTGCTCATAGAGAGTCTGAGCCTGGGTCCTGCCTTAGTTCTGACTTGGACTCAGTTTCCCAGCAGAGCCAGGAGGGGATGCTTGGATGGAATGCCAGTGTGGGATGCCAGGATGTCAGTGTTCCTCCAATCCTGCCATTAACATTCTCACCCCTGATTCTCCTGTCCCCTCTCACTCCAGCTCTGGGAAATCTCGTCTGGGGAGCTCCTGCTTTCCGTGCTCTTCGACGTGGGGATCATGGCTGTGACTCTGGACCTCTCTGAGTACCACATGTTCTGTGGGGGCATGGATGGGTCCATCTTCCAGGTCGACCTCTGTGCCTGGGTGAGTGTGTGGGGCTGCAGGTGTGCCCTGTCACCCCAAGCCACTGTCACCTCCCTGCTGGGACTGGTGTGACCTGCCAGGGCACAGGAGAGTCTGGTCCCCCTGTGTCTCCTCTGCCCTCTCCAGACACGGTGATGAACCTTCTGGATTCAGCCTTCCTGAATTTTAACCCCTTTCCCTTCTCTCCTTCCTTCATTTCTGCAGCCAGTTCAGAGAGACCGGACCTTCCAGACAGAGCGGGAGAACGGGAAGGTCTTTAAAGGACACAGGTGAGGAACCAGACATACCTGCCAGCCACCATCTGCCCACCTCACCAGCTTCTGGCAGTCCTGGGGTCATCCTGAGTTTAAACATCCTCTTCCCCATTCCAGGAACCAGGTGACGTGTCTGTCAGTCTCCACAGATGGCAGCCTGCTGCTCTCGGGCTCTCACGATGAAACTGTCCGGCTGTGGGACATCCAGAGCAAGCAGTGCCTGAAGACGATGAATCACAAAGGTAGGAATGTCCTTATCTCCAGGATCCTCACTGCTAGAGGCTGCTGCTGTCTCACCTTGTGCTACTCTGGGCACTCCAGTTGTGTTTCTGCCCCTTGCTTCACGCCCTGGGAAGGGCAGAGGCGTTGGAGGGAGCCTTGGCTGTCTGGAGCGGTGCCGTGACCTTGCCCCGTGTGTTAACAACCCCCTGTGCACTGTCAGGAGTGAGTCATGGATTTCACCCTGTCACCGAGGCCACATGGGATCCTCCTCCTTGTTTTCCCAAGGGAGCAGTCACCCCACATGCACCCCAGCTGTGTCTGGAGGGGAGACAGCTCTGTGACCCCAGCAGTGAGTGGCCGTGAGCTCATGGGGCCTGAAGTGAATCCCATATGAGCAGCCGTCTGGGATTTCAGTCTGATGGCTCCAGTAAATTGCAGGAGCAGCAGCTGGGTGCCTCAGCTACCTCAGAGCAATGGGGGATTTACCCCTCCTGTTGCTGTGTTCCTCCCTCAGGTGTGGTGGTTTCTGGCCCCTGGTGCTGCAGTGACCAGCGGAGCTGCCTTGGGCATGGCCCAAGCCCCTCCCAAAGGTGATGGTGGGGAAAGTCAGACTCTGTTCCTCTGTGGTGGTTGAGCTGCTGCCTCAGAGCAGTCTCTGGAAGCCAGGCTGCCTGCAGACCCTTTTCCTCTTCCCTTTGGCTGCCAAGGACCATCCCTAATTGGGACCCACTGCAGTGCCCATCCAGCCTGGCGCCGCTGGCGCTAGAGGGTGAAAACAGACCAAAAGGAGCTGTGAGTCATCCGAGGAGGGGGGGCCAGGCTTTGGCTGTGAGCCGGGCATTGGAGTCCTCCTGAGGCTGCAGGGAAAAATGGACAGACCAGGCTCTTCCCAGGAGGAGCAGGACCGGGCTGACCCTGAGCTGTGGGTGCTCTGCAGCCTCTGCTGCTGATTTGGTTTCCCTGGCAGCCTTGGCACTGGCATGACTGCCCTGTGCTGCATGTGCTCAGGAATGGGTTGGGAGCCCAACACCCCTGAACTGTGCCCTGGGTCTGGAGTCCCTACGGGCCTCTGCAGCCTCGCAGTGTGGGGGAATCTGCTGCCCCAACCCAGCCCCCTCTCCGTGGAGCGCTGTCCCCCCTTGGCCTCTCTAAGCAGTGGCATGAGCCCCCCAGCAAGGTCTGTCCCTGCAGCCCCTCCAGTGTGTCCTGCTTCCCTCCCCAAGGCAGAGGTGACAGGGCTCTGACATGCTGATGTGACAGCAGCCTCTGGCCCAGTGTCCTCGGGACAGCGCGGTCCCTCCGCTTGCCCGGCACGGGGGTGGCTGGGGGCACACAGGACCCACTGCCCTCCCTTAACACTGCTGCAGATAAATCCAAGGAGCTGGAGTGTGGCTCAGGGCCAGGCACAGGGGGCTGTGTCACCAAGGCTGGCTTGTCCTTGGTGGGGGCAGAGCAGGTGGACTTTGAGAAGTCCAGGCTGCTGTTCCTGGGTAATGAGCTGTGGCAGTGCTGGCAAGGCAGAGCTGCTCCCGGTCACTCCGTGTGGCTGGCACCACTCTGGGGGAAGCAGGAGACCTGTGGGATGAGGCTGGGAGGCAGCACTGCCCCCAAATCCCTCCAGGTCTCAATTCTCATCCTGTCACACAAGCTCTGTCCTTGTATCTGCAAACACAGCGTGGCACAGACCATTGAGGGCTCAGTCCTGCAAGGCCATCCCTGGACACTGTGGCTGATGTGTGCTGCTGGCAGCTCTGCCTTGGGAGCTGGGTTATTTTTTAAGCCTAGTCCCCATGTCCAGGCTGCCCCAGGGTCACGCACCTCCTGCTGCCCCAGGCCTTGGGGCTGGGTGATCTGGTGCAGGACTTGCATCTGCACTGGGGCCCCAGAGTGGCTGTGTCCGGGTAGTGACCAGGTTTGGGGAACTCTGGGTTCATTCCGGGGATTTTCTGCTCTCCACCTTTCTTCTCGAACTGCTCCATGAGCTGCCAGTGCAGTGGGAATCTCACTGAGGGGCACTTGCTCCAGGAGCACAAACATCTCGTCTTTAAGGAGAGAGTGAAGCCATCAGAGTTGGGCGGGAACAGCTTTGGGGCCAGGCACTCAGCAGAGCCACCGCTCTGCTGGTGGGACCCAACCTTGGATCCTGGGAGGATCAGATTTAGGAGCAGGCTGTGGAGGGGTAGATGGTGGTAACAGAGCCCTCATCCATGCCAGAGCTGCTTGTGTCTCTTTGCTCTGCAGAGACCAAAATCCTCCAGTAGCTCTGAGCCTCCTTAGGCCCTACCAAGTCCCCTCCCTCACCCTGCACCCTTCTCCACAGCACTGGCAGCCCCCTCTCAGGTGCATGTGGACCATCCTCACCTTTGCCTTTGGCCAGGGGCAGTGGATGGTCAGGTGTGGTAGCAGTGGCTGAGCTGCTCTGCCCACGGGAGCGGGGCTGGGGGCTGCTGTGCCTGACAGGGTGTGGGGGACAACGGTGGGAGCTCTCAGGGAGCAGGAGCTGGGAGGGGGCGGCAGCAGCCGTGGGTAAATGCAGTAATTAACACGCTCATCAGCTCTGCCATTGAGAGCGTGTGATGGATCACGGAGCTGCTGATGGATGGCAGCTCAGGGTGGGGGGAGGCCGGGCTCTGCTCCCCCGGAGGTGCCAATTGGCCTGAAGAGCTGCAGCCCCGGACAGGGAGAGCTGCTGGGGAGGGCGGAGAATCCTGGCCACTGCCTGTGGCAGTATCATACTCGCTGTTCTCAGGGCTGCCCGAGGCCCCTGCCTCTCAAACCCACCAGGGGTCCAGCCTGACCTGTCCCCTCTGTCCCCACACAGGTCCAGTGACAAACGCCTTCATCGTGCTGGCCCCTGCCAACATGATCAACCCCGACGGGAAGCCCAGCGTGCCCCTGCCCAAGTTCAGCAGACACCTGCACGGCACCGAGAGCAGCGACGAGCCGGGCACCGAGGGGGTGACGCTGCGCCTGGGGCTGCACCAGCAGGTACTGGGGGCAGCTGGGGACGGGGGACAGACATCCAGGAGGGGTTGTGCCAGAGCAAAGCTTCTCCTCCAGCTGGTGAAAGGCGTTCCTGCTCCCTCCTGCTTCCTCCCCATCCTGGCTGCTGCAGTCATTTGTCCTCCCAGCCCCGTGCTGCAGCGTGGGCTGGCTCTGCTGTCCCACCAATTCCTTGGTCCCAACATGGCTGTCCCCAGGAAGGGAGGGCCACACGCCATCAGTGTCCCACCCATCCCAGCCTCTCTGCCCAGTGGTCCCAGAGCTGATCTCCTCTGCCAGCCTCTGCCTCTGGGCAAGTGACAGTGACAGTCCTGCCAGAGGTGATGGATAAGCTTCCTGTTGGCTTGGTGGCAGCAGGCCAAGGGACTATTT